>OAMR01000685.1:96477-161940 GCA_900205405.1 Echinochloa crus-galli
TCAGGTATGCACTGATTTAATTCAAAATTCCAATAACCTGGAGCAGGTCAACGTGGTTGCATCCGAACCACAATCTTCAGAAACGCCGATCCCGCCGCCACCGACACCGAAGAAGAAGGACAAGAAAATGTGGCGGAAGAAGGTTGCATCGTCCGAGTCATCCACTCCGGGACCGGATGATGACAAAAGCAACTGAAGACAGGAGAAGTCCCGCTTGCGGACTTTAAAGCTGAGCTCTCGCCGCGAGGAAAACCGGTTTGTATCTCATGTTTCCCTTCCAATTTTAATTTTCATCATTGCATTTGCATGTTTCCCTTTCCAAAGTAAATGAACCACTTGAGTAATTAATTTGAGAGAGAGTAGAAAATTTGCAAGTTTGGTAAAAAAATAATTTGACACATGCTGAAATTTAATTGAAGTGGGTGTAATTTGTAACTTTCATAATTTTTACCCCTTCTAGAACATCTCCATTTATTTACCATCACCACCAACCAGAACCAAACATGTCTACCCCACTAAAAATGGCTGCACACTCACCAATTATCAAAAACATGGCAGCATGGGATGACTCCACTAATTTCAACTTTGGTCATGTCACATTTGCATCTTACCTACCACTACAATCCACTCACATGACTTTGGAAATTGCTGGCCACATATTTTGGCATGGAAACAAAGCAAAGGAGGGAGCTGCACTCACATGGAGTGCTCAGGCCACAAAGGCCTGGTTCGGCCGAATTCCTGCCTTCGACCGAACCAGGGACCTGCCACCCCCCACCCTTGGCCTATAAATGCTAGCCATGCTTGCTTGCTTCTCCCACACATTCACACACTCATACACTCTGAAAAAATCCTGCTAGGAGCTCTCTCTCTCTATCATTTTCTTGCTCAAGTTCTTGCCCAAGTTCTTTCCAAAGCTCTTGCTCACGTTTTGGTTCACTTGCATGACTAGAAAATCACAAAAATATTTTGCCTTTGCTTTGATCTTTGTGCTGAATTTTTGGACGTGTTTGTGGTGGTCACCAACACCCACAAGAACGACTAAACTTTTGTGGTGGTTCTCATCCCCGCAAGAACGACTAACTATCTCGAACGCCTGACGCAACGCTAGTTATGATTTATCGTGGTTATACAACCGAAGTGCCTTTACCTTGTGCAGCACTGAAGTTGTATACCATCAATAAACTGACTCTTCAAATGAGTACCGAGTCAGACGACTCTCCACCTCGAAGAGAGCCCGCTCGGCACAACATTGCAGGTGATGGACCGGCCACGAGGGGACGAGCCAGGCGTGACGCCGGGCTCGCCACCTCACGGGAGCCAGAGGATGCATCACCGATGCCGCACCGACACACGTCCGCGTTTGAGGCAACTTACGACATGTACACCGGTGCTGGGACATCCGGAGCAGGAGGCTCTAGACAACACCAGGAACCAAACCACTTCGCCTCAGGATCTTTTCGTTTTCCTTTTGTAAGACTTTGAGTTATCAATATAGTTATCTTTATCACTTTGCCTTTGTCATTTATAGTTTGCTTCTACTTTATAGCCAGCACTAGGAGATCTGGGTTAACTCTATTGTCTTAGCTTCGGGAACCGGTGTCTTAGCTTCGGGACAAGGGAACCGGTGAACACACAGAAAGGGATGAGAAGGGGTGCCACTATTTCCCAACTGGGGGATCCTACGGACCGGAACTAACGTGATGGGCTACGAAGACCAAAAGAGTTGTCACCACCTCACGGCTACCACCTCCGTTGCGACGGGAATGAACTAAGGCCACTGGCTAGTCTAGGAACCACTCCTACAATAGTCAACAACTACTTACTCCACTAGCAAGATCAAGAAACCTTGTCAATACTCTTGGTGACAATTCACCTCCAGTATCGAGCAAGATCGAAGAACCAGGCAAGACAAAGACTTAAACAAGACTACAAGCACTAGAACTGTAACTAACTATAGTCTAAACAAGATATAACTACAACTAGAATAAAGTAGAAGCAAGATATAAATGACAAAGGCAGGAAGATAAAGATAACTATATTGATAACTCAGAGTCTTGCAAAAGGAAAAAGTAAAAGATACAAGAGCTTATACCAGAGCTTCTGAAGACGACTCCGGAACCTCCGAGGGCAGCTCGACTCAACTCAAACTCCCAACTAAACTATCCTAACTCTACTAGAACAAGTGGAATGAAAGAGAGCTCCTTGGCTTGGTGTGTGTTACAAGAGGGGGTATGCTGTCCTATTTATAGCTCCATAGGACAGTTGGAGCTAGAGTAACCGCCAAGGGAGGTTGGATGGCGGTTGCGGCCGTTTCGGCCGAGGACGTCGGTTCAGCCGAACCCTGGCGTTCGGCCGAACGCAGGATCCACCGCCTTGGCCACCAAGGGCCAGGATGCAGCCCCTGGGGTCGGTTCTGGTGCTGGGGGCGGTTCGGCCGAAGGCCCCAGTTCGGCCGAACTGGGCCTGGCCCGTGACCGGCCTCCCCAGCACCGCCTCTTGCTTGTGGACCTCCTGAGCTGACTTGATGTAATGGTCTTCGGGTTCTGTGGGCCCAGGATGAGGTGGCGGTGCTCCGGGATGAGTTGGCGGTCGTCCATGTGTTGTCCATTGTGTTTGCTTGGTCATTATTGACGTGGACGGCTCCCAGCGGCCTGTACGGCTAAGGGGGTAACCGGCCGAACCTGTAGTTCGGCCGATTCGGTCAATTCCGACCCTTATAGCACGTATTTCTCGTTATTGTACCTGCACAAGTGACACTCCCCAAAACTCGTGGAACTTTATTAGAAATAAAACCTATGTTAATGGAATGTTGTATAAAACCTCATTTATTCCCGAGTATTGGTGGTCGAATTTGGGCTGTAACGACCGCCAACATCTAGTCGTGTACCTTCTCTGATAGTCTCGAATATCTGTTTGTCAGTACTCTTGCCAAAGCTTCCCTGCGGAAATATAAATTACGATACCTCGGGATACTCCTAGGTGAAGTGCTCCAGCGGTGATTCTGTGCGCTTTCAGAATATTTCTATATTTTACTAAGCCATAAGGAAAACCACTGAAACACTCCTTACCCCAGCTTTTCTTTTTCTCTTTCTTTTTGTCATGCTCTTTGGTATGCTTTTCTCTTTTTGTTTATTTTTGCCATGCTTCTTTGGCATGCTTTTCTTTTTGCATAGCCCATGTCCCTATCAAGAATATTTGGAGAAGGAAATCATAGAACATGGAGCATTTTATTCTTTGTGGATGAATGATGGAAAATGTTTGCTAACTTGCATGTGAGAGGTGGTGTGTGTACATGGATCTCGATCTCTAAGAATATGAGAGCTTCATCATTCCTGAGGTTGATGTCGTTGATGCTCAGGAGAGCTCACTAAGATGACAAGCAGCATATGAGTAGAAATTTTCAACTAAGCTTATCATATGGCTCTAGTAGGTATTTTGACCAATGAGGAACTTGTTTCATTTTGAAAGCATAAATCTCCGAGATTTTCCCTGTACTAAGAGCAGAATTAGAAATTAACCAAATTCTCACTATATTAATCCCCACAACAACTTAGACTTGGAATAAAGCATGTGCTCCCACAAGGATTTCAGGTTCATTATTACTCATGCCAATTAACTCAAGCATTATCAAGCAACTAGTTGCAACGAAGTACTTGCAAAATTAATGACAGAGCAACTATTCATCATTTCCAAAGTGAGAGGCATATGTTTCATTCCATGCATAGTTGGGAGTTACTTTATTCAAGGGAAATATTTTTGGTGTTTTCATTTTTTTTAAATGCAAACTAAAACATGAAGGGAAATGAAAGGGAAATTCAATTGAATGACCGAAGTGCTGGGTAAATCGGGACGTACCTGGTGGGGGTCCTCCCCCAAGCTTGGACTCTTCACTGGTAGTGGTTGAGCCTAGAAAGGTACTGGCTCAGCTGGTCCGCTTGCTCGTGGACGTCGTGCTGGATGGACGCTACCATCCCGCTATTGTCTTGGTGGTACTGAGAATGGCGAGCTAGCGTGTCTTGGATCTCTCCGGTACGGTCGTCGATGACATCCGGGGTACTATGGCTGGGAGGCACTGTCGTACCCCCCTGCATACCGACTCCCAGACCACTCAGAGTCTGGGTCCTGGCCGAAGTCCCAGCATCCTGAGGCGAAGTAGTTCGGTTCCTCGTGTTGCCCAGAGCCTCCTGCTCCAGACGTCCCAGCACCGGTGTACATGTCATAGGTGGCCTCGAACGCAGACGTGTGTCGGTGGGGCATCTGTGGTGCATCCACTGGCTCCTGTGAGGTGGCGAGCCCGGCGTCACGCCTAGCTTGTCCCCTCGTGACTGGTCCATCACCTGCAACGCTGTGCCGAGCGGGCTCCCTCCATGGTGGAGAATCGTCCGACTCGGTCCTCAACTGAAGAGTTAGTTTAGGAGTGGTATACAACCTCAGTGCTACATAGGGCAAAGGCACTTCGGTTGTATAGCCACGGTAAATCATAGCCAACGTTGCGTCAGGCGTCCACCGTATCATGTGGGCTTGCACGAAGTGCTCAGTATCCACGACGGAATGCGCTGTCTCAATGTACGTGAGCTGGGCGCCCTAAAGAACGCCTAGATGGGTAGCGAGGCGAGTGACTAAAGAAGTCATCGCCATGCTGCCCGCACGAGAAATGTGAGAAATCCAGTGACTAACCATATCCTTCACAGGCGAATAAGGAATTTGCTTGACCATAGCAAAAAGAACCCGCAACTCAATTGTGTTAACAGGGCGCACATCTGCCCGGGGAAATACCATCATAGACACCCAACGATGCATGAAACGCAAAGTGGGGTTATGAATACTGTTTGTGCGAGGTGCATGACAGTTGGTACTCCCCGAAATCTTTTTCCAAAATGCAACCTGATCAAGTCTTTTCACGGCTTTGTTCGGGTCTAAAGAACAACGGCTTGAAAATCTGAGACCCAAACTGAAATCCCTCCCAGAGCAAAAGAAATCTTGGTTGAAAATTCGAAAGCGAATCCCCCCAGATTCTGGAACCAAAGTGGAAAGAAATTCGAGGGTGAGCAAGTACGAACCTTCTTCGTTGATGTGCCAGAAATTCTCCCAGCCAATGGCCTGGAAAATTTCTGTGAACTCTACGTCCATACCCGTGTCCTTGAGCAAGTCTTTCTCAAAAACACGGGTGTGTTCGAACTTCTTCAGCCGAAGCTCGTTGAAGGTGTTCTGCTCCCGCTCTGTCCTAAGGTTGATGTCGTTTACGCTCAGGAGCTGCCTGGCCGGGGGCGTGGCATGGCCCCATCACGAGCCCGCTGCTTCGTGCTCATCCGTGTACATCTGGCTCGAGCCTCGGGACGGAGCTGGGGAACTCCTAGCATCGTCCGATCGTCGGCCTAGCCGGGCGGAACGACGGAGCGACGTGAAGAACTTTGACATGATTCCTGCAAAAGATTAGTGCAACAACAACTACCCGAAGGACTGAATATAGATGGTTAGCACAAGAAAATCAAGTCAGTCGTCCGAGAAAGTTAGTCGTTCTTGCGGGGATGAAAACCACCACAAAAGGTTAGTCGTTCTTGTGGGTGTCGGTGACCAGCACAAACACGTCCAGAATTTCAGCACGAAGATCACAACAAAAGCAAAATATTTTTGGGTTTTTCTAGTGATGCAAGGGAACCAAAACTTGATCAAGAACTTTGGGAATAACTTGAGCACAAGCTAGAGCAAGAGAATGAGAGAGAGAGAGCTTCCTAGCAGAAATTTTCAGTGAGCAAGAGAGTGAATGGTGCAAGCAAGCAAGCAAGCAAGAGGGGCAGCAGCAGGCCAGTTCGGCCGAACTGCCTGGTTCGGGCGAACCAGTGCATTCGGCCGAATGGCCATGTGGGTGCTGCCCACTCATGCCCCCATACCAGCACAAAATTCCTTGATGGGTGCAGCACTAGGTCATGAAAATTTGGTGGTTTGTGGTAGGTGAGATGCAAAATTGACATGACCATAGTGGAAGTTAGTGGAGTCACCCCCATGCTGCCATGTTTGTGATAATTGGTGAGTGTGCAGCTATTTTTAGTGGGGTAGACATGTTTGGTTTTGGTTGGTGGTGATGGTAAATAATTGGAGATGTTCTAGAAAGGGTGAAAATGATGGAAATTACAAATTACACCCTCTCTAATCAAATTTTAGCATGTGTCCAATTATTTTTAACCAAGCTTGCAATTTTTTCTACTCTCTCTCAAATTAATTACTCAAGTGGTTCATTTATTTTTGAAAGGGAAACATGCAAATGCAATTGGAAATTTAAAAATTGAAAGGGAAATATGGGATACATACCGGTTTTCCTCGCGGCGAGAGCTCAGCTTTTAAGTCCGCGAGCGGGACTTGTCCTGTCTTCAGTTGCTTGTGTCATCGTCCGGTCCCGGAGTGGATGACTCGGATGATGGAACCTTCTTCCACCACATTTTCTTGTTCTTCTTCTTCGGTGTCGGTGGCGGTGGGATCGGCGTCTCTGGAGAATTCCAGAGGGCATGCTCTTCCTCGTACTTCTTTATGAGGAAGACCATTTCTTCTGCACTCATCGGTTTTGTCAGTTCGTTCCACTTGAGCTGCTCACCACCGAGTATTTCCAGTTCTCAAATGATAAGAGCCTTAAGGAAACACTCGGCGCTCCTCTGATCCGGTGTGAGTGGCTCTGCCTTCTTCTCTTCCCGGGGTTGAAACTTGAAGTAGGTCAATCTTCCGTCGATACGGAACGAGATTTCTCTCGCGTCCATATCGATCCTAGCCTGGGTGGTGTTCAAGTCCACAGGGACATATCGTCCCCAGATCCGAACCAGTACATTCTCGATCACCCCCTCGGGGTAGCGGATGATTGAGTCCACAAGTTGTACCTGGGCAGTAGTAGGTGACAAAGTAGGGTAGCGTAATTTCTTAAATAATACATTGGACATGATGTTTACGCTGGCCCCCAGATCACAGAGTGCGTCATCAATGCGACGATTCCAGATCGTGCACTGAATGATGGGTACTCTGGGATCCTCCTTCCTGTCCAGAGAGGTCTTGATGATCGCCCTTTTTGCAGCTCTTGGCAGGTAGGTCCATCTTGGCGTCAGCACTTGGATCCGTGCGACCTTCCCTGCGTGGTTAGTACGAAACACACTACGAGACATCTTACCCTATCTTGTAGTGATAGCATTTACTTTTTCGATGGAAGGTTCGGGTTGCCCCGGAATCTTCCCTGATTCAGTGACAGGAACGGCAGCAGCCAACTGAGCGACTTGAATTTCTATCATTTTATTAAAGCTTAGTTGATTTTTCATAGCAGAAGAAAACGATTCCATCCTAGAGTCTATGCTTTGTAGAGTTTTATCATTATCAGCAAGCTTTTTATTGATATTTTCAGTTATTTTCACCTGGCCAAACATAAGATCTCTAAGAGACGACTGATTATTGAAATTGCTGGAATTGAAATTGTTACCTTGTTAAGGCCTCTCGAATGGGAAGTTTGGGCACGAATTCCAGCCTTGATTGCCGTAGTTGTTCGGTCGGTACCCGTTGTTGTTGGAGTTGTTGACGTAGTGGGCATCTTCTCGTGTTTCGGGGCAGTCATTCCTCGAATGGCCAGTGTTGCCACAGACTTCGCAGGTCATGCGAGCGTCCATGACTTGCACCGTTAAGTTGCATATCTTGTCAGCGAGCATGTCCAGAGCTTCAACTTGGTGAACTCCTTGGGTCTTTGGTTGAGTCCGGTCATCGGACCAACCTTGGTTCTCGACCATCTTCTCTATGAGGGCCTTCACACGACTCTCCTCAAGAGAGAAGAACGAGCCTCCAGCAGCAGCATCTAGGTATTCACGGGCAGAATTTCTCAGCTCGTGATAGAAAGTTTTTCCAACCAGAAAGAACTTTAGCAAGAAAGCACTAGTGCATTTGTACCAGGTTTCTATTGCTTCGTGGTTAGCATAAAACCATTGTTTCGCCTTGCCTAATAATGAGAATGGAAATAAACGAAGGTGAATGGTTATAAACAACTAGTCTTCAAAAATACTTGAATCATAGGCAAAGTTTCAAATCACCTTTTTACCTATATTGGCATCTTCGTGTGGCTTGCCGCAGAATGGGCTAGCCTGTACCATGTTGATGAGGGCTGGCTTCAGCTCGAAGCTACCATCTCTGACTGGCGGAGCTGGTCCGATACGTACGTTCTCGCTTGATGGAGTGGAGAACTCACGGATCGTCTTGGTTGCCATCCTCGATGTAGCCTGGTCAACGACGGGAAGGACTAGGTTTGTCGGAAGGAGTTGCTTCTAAGGAGGTACAACACGAGGTTGCACTTTCCTCACAAGTGACTTCGGATTTTCTTGGAAATTTGACGGTAGTTGGAAACCAGTCATGCACTGCTCTGTTCCACAAAGACCAACGAACAGAGCAAGGATAAATCTGCTTGAGTAGTGGTACTCAACTAAGATAGCTCAAGATAAAAGTTCAAAAGTAATCTAGCCAAATGCTTCCAAGGCAACGGCGCCAGAAATGCTTGTTGGCACTTCTTACGATCCAATATCAGAATTGAGAATCCTGGTACTGGGGTAAGGAGTGTTTCAGTGGTTTTCCTTATGGCTATTAAAATATGTGAATATTCTGCAAGCGCACAGAATCACCGCTGTAGCACTTTACCTGGGAGTATCCCGAGGTATCGTAATTTATATTTCCACAGGGAAGCTTTGGCAAGATTACTAGTGAACAGATATTCGAGACTATCAGAGAAGGGTACACGACTAGACAAGACAGGGGATAATGGTATTGGATAGGAGTGCATATACCAGACATACAGCTCAAGGGATGCTCAAATAAGGGAGAGAAAAGATAGATAGCTGGGAGGACAACGAGAAGAGATAGATGACTCTTGGATACTTTATCTACCTATGTCACTTTAGTTTAGAGATATAGCGGCTACAGAGCCAGCACTAGGAGATCTGGGTTAACTCTATTGTCTTAGCTTCGGGATAAGGGAACCGGTGACACACAGAAAGGGATGAGAAGGGGTGCCACTATTTCCCAACAGGGGGATCCTACGGACCGGAACTAACGTGATGGGCTACGAAGACTGAAAGGGCTGTCACCACCTCACGGCTACCACCTCCGTTGTGACGGGAAGAAACTAAGGCCACTGGCTAGTCGAGGAACCACTCCTACACTAGTCAACAACTACTTACTCCACTAGCAAGAGCAAGCAACCTTGTCAATACTCTTGGTGACAATTCACCTCCAATATCGAGCGAGATCGAAGAACCAGCCAAGACAAAGACTAAACAAGACTACAAGCAGTAGAACTGTAACTAACTATAGTCTAGACAAGATATAACTGCAACTAGAATAAAGTAGAAGCAAGATATAAATGACAAAGGCAAAGTGATAAAGATAACTATATTGATAACTCAGAGTCTTGCAAAAGGAAAAGTAAAAGATACAAGAGCTTATACCAGAGCTTCTGAAGGCGACTCCGGAACCTCCGAGGCAAGCTCGACTCAACTCAAACTCCCAACTAAACTATCCTAACTCTACTAGAACAAGTGGAATGAAAGAGAGCTCCTTGGTTTGGTGTGTGTTACAAGAGGGGGTATGGTGTCCTATTTGTAGTTCCATAGGACAGTTGGAGCTAAAGTAACCGCCAAGGGAGGTTGGATGGCGGTTGCGGCCGTTTCGGCCAAGGACGTCGGTTCAGCCGAACCCTGGCGTTCGGCCGAACGCAGGATCCACTGCCTTGGCCACCAAGGGCTAGGATGCAGCCCCTAGGGTCGGTTCTGGTGCTGGGGGCGGTTCGGCCGAAGGCCCCAGTTCGGTCGAACTGGGCCTGGCCCGTGACCGGCCTCCCCAGCACCGCCTCTTGCTTGTGGACCTCCTGGGCTGACTTGATGTAATGGTCTTCGGGTTCTGTGGGCCCAGGATGAGGTGGCGGTGCTCCGGGATGAGTTGGCGGTCGTCCACGTGTTGTCCATTATGTTTGCTTGGTCATTATTGACGTCGATGGCTCCCGACGGCCTGTACGGCTAAGGGGGGTAACCGACCGAACATGTAGTTCGGCCGATTCGGTCAATTCCGACCCTTATAGCACGTATTTCTCGTTATTGTACCTGCACAAGTGACACTCACCAAAATTCGTGGAACTTTATTAGAAATAAAACCTAGGTACATGGAATGTTGTATAAAACCTCATTTATTCCCGAGTATTGGTGGTCGAATTTGGGCTGTAACGACCGCCAACATCTAGTCGTGTACCTTGTCTGATAGTCTCGAATATCTGTTTGTCAGTACTCTTGCCAAAGCTTCACTGCGGAAATATAAATTACGATACCTCGGGATACTCCTAGGTGAAGTGCTACAGCGGAGATTCTGTGCGCTTGCAGAATATTCACATATTTTACTAGCCATAAGGAAAACCACTGAAACACTCATTACCCCAGTACCAGGATTCTCAATTCTGATATTGGATCGTAAGAAGTGCCAACAAATATAAACTCCACATATTCCACTCCATATACTCCACTAACTATATTGATAACTGAATGTCTTACAGAAACAAAAGGAAAAGATACAAGAGCTAATAACAGAGCTTCTAAAGACGACTCCGGAACCTTCGAGGCACAGCTCGACTCAACTCTAACTCCCGGCTAAATTATCCTAACTCTAATAGAAAGAAGTGGAAAATGAGCTCCTTGGCTTTGTATGTGTTTACAAGTGAAGTGACACCTCTATTTATAGCTTGGACATGGCAGTTGAGGGGGAGCACCGGCCAAGGGAGTCAGAGGGCGGTTCCCCGTGATTTTGGCGAATCCTCTGGTTCGGCCGAACTGCCCAGTTTGGCCGAACCGAGGGATCCACTGCCCTTGCTCCCAAGGGCTAGGATTTGCTCCTGGGAGGCGGTTCCAGGCCGGGGGCGGTTCGGCTGAACCGCCTTCGTTCGACCGAACGGGGCTGGAGGCCCAGCAGAGCCCACGAGCACCGCCTCTCCTCCTGGGCTGTCCTGGGTTGCCTCTTCTTGATATGCTTCGGGTATTTCTGGCCTAGGAATGAGGTGTCGGTCGTCCTTGTGTCATAACCGGTCATTGCTTTGTCACCAGTGACGTGGATGGGCTCCTGGTTGAGCTTCGCGTCGTATACTGTTAAGTGGGGTAACTGGCCGAATTGGTCAATCCCGACCCTTATAGCAAATATTTATCGTTGTTGTACCTGCACAAGTGAAACTCCCAAAACTCGTGGAACTTTATTAGAAATAAAACCTACTCCGCGCCGCCCCCGCTCCTAGCCGTTGGACCCGGTGCTGAAGCCCCATCAGCACCGGGTCCAAAAATGGCCGAGGCGGAGGAGGCGGGCGGATGTGAAGGATTCTGGTAGTGGAAGCACATGTAACAGTCAATGTGAGCCTTGATTCCCTGGAACGATGACATATTTCCTAAACCAAAGTCGAGATCGAGGTTGTCGGCCTTTACATCGCGCACACAAATGTTCATATCGACGACTTCACGCTCTGGCATAGCTCCCTGTACGTACAAACGTTAAATTTAATTAGCATGTAAAATAACTGGCTGATGAAGGTTTCCAATGTACGTAGTAGCATCATGGGATTGAGCACCTGAAGGCTGAACACGGTTCTCAGTTCCTCTAGCATTGCGGTGAATCGCGGATGTTCGACTGTGAGTATCTCGAGCGCTCCTTCCATAGATGCAATATCCTCCGTCTGTCCCAAAAGGAGTATGTGTCATCCGTTATATACAACCAGATGGGTAACATGTGAAGATATGGAAAATAAATAGTAATCCCTGATCGAGAAAAGTTGATGAAACGAATTGAAGCAGCAGCACGGTTTGGGAGACGATTGTACATAATGCATGGTTGTGATGAAAAATAAATGTATGTAAGATGTATTACCAATCTACTGAGGTTACGGTCACCTTGAGGACGTATCTCCTTCGCACGGTCGTATGTGACCTTATATTGCTCAAGAAATTGTTGCACCTGCAAGCAAAGGACGGAGGGAAAGCACTACTGTAATCAACAAAATAAAATATATTTGTAGAATATTTTATATATTTGAATGCAAAAACATGAGACTAGTAATAATCCAATTCATGTAAACTTATTTTTTTATACATATTGACCCGATGAGTATAAAGTACGTACCTTATTATTTGCCGGACGGCGTCCTGTTAGCCTCGGCGTCATCGAGAAACGTCCTAAGGCCATCACGGAAGGCCTGAGCGTGGGGGTCCCCGTACATCCATTGTCTATTCATCTGCATTATTAACAAATAATGCAGATGAATAGACAATGGATAGTCCTCTATCTCTTCTCGTTGTCCTCCCAGCTATCTATCTCTTCTCTCCCTTACCTGAGTATCCCTTGAGCTGTGTGTCCGGTATATCCACTCCTATCCAATACCGTTTATCCCCCGTCTTGTTTAGTCGAGTACCCTTCTCTGATAGTCTCGAATATTTGTTCACTAGTATTCTTGCCAAAGCTTCCCTGCGGAAATATAAATTACGATACCTCGGGATACTCTCAGGTGAAGTGCTACAGCGGTGATTCTGTGCGCTTGCAGAATATTTCTATATTTTACTAAGCCATAAGGAAAACCACTGAAACACTCCTTACCCCAGTACCGGGATTCTTAATCCTGATATTGGATCGTAATAATTGCCAACAATAACTATATTGATAACTGAATGTCTTACAGAAACAAAAGGAAAAGATACAAGAGCTAATAACAGAGCTTCTAAAGACGACTCCGGAACCTTCGAGGCACAGCTCGACTCAACTCTAACTCCCGGCTAAATTATCCTAACTCTAATAGAAAGAAGTGGAAAATGAGCTCCTTGGCTTTGTATGTGTTTACAAGTGAAGTGACACCTCTATTTATAGCTTGGACATGGCAGTTGAGGGGGAGCACCGGCCAAGGGAGTCAGAGGGCGGTTCCCCGTGATTTTGGCGAATCCTCTGGTTCGGCCGAACTGCCCAGTTTGGCCGAACCGAGGGATCCACTGCCCTTGCTCCCAAGGGCTAGGATTTGCTCCTGGGAGGCGGTTCCAGGCCGGGGGCGGTTCGGCTGAACCGCCTTCGTTCGACCGAACGGGGCTGGAGGCCCAGCAGAGCCCACGAGCACCGCCTCTCCTCCTGGGCTGTCCTGGGTTGCCTCTTCTTGATATGCTTCGGGTATTTCTGGCCTAGGAATGAGGTGTCGGTCGTCCTTGTGTCATAACCGGTCATTGCTTTGTCACCAGTGACGTGGATGGGCTCCTGGTTGAGCTTCGCGTCGTATACTGTTAAGTGGGGTAACTGGCCGAATTGGTCAATCCCGACCCTTATAGCAAATATTTATCGTTGTTGTACCTGCACAAGTGAAACTCCCAAAACTCGTGGAACTTTATTAGAAATAAATCTAAGTACATGGAATGTTGCATATAGCCTTATTTATTCCCGAGTATTGGTGGTCGAAATTGGGGTTGTAACGACCGTCAACAATTGTAGAAAGTGCAGAACACCGCTGTTCTAGAATCAGACTGGAGAGAGTCAAGTTTTTGGGCCTGAGATACTAAGAGAGGCAGAGTGACAAGTGCAAGCGATCAGACAAAACTTGAAGGTGCCATAGTCTCGACAGAAGAGTTAAGCTGATGTCAGACGGAGCGATCTCACCTTTGAAGCTGGTAACTTTGTATAGGTGTCACCAATGAGAGGTGTGAAGAGGTTTAATGTCAAGGGAAAACTAGCACCTCATTACATTTGACCTTTCAAGATACTTGAATGGAAGGGCGAGGTGGCCTACCAGTTGGAGCTACCCAAGAGGTTGGTAGGCGTGCACGATGTGTTCCACGTGTCCCAGTTGAAGAAATGCTTGCGAGTGCCCGAGGAGCAAATTTCGATAAACGAGCTGAATATGCAAGAGGATCTCACTTCTGATGAGTATCCTGTCAAAATATTGGAGGAGTCTGAAAGAGACACCAAGAATAAAGTGATCTAGATGTGCAAAGTTCAGTGGAGCCATCACTCAGAAGACGAGGCGACATGGGAAAGAGAAGAGGACCTCAAGGTCGAGTACCCACAGCTCTTCGCATCCACGTCCGAATCACGAGGACGAGATTCATCTTAAGAGGGTAGGTTTGTAACACCCCAAAATAGCCCTATTTAAATTTTTTAGTAATTAAATTAATTTCTAAAGGGTAAATAAATGATTTATAGGAAATTAAAATCAAATATAAGGCCTAGAAATATTTTTTTGCATTCATGCTGCTGCATTGAGTTTTGGTTGCTAGTGTCACACCCAGATTTGCACAGAAACCCGAATGCGGCCATATGTGTGCCCAGGAAGTCATAGTACACATATAGAAAACAAATATGATAAATAGAGAACATATGCTGAATAAATACTCGAATAAATAGAGTTTTACATCAAAGTGCAACATAAATAATCTAACCAATACAGCGGAAGACTAATAACTCTCTCTAATGAAGTCATACTACACAGGGACCCTGACTGGGAGAACGCAACTTAGTAGTATGGCAAATCTTCAGGAAACTCAGCAGCAGACTCATGCACAACCCAATCTGTTACACATCCGGGATTTTGTTGAATAAATAGCAAGTGTAAGTAAAACAATTACTTAGCAAGTATAGCACGGGTTATGAAGGCTCAAAAAGGCTAGACACGGCTTAACTGCATTAACACTTTTAGTTGGTTCATTTTAGCATTATCCAAGTTACTACAAGTGTATGAATCCCAGTTGCAACCCAATTAATAAACATCATCCTTTAATCAAAAAGGATCTAGGCCGCTCATGACCCTGAGCAAGGCTATCATGATAGATTTACACTCTGCAGAGGTTTCGCCCTTTAAACCCAACCATGCCGAGGTGGCCAATCCTCTTAAACCACACTTCCGAGGTGTGATCGCATAGGGACACTACGAGGCTTTTCACAAGACACCCTAACAAAATAGTAGCCGTTATGGTACAACACAGGCAACATGATCCAAGGCACGAAGATCGACTGACTCTTAGGGTGCAGCGATAATAAGAGGGTCAATGGCATCCAAAGTGCGGCAAAGCATGCCAACAACAAAGTAAATAGCACAATGTGTGGAGCTCCCGCACTCACAGTGGCTCCCAACACGGGACTATGCCTAACAAGGCATAGCCGACGGTACCTCCGTCCTTGGTGGATCAAACCATACTCTCACGAGTGCTTCCCATAACGCTGTCGGCTCGTCGGTACCGGCTGTTAAGCTAGAGCCGTACACGCTACTTGTCCAAGACCGGAGCCATTATAGTTCTAGTGGTGGCAACAGGCTCCTTGGTTGTCGCTTTAAGAACCGGACCTTAAGGAGAGACACTAGAGCAAAGCACACAGCACATGCTCTAGCTGCCTAAACCAATTTGCTAAAAAGCAAGTTTTAACCATTATGTTGAAGTGAACCATCAAGTCAAAGTTAACATTTGTACAATGGTGATAGTAGCTGCGCATAGCAAGATTCTACCCATATGAAATAAACCCGGGGAAAACAAGGACAGGATAAACAAGACTAGGTACAACCTTAAAGGTACATCAAATTAGACACATGCATGTATGAAATAATTTAATACAAGTGAGTAGGTAGCAAGGATTGTCTGTGCTGTAACTTGCCTTCCTCAAAGTGCTGCTGCTGCTGCGAGTCAGGCTCCTGAAAGTCCTCGTACTCAAAGTTCAACGCGAACGGCTCACCGACTGGACACAAATCACCACACAAGCATCCACACAAGCCAATACATGCAAACAAAAGTATTCTATTAGAAATAGTACACCAAATAGTAGAAACAGTACAACAGAAGGTTTTAAAGCTATTCTACGCTTCACTACGAACACGTGAGCGCAAGAATCACACTAATCGGAGCTAAAACGAGAAAGTTATGGTGTTTCTAAGTTGCAGGGGCTTATTTGTGAAAAACCAAGGACCTATACGTAGTAATGCATTAAAACCCGAGGGCTAACGTGCAAAATCAGCAGGGCAGGACGGCGGGCAGGATTTTTCAAAAGGTCAGGGGCCTACTCGAGGAAAAAGGACCTAAGTGTAAATATTTTTAACACATGAGTGGATCGCGGGTTGATATCGGGATAACGAAGGGGCTCTTTTAGAAAAGAGCCACAGCTGACCGTTACGGGAAAGTTTGACTTGCGGCTAGGGCGGTTAGGGTCCGTTGGATCCAGATCCAATGATCCAGATCGGATCGAGCGGGGGAGACGGCTGTCGGCGGCGGCGGGCGGCGGCGCCACCGTTCTCCACGGCGGCGCTTCGCCGGAGCGGAGCCTAGAGGGCGCTAGAGAGCTCGGTTTGGGACGGGATCGGATCCTATGGCTTCAGGGAGGCGTGGAGAGTGCGTCTGGGGGGTTCAAGCCGAGGGGGAGGCGATGTGGGTGGTGTGCAGCGGCGGCCGGCGGACAAAGGCGGAGGGGTTTTAGAGCAAGGATGCGGCCGGGGAGTGGCTCGGGATGATGGTTACCTTCACGCGGAGCTCCTGGAGCGGTCGAATTGGAGCTAGCGCCACCGGCGAGGGGAATTCGACGAGCCTAAGTTTATATCTTTGCTCGAGGACGAGCAAAGAGCTAAGCTTGGGGGAGCTTGTTGGCGGTCGTTACAGCCCAAAGGAGGCTCGTTCTTCTCTCTTAAGGAGAGTCGTGCGAAGGCCCTCATAGAGAAGATGGTCGAGAACCAAGGTTGGTCCGACGACCGGACTCAACCAAAGACCCGAGGAGTTCACCAAGTTAAATCTATGGACATGCTCGCTGCCAAGATGGACCTCCAGATGAAGAAACTGGAGGCCCCTGCTCAAGAAACGGTGCAAGCCATGGACGCTCGCATGACCCGCGAAGTCTGTGGCAACACGGGCCACTCGGGGAACGACTGCCCCGAAACGCGAGAAGATGCCCACTACGTCAACAACTCCAACAACAACGGGTACCGACCGAACAACTACGGCAACCAAGGCTGGAATCCGCGCCCAAACCTCCCTTTTGAGAGGCCTCAACAAGGTAACAATTTCAATTCCAGCAATTTCAATAATCAGCCGTCTCTTAGAGATCGATCTTGCTTGATACTGGAGGTGAATTGTCACCAAGAGTATTGACAAGGTTGCTTGCTCTTGCTAGCAGAGTAAGTAGTCGTTGCCTAGTGTAGGAGTGGTTCCTAGACTAGTCGGTGGCCTTAGTTTACTCCCGTCGCAACGGAGGTGGTAGCCGGGAGGTGGTGACAGCCCTTTCGGTCTTCGTAGCCCATCACGTTAGTTCCAGTCCGTAGGATCCCCCAGTTGGGAAATAGTGGCACCCCTTCTCATCCCTTTCTGTGTGTTCACCGGTTCCCTTGTCCCAATGCTAAGACATTAGAGTTATCCCAGATCTATGAGGATCTAATTCTCAGGGAAGCCCATGAATCGGCGTATTCAATACACCCAGGTAGTAGTTCATTGAGTTGGCCCGTTATGCTCCAGAGGACGTGAATACGGATAAGAAGAAGCAGACCCGATTCCGTGATGGCCTGCATGATACACTCCAGTACCAGCTCCTGTGCTCTAGGTTCGCCACTTTTCAAGAACTGGTGGATAGCGCACTACTGCTGGAGCACAAGCGCCGTGAGATGGAGGAAAAGAAGAGGAAGCTTCAAGGCACACCGTCAGGAAGCAATGTTCGCCCTCGCTTCAATCCTCAGCAAGGAAACCAGCAGGTGGTGACTCCACAGCGTTTCCAGGGACAGCCCGGTTTGATGAACCGCAACCAGTATCAGCAACGTCCCCAGTACCAGCCACGTCCCCAGTACCCCTCAGCACTACCTCAGCAGCGTCCTCAGAACGAGCCACAAAGTGGTCCTGTCCAATGCCCCAATCCGACCAACAATGCACCTACGGCTCCGAGGTGTTTTGGTTGTGGTGAGCTGGGACACTATGCCAGCGCTTGTCCTCGCAAGGCTCAGAACACTGTTGGTTAGAACAACAATCAGAGGGTTGGACAACCGCAGCACCAGAACGGGAGTCAGCAGCAGAACCCAGCGAGAGGAAAGGTCAACCACATGGGTGCGGAAACCGCAGAAGGAGCAACGGATGTCGTTGTGGGTACGTTCCCTGTCAACTCGACTCTCGCAACTGTTTTGTTTGATACTGGAGCTTCGCATGCTTTCATATCTGCTGCTTTCGTGAAAAAGAACATGATGATCTTGCAACCTATGGGGAACCCCATGGTAGTTAGTTCACCTGGGGGAGAACAGCGTGCCACATTACGTTGCCCCTGTGTCACCATCACAATAAGGGGGGTAGACTTTGTGGTGAACCCGATAGTCCTAGAAACCCTTGGGTTTGACTTGATTCTGGGTATGAGCTGGTTAGCCAGATATGATGGGGTGATTCAATGTTCCAAGAGAACAGTGCAGCTGACAGCAAAGACTGGTGAGAAAGTGGAGTATCAAGCAGCTAGTCCCACGGGACACAATCAGATCTACCAAGCCGAAGGTGTAGCACTGGAAGATATCAGAGTGGTGTGCGAATTTCCAGATGTGTTTCCAGATGAGTTGCCAGGTATGCCCCCAGACCGCGAGGTTGAATTTGTTAAAGTTTAATTTGTTATTGATCTTAAGCCTGGTACTGCACCTATAGCTAAGAGGCCATATAGAATGGGAGTAAAAGAACTAGAGAAACTTAAGGAGGAATTAAGGGCGTTGTTAGCAAAAGGGTATATTCGTCCTAGTTCTTCCCCTTGGGGAGCACCGGTTTTGTTTGTGGATAAGAAAGATGGGACTCAGAGACTGTGTGTGGATTATCGAGCTTTGAATGAAGTGACCATCAGGAACAAGTACCCGTTGCCAAGGATTGATGATCTCTTCGACTAGTTGAAAGGAGCATGTGTGTTCTCTAAGATTGATCTCCGATCCGGTTACCATCAGATGAGGATACGAGTGACTGACATCCCCAAAACAGCCTTCACAACCCGATATGGTCTATATGAGTTCACTGTCATGTCTTTTGGACTGACAAATGCACCGGCCATATGGTCTATATGAGTTCACTGTCATGTCTTTTGGTCTGACAAATGCACCGGCATACTTTATGTATTTGATGAACAGTGTGTTCATGGACTATCTTGACAAGTTCGTGGTAGTGTTCATTGACGACATTCTGGTTTCTCCAAGAACGAGGAAGAACATGAAGAACATCTGAGGTTGGTGATGTAGAGACTTCGTGAGCATCAGTTGTATGCCAAGCTGAGCAAGTGTGAGTTTTGGTTAAAGGAAGTAGCATTCTTGGGTCACGTACTATCCGATGGTGGAGTGGTCGTCGATCCGAAGAAGGTTAGTGATGTGTTGAGTTGGAATCCGCCTAAGGATGTGGGTGAAATCAGAAGTTTCCTTGGAATGGCTGGATACTATAGGAGATTCATAGAAGGATTCTCCAAGATTGCTAAGCCCTTGACGGCGTTATTGGAGAAAAACGCCAAGTTTGTCTGGACTGAAGAGTGTCAAGTCAGCTTTGAGGAATTGAAGAAGAGATTGACAACATCACCTGTGCTTGTGTTGCCAGATATTACCAAGAGCTTCTCTATCTACTGCGATGCATCCCGTCTAGGATTGGGATGTGTACTCATGCAGGAAGGCAGAGTAGTGGCCTACGCTTCGAGGCAGTTGAGGAAACATGAGCAGAACTACCCGACACACGATCTGGAGTTAGCAGCTGTAGTACATGCTTTGAAGATTTGGAGGCATTACTTGATAGGTCATAGGTGTGAAATTTACACTGACCATAAGAGTCTCAAGTATGTGTTCACACAGTCAGACCTGAATATGAGGCAACGTCGTTGGTTAGAGTTGATCAAGGACTACGATCTGGAAATTCATTATCATCCAGGGATGGCCATTCTGGTGGCAGATGCTCTGAGTAGAAGGAGTTACGTGAATAAGATCACGGGACATTGCTTATCGGAGGAACTCAGTTTAGAGTTTGAAAGGATGAGTCTGGGATTTGTAACCAGCGTCACCGAGATGGCAGTAGAACCGACCTTGGAACAAGAGATCAGAAAAGGACAGCTCACAGATTAGAAGATTAAGGAAATCATGGAACTGTTGGCAAAAAAAGGATCCAGGCCGCTCGTGACCCTGAGCAAGGCTATCATGATAGATTATACACTCTGCAGAGGTTTCCCAGATGTAGTGCAGATCAGGGATGCGATTCTCAGGGAAGCCCATGAATCGGCGTATTCGATACACCCGGGTAGTACCAAGATGTACCAAGATATCAAAGAGAGATTTTGGTGGTACGGATTGAAGAGAGATGTGGCCACATACGTAGCCCTGTGTGATACATGTCAAAGAGTCAAGGCTGAACATCAGAGGCCAGCCGGTTTGCTCCAACCCCTGAAGGTACCTGAATGGAAGTGGGAAGAAGTCGGTATGGATTTCATCACTGGCTTACCTCGCACTCAGAGGGGATTTGACTCAATTTGGGTAATCGTGGATCGTCTGACCAAGGTGGCACATTTTCTTCCAGTAAAGACCACCTACACAGGAGCCAGACTAGCAGAGTTGTATATGGAGAGGATTGTGTGTTTGCACGGGGTACCGAAAAGAATAGTGTCAGATCGAGGTACCCAATTCACATCACATTTTTGGCGACAATTGCATGAGTCTATGGACACTAAGCTACAGTTCAGTTCAGCTTACCATCCGCAGACAGATGGGCAGACAGAACGTACGAATCAGATATTGGAGGATATGTTGAGGGCATGTGCTCTACAATATGGTGTCAGTTGGGACAAGAGTTTACCATACGCAGAGTTTTCATACAACAACAGTTATCAGAAGAGTTTGCAGATGGCGCCATTCGAGGCCCTGTATGGCAGAAAGTGTAGGACACCACTGTTCTGGAATCAGACTGGAGAAAGTCAGGTGTTTGGACCTGAGGTACTAAGAGAGGCCGAACGGCAAGTGCAGATAATCAGGCAGAATTTGAAAGTGGCACAATCCAGACAGAAGAGTTATGCAGATAACCGATGAAGGGACCTCAATTTCGAGGTGACATGAAGGGCAAGTTAGCACCTCGATATATTGGACCGTTCGAGGTACTTGGCCGGAAAGGAGAGGTGGCATATTAGTTAGAGCTACCAGAGAAGTTAGCGGGAGTACATGATGTGTTCCATGTGTCTCAGTTGAAAAAGTGTTTGAGAGTACCTGAGGAACAGATTCCGATTGATGAGCTAAATGTGGAGGAAGATCATACCTATACTGAGCATCCTGTCAGAATTTTGGAAGAATCAGAGAGAGTCACCAGAAACAAGGTGATCAAGATGTGCAAGGTTCAGTGGAGTCGCCATTCAGAGGATGAAGCAACTTGGGAAAGAGAGGAAGACCTCAGAGCAGAGTATCCACAGTTATTCCCATCCGCTTCCGAATCTCGAGGGCGAGATTCATTTTAAGGGGGGTAGGTTTGTAACACCCTAAAAATGCCCATTTTAAAATTAGTAGGCGAGATTCATCTTAAGGGGGGTAGGTTTGTAACACCCTAAAAATGCCCATTTTGAAATTTAGTAATTAAATCGCTTTTATTTAATTTATGCTCATATGTATCTAAGGAAAACAAAATATTTATGAGAAATAAAATCAAAGATAAGGCTAGAAACACTTTTGATGCATTCATGCTGGCTGCATTAAGTTTCGTTTGTTTGAAGTTCAAATCGGATTTTAAAATCCAATTCAAATTTCGCTTTTAGGCTTTGCCTTCTATTTCCTTTTCTGGCGCTGGGCCGTTTCGTGTTGCAAGTTCGAAAAGAAAAGACTAAAGTTTTCCAAAAAGGAAAGAAAAGACTAATCGTGACTAAGTTTTGTCAGTCGTAAACTAAAACCAGATGCTTTGGACTCGAGATCGGACTTTGCTCTATTTATAGTCGCCTTTAGTCGCCGCCTTGATTCTCCTTTCAATTCATCCCAATCGGGCCGCAACCCTAGTTGTCGTTCTCGCCGAGAAATTCCACCTCGCTCGAGACCGTTCTCGTCGGATGAAGTTCCGCCTCGCTCGAGACCCACCCTCGATCTTCGCCGTCGGAGTTTCGCACTCGTCGGAAAGCACTCCAGGAGGTTCGCCTTGAAAACCTGAAGCTCTCTATAGCGTTCTTGCTCCGATTCTTGCCGTGCTCTGCGCTAATTTTGGTCCGCTGTCGACCCAGTAGTTTCTCCGCCGCTGTGTTCGAGCGTCGCTAGCGTCAAGCCTCGAAGTCAGCATACCCTTCGAAAAGCCGTTTTGTTTTGAGCCATTAGATCTAGATCCAACGCCGCCGCGTCAGCTCGAGGCCCTGCTTGAACCGGAGGGTGCCTTCGAAGATGACTGTTTTGCAAACGAAGCCTTCACGTTTTTGAAATCAACCCGCAGTCCAACTTAGTTCAAAAGTATTTTCAAATGAGTCCTTTTTCTTTTGTTTTAACCCCTGCAAGTTTTTAAAGTTGCGCCCGAGGCCCAGTTTTGTCTTTTAACATGAAAACCCTCGAATCTTCAAATAAAATTATGTTTTGACCCTCGAAACTTTCGCAGTTTAGCCCCGAACCGTAGAGACGCCATAGCCTCTCTGTTTTTAGTTCTGATTTGAGTGATTCTCGCGTTCTTGTGATCGTAGCGAAGCGTAGATTAGTTTCGAAGCTTTCTTTCTTCTGTTCCTTATTGTTTGGTGTACTGTTCTAATAGATTAATATTGTTTGCATGTTCTGGCTTGTTCGGTTGCTTGTGTGTTCCTTCGAGAGTCTAGTTGGTGAGCAGTACGCGTTCGAGTTCGAGGGGTACTAGGACCAGCAGTATCAGGAACAACAGCAACAGCAGCAGTTTGTAGAAGGCAAGTACAGCACGGACAATCCTTGCTACCTAAACACCTTTACCCATTAATTATGGCATATGCATGTGTCTAATTTTGATCATATTAAGGTTGTACCTAGCCTGTTTATCCTTTACCTTGATTACCTTGGGTTTAATTGCATTTGGGTAGAAATTTGCTAGGCGCAGCTACTGTCACAATTACTTTACTATTAATCATGACTTAATGGTTCACTTCAATGTTAATGGTAAAATTTGCTTTTTAGCAACATGGATCAGGGAGCTAGGGCGTATGCTTCGAGCCTGGCCCTAGTGTCTCTCCGTAAGGACTGGTTCTTAAAGCGGCAACCCAGGAACCTGTCGCCACCGCCGGAACTATGCCACCGCCAGAACTATAATGGCTCTGGTCTTGGTCAAGTAGCATGTACGGCTCTAGCTTGACAGTAGTTACCGACGGGCCGACGGCGTTATGGGAAGCATGGGTGAGAGTATGGTTTGATCCACCGAGGACGGAATAGCCGTTGGCTATGCCCTCGTGAGGCACAGTCCCGTGTTGGGAGCTTCCGTTTGGCGGAGGTTCCACACGTCGCGCTATTTTATACTGCTATTGTTGTTATTTTTTTCCGCGCTTGGACGCCATTGACCCTCCTATTCGGAGCGCCCTGGGAGTCAGTCAATCTCGGTGCCTTGGGTCATGCTGCCTATGTTGTACCATAATGGCTACTGTTTTGTTAAAGTGTCTTGTGAAAAGCCTCGTAGCGTCCCTATGCGGTCACACCTCGGAAGTGTGATTTGTGAGGTCTGATCCACCTCCGCGTGGTTGGGTGCAAAGTTCTTTGAACTTTTACGCGACTGGTGGGTAAAGGGCGAAACCTCTGCAGAGTGTACAATCTATCATGATAGCCTTGCTCAGGGTCACGAGCGGCCTGGATCCTTTTTGATTAGAAGTTGAAGTTTATTATTACTGTTCAATGCCTACTTCTACTTTATTAATTGGGGAAATTCAACCGGGAATCACATAAATGTTGTATCCTCGAGATACCCTCGAATACCTTCAAGACTCCCTCGAATACCCTCGAGAGACCCTCGAACCAAACTAAAATCAGCCAACAAAAAATGTGAATGCAGTTCAGCCGAGTCAAACCTTACTTTTTAGCCTTCATTAACTGTGTTGTATTTGCTAAGTAACTCTGCTACTTACACTTGCTGTTGTTATTATTTTTGGGCAAAATCCCGGATGGGTAACAGATGGATTAGACGGTACTGCTGCCGTCGAGTTTCCTGAAGATCTGCCTTTCTACTAGCTGTGCTCAACCAGTCAGTGTCCCTGTGGATTATGGACTTCGGCTTCATTTAGATTAGAGAGAGATTAGTCTTCGAGTCTTCCGCTGTAAATCTTCATTAAGTTTGAGTCAAACTCTGATGTAAAACCTTTTATATTATTCGAGCATTGTGTTCTATTATCATATTTGTTTGCTATATGTGTAATGACTTCCTGGGAACACATATGGCCACATCTCGGGTTTCTGTGTAAATCCGGGTGTGACACGAGTCGAGCTCGGCTCGAGCCCAGGCGGGAGGTTGAAGACGGTACTATTGCGCGGGGCCCATCCGGCAGTGAGAAGCTGCGGCCGCGGCTGATGGGCTAGCGCAGAGGCGAGCTGGGCCGAGCGCTGGGCCTGCAGTGTGCGCGCTGAGGTTGGGCCGTGAGGGCGAAGGGGGAAATGCTGGGCTGTCTGCTGGGCTGTGCTGAGGAGTTGGAGGGCCAGAAGGAGAGTAGTCCAAAACTTTAGGGAGCAAAGGTAGACTTTGGCTGCTGGAGGAGTTTGGGTCACACGCTGGGCTGCGAGAGCGGCTGGGCTGACGCGGGAGGAGGAGAAGGGGGAGCAGAAGTGGATCGGGGAAAAGAGTTCAGGGAGTGAAAGCGAACTCTAGCCTGAACATCTTTTCTGGGGCTCCAAACAAGTTGATTCAAATTCGAATTTAAATAAATTTAAACTCTTATTTGAACCACAAGCAGTACAAAACTCAATGCAGCAGCATGAATGCAACAAAAATGATTCTACTTCTTACATTTGATTTTAATTTCTAGAAATTGTTTATTTACCCTATATTAAATATGAGCAAGGCATTAAATAATCACTTAATTACTGAAAATTTTAAATTGGGCTATTTTAGGGTGTTACAGCTAGTAGTTCAAATAAGAATTTAAATCTAGTTTAAATTCGAATTTGAATGGCTTTGATTTTAGCCCTAGAAAAGTTGTTTTGGTCTGAGTTCGATTTCACCCCTTAACTTTTTTCCCGGCTCACCTTCGCTCCATCTTCTCTTCTTTAAATGTCGGCCCAGCACCTGCCTCGACCTAGCTCCTTTCCGTCGCGTCGGCCTGCCTCTCTCACCTAAGCCACCGACAGGAGGGACCCAGCGGTCATCCCCTACCTCCCGTCCGAGTCTGATTCAAGCCAGGAGTCCACCGCGCGCACTCAGCCGCACCTAGCTCTCTTGGACCGGCTTCTGCACGTCTTCGCGTGGGCCTGAGGACGCTCCTGTACCCTCCACGAAGCTTCGCCGCAATCCCTTCCAAGGAAGGTCTAAGCAATCGCCGCCGCTATCTCGGTTTGTGCCACCTCGCCGTCCTAGCATCGTCCGCACCCCCATGGGGCTATAAACTTAGCACCGCCGAGGCTCCCAAGCCCTCATCCATCCTTCACCCTGAGCTCCCAAAACTTCTATGCCACCGCACGCTCTCCGCCGCCGCCAGTGGCCGCCGCCATCAATTTCCGCCGCCGGTGTCAAAACCTCAGCAGGAACCCACCCAGGAGAGTCGCAAGAAGGTAACAAAGCTAGCTAAGTGTTGGCACTCCTTACGGCCTACAGATAAATCCGCAAGCGGACGGATACCAATGTAGCTTTCACCCGGGAGTATTCCAAGGTATCGATTTGCACGGAGAACGAGAAGTGGACTGATTCTAAACTAAGTTGTCCTAGGTAGATGGAATGAAGTGAATGGTATGGATGAGGTGGATGACAACAACAAAGAGAGAAGAGGAGTGATAGGAGGGTAGAGAGGGTACGAGTCTGGTAGAGGTATTCTACTGATTGATCGAGCAGATCAGAGGATACAGATAGATACTTGCTTCGGGACAAGGGAACCGGTGGACACACAGAAAGGGATGAGAAGGGGTGCCACTATTTCCCAACTGGGGAATCCTACGGACCGGAACTAACACTCTGACCGGGAGATCACAACTCGGTAGTATGGCAAATCTTCTGGAAACTCAGCAGCAGGCTCATGCACATCCCAATCTGTTACCCGTCCGGGATTTTGTTGAATAAATAGCAAGTGTAAGTAAAACAATTACTTAGCAAGTATAGCATGGGTTATGATGGCTCAAAAAGGCTAGACACGGCTTAACTGCATTAGTAATTTTAGTTGGTTCATTTTAACATTATCCAAGTTACTACAAGTGTATGAATCCCAGTTGTTAAACACCAGCACACCCTAATTGAAATAAAAAAATAGATTTGAGAATAAGAGATTGAGATTTTGAGAGTGCATCAATAGGGGATGGGTACGTCGGCCCGTCGGTAACTACTGCCAAGCTAGAGCCGTACAAGCTACTTGACCAAGACCAGAGCCATTATAGTTCTGGCGGTGGCGACAGGCTCCCGGGTTGCCGCTTTAAGAACCAGTCCTTATGAAGAGACACTAGGGCCTGGCACGCAGCTGACGCCCTAGTTCCCTTAACCATGTTGCTAAAAAAAGACATATTTTAACATTAAAGTTGAAGTGAACCATTACATCAAGATTAACATTAATAATATTAAAGGTGACAGTAGCTGCGCCTAGCAAAGTTCTACCCATATGCAATAAACCCAAGGTAAACAAGGATAGGGTAATGAAAAACTAGGTACAACCTTAAAGGGTACATCAAATTAGACACATGCATGTATGAAATAATGTATTACAAGTGAGTAGGTAGCAAGGATTGTCCGTGCTATAACTTGCCTTCCTCAAAGTGTTGCTGCTGCTGCGAGTCCGGCTCCTGAAAGTCCTCTGTGTACTCGAACTCCAAAGCGAACGGCTCACCGACTGGACACGAATCACCACACAAGCATCCACACAAGACAATACATGCAAACAAAAGTATTCTATTAGAAACAGTATGCCAAACAGTGCAAAAGAAGGTTCTAGAAATAATCTATGCTTCACTACGAACACGTGAGCGCAAAAATCACATTAATCGGAGTCAAAACGAGAAAGATATGACTTTTCTAAGGTTCAGGGACTTGCTGGCAAGTTTCAGAAACTTCCGGGGGCTTATTTGAGAGAAACCAGGGACTTATACGTAATTATACATAAAACTACGAGGGCTAACGCGCAAATAAACCGGAGCAGGACGGCGGGTTAAAATTTTCAAAAGCGCAGGGGCCTAAACACGAAGAAAGGACCTGGTTGTAAATATTTTTACTAAAGGGTTGTACCTCGGGTTGATTTCGAAAGAAGGGAGGGGTTCTTTAGCAAAACCGACTAGGTTGACCGGTACTTGCTTGTTTGACTTGGGCCAGGGGCGCGTGGCAGCCATTGGATCTGGATCCAACGATCCAGATCGGATCGAGCGGGGGAAGAGGGCTGCCGACGGCGGCGGCGGTTGGCGGCGCAACCGTGTTCCGCGGTGGCGCTTCACCGGAGCGAGCTTGAACCGAGGCTATTGTTGGCGGTCGTTACAGCCCAAATCCGACCACCAATACTCGGGAATAAATAAGGTTATATGCAACATTTCATGCACTTAGGTTTTATTTCTAATAAAGTTCCACGAGTTTTGGTGAGTGTCACTTGTGCAGGTACAACTACGACAAACATGCGCTATTGGGGTCGGAAATGCCCAAATCGGCCGAACGACTCCGTTCGGCCGGTTACCCCCCTTAGCCGAACAAGACGAGAAGCACAACCGGAGGCCGTCCACGTCAGCAATGACCGAGCGACGACCGAACACGACACTTGGACCACTGCCACGTCACTTCTAGGCCCACACAACACGAAGGACACCATCAGGAGCCGGCCCAGGAGGTCCAAGAGCTAGAGGCGGTGCAGGAAGACGCTGCTGGGCCGAAAGCCCAGTTCGTCCGAACAGGCCTGTTCGGCCGAACCGACCCCAAGCCAGCACCGCCTCCCAAGAACGCATCCAGGCCATGGGAGCCAGAGGCGGTGCATCCCACGGTTCGGCCGAACTGAGCAGTTCGGCCGAAGAGTTAATAAATAGTCTTCCTAGTTTTATAATTTGTAGAGGTTGTACACTTTCACCATGAGTCGTATCAACACCATTCGTTGGGAGCCGCTAAACCACCCTCACATTTCCGAGATGTGAGTGCTATGTGGTGCACTATGAGGCCTTTACATAGGTTCTCCAGCGTGGACTAACTGGGTTACGGCATGCTCTGGCTAACCAGCGACACCCGAGGTTCCTTGCCGAACTCTTGGGAACGCATCCCTCATTCAGCCCAGACAGTTAGCCGTCCACTGGATTATCCTACTTAATTAGCCAAGACCATTGCCCATACGGTTCTCATGGTTGCATTATAAGTCCTGGGTGGTCACTCCATGCATTGATCCTTGAGACGACCCGAGCAAGACTAGTATCAACCCAAAAACACTGTCCACCAATCATACACTTGCTCGAGTGTCTAGAGTTCCATGTTGCTAAAAGATTACCAACCCAAAATGTTGCATAATTATTTAATCAAGATTAAAGATTAACCCATCCCATGTAGAGCAAGCTAAGCATGATTACTACCCATGACTGAACTGACTACTAAAGGTTTCAAGGTTTTCATAAGAAAATCTAGTAAACCCTACCATAGGATTCACATCATATTGATTCAAAGCATGCATAAAGCGTAAATTAAAAGGTGTTACATGTTGTAAATTAAGGTAAAATGGAACATGCAGCAAGGACACTTGCCTTCATCAATCCTTTAGTAGTTACATCCTTGTCAATAGTCGATACTCTTTATCCAATGCTTCCCTGCGGAAATATAAATACGATACCTAGGAATACTCCCGGGTGAAATGCTACATCGGTATCCGTGCGCTTGCGGATTTATATTTGTATCGTAAGAATACCAATGAACACTCCTTGCACCATTACTGGGATTGGGAATCCTGATAGTGGACCGTAGGAAGTGTCAACAAGCATTTCTGGCGCCGTTGCCGGGGATAGCAATTGGCGAAAGATATTGATGATTGACATTGGTGTCTACTAATTTAATCTACCGCTAGCATTAGCGGATCACCCCTGTTTGCTTGAGTTTGTTTCAAACAGGAGGAAAGCAGAGAGCCCAGGGTGCCCGATCATGCAGGATTTATCAATGTATGCCCCTGTCTACTGCAATGAATACCGTATGGAAGTTGCTGAAGAAACTTTGCACAGGTATGTGTTCATACATATACATATTTTATCATAACCACGTGCAGAATGGAAGAAAGATCGTCGTCAAGGAAGAAAAAGGAAATCAAACGTGACGGACGAATGACGCTGCATCACCGCAATTCCGTCTCAAATTGTTGGTAATGGCGAGAAAAATCAAGAGAGGAGACGTACTCCACGCCTCCGCTCCTTTGCCGCTCCACTAGCCTGTTTTAGGACCCATTGTTTCAACATTCGCATACAAGCTAGTTCCGCGGCATTCCACGAGTTGGCATATTTGAGTGTCGATCCCCTTTGCCACACCCACGATCTTGTACCTGCACACGGCAACATCAACATGAAGGAGGACTTAGCCAACTACGTGGAGTCACGTCGGCGTAGTGCCATCACCGTGGCATCAGTTCCAAAAGTCTTCATCATCAGATGCCAATGGTGGGCACACTCAGGTACATGAAAAGGTTTTTTGCTTTTTACCTTAATCAAAGCAAAGTTCACCAGTTTCCATATGCTTGTCTCCATGTGAATATCTCTCGATGCTTTCATGCTCCCTTCATCTTTTGCGGTTTGCTCTGATTTGAATGTGTTGCTAGCTACAATACATTTCATAAGCTCTTTAAATTAAGCAAGGTGCTTAGGTTAATTAGTTTGCTTTAATCAAATTAGACATGGTGTTAAGTTGGATTAACGAACCTTCAGAGCAATACTTGTATAGATATTGGTCGCGTGTGTGGACTAACCCCTACAGAAAAATCGTCAAATTCGAGTGGGAAAGTCCTCAAATTCACTTCACATCGGAGATAAACCACGGCCATGGATACAATCAAATCTCAAGGTGGAGCAATCGTCCCAGGTATGCACATTTTCCAATAAATTTCAAATAACCTCGATCAGGTCGAAGCAGCACCACCCAGGCCAAAGATGGACAACACTGGGCGAACGAACGAAAAAAAAGTCACCGCCACCTACACCAAGGAAAATCACAAAGGCGCAGCGGAAGAAAGAAGTTGCATCGTCCGAAGCATCCTCTCCATATCGGACGGTGACAAGAACAATTGAAGACAAGAGAAGTCCGCTCGCGGACTTAAAAGCTGAGCTCTCGCCGCGAGGAAAACCAGTATGTATCCCATATTTCCCTTCCAATTTTAATTTTTTCAATTGCATTTGCATGTTCCCCTTTTCAAAATAAATGAACCACTTGAGTAATTAATTTGAGAGAGAGTAGAAAATTTTGCAAGCTTGGTTAGAAATAATTGGACACATGCTGAAATTTTACCTATGGTGGATGTAATTGGTAACTTTTATCATTTCATCCCCTCTAGAACATCTCCATTTATTTACCATCACCACCAACCAGCACCAAACATGTCTACCCCACTAAAAATGGCTGCACACTCACCAATTATCACAAACACGGCAGCATGGGGGTAACTCCACTAAAACCAACTTTGGTCATGTCAAGTTTGCATCTCACCTAAAAACCACTCACATGACCTTGGGAATTGTTGGCCACACAAAATTTTGTGGAATCAAAGCAAGGGGAGGTGCTCCACTCAGGGAGGAGTGGCCTGGCCACCAGGGCCTGGTTCGCCCGAACCACCCAGTTCGGCCGAACCAGGGACCTGCCTCCCCTCGGCCTATAAATACTGGTGCAAGCTTGTGAGCTCCTCACACACTCATACACTCTAAAAAAATTCTGCTAGGAGCTCTCTCCCTCTCAAGTTCTTTGCTCTAGTGCTTGCTCAAGTTCTTCCCAAGATCTTGTTCAAGTTTGGTTCACTTGCATCCCTAGAAAATCCCAAAAATACTTTGCTTTTGTTGTGATCTTTGTGCTGAATTTCTGGACGATTTTGTGGTGGTCGCCGACACCCACAAGAACGACTAACCTTTTGTGGTGGTTTTCATCCCCGCAAGAACGACTAACTATCTTGAACGACTGACTTGATTTTCTTGTGCTAACCATATATATTCAGTCCTTCGGGTAGTTGTTGTTGCACTAACCTTTTGCAGGAATCATGTCGAAGTTCTTCACTTCGCTCCGTCGTTCCGCCCGGCTAGGCCGATGATCGGACGATGTTGGGAGTTCCCCAATATAAGCCCCATAGGTAAAAAGGTGATTTGAAACTTTGCCTATGATTCAAGTATTTTTGAAGACTAGTTGTTTATAAAGTTACCTGCAAAAAGAAATGACATTGTAGCAACTCCTGATCCACCGAGCCTAAGTTTATATCTTTGCTCGAGGACGAGCAAAGAGCTAAGCTTGGGGGAGCTTGTTGGCGGTCGTTACAGCCCAAATCCGACCACCAATACTGGACGTAGAGTTCACGGAAATTTTCCAGGCCATTGGCTGGGAGAATTTCTGGCACATCAACGAAGAAGGTTCGTACCTGCTCACCCTTGAATTCCTCTCGACTTTGGTTTTTGAAACTGGGGGGATTCGTTTTCGGTTCTTCAACCAAGAGTTCTTCTGCTCTTGGAGGGATTTTAGTTCGGGTCTCGGATTTTCAAGTCATTGTTCTTTAGACCCGAACAAAGCGATTAAAAGATTTGACTGGGTGGCATTTTGGAAAAAGATTTCGGGGGATACCAACTGTCATGCAACACGCACGAACAGCATTCATAACCCCACTTTGCGTTTCATGCATCATTGGGTGTCTATGACGGTATTCCCCCGGGCAGATTTGCGCCCTGTCAACACCATCGAGTTGCGGGTTCTCTTTGCCATGGTCAAGCAGATTTCCTTTTCACCTGTGAAAGACATGGTTGGTCACTGGCTATCTCATATTTCTCGTACGGGTGGCATGGCGATGACTTCTCTAGTCACTCGCCTCGCTAACCCCCTGGGCGTCCTCCAAGGCGCCCGGTTCATGTACATCGAGACAGCGCGTTCCGTCGTGGATGCCGAGCACTTTGTGCAAGCCCACATGATACGGCGGACGCCTGACGCAACGCTGGCAATGATTTACCGTGGATATACAACTGAAGTGCCTTTTCCTTGTGCAGCACTGAGGTTGTATACCACGCCGAAACTAACTCTTCAGTTGAGGACCGAGTCGGACGACTCTCCACCCTGGACAGAGCCCGCTCGGCACAGCGTTGCAGGTGACGGACCCGTCACAAGGGGACGAGCCAGGCGTGATGCTGGGCTCGCCACCTCACAGGAGCCGGAAGATGCACCACAAATGCCGCGTCGACATACTTCCGCTTTTGAGGCCACCTACGACACGTACACCGGCGCTGGGACGTCCGGAGCAGGAGGCTCCGGGCAACACCAGGAGCCGAACTACTTCACCTCAGGACGCTGGGACTACGGCCAGGACACGGATTCTGAGTGGTCTGGGAGTCGGTATGGAGGGAGATACGACAGTGCCTCCCAGCCATACTACCCCGGATACTCACAGTCCGCACGCTTTGACTACGGCCGGGAGTTGTCCTACATCTCTGACCGAGTCGAGCTCATCGACGCCCGTCCCCGAGAGATTCAGGACACACTAGCCCGCCATTCTCAGTACCATCAAGAGAATAGCGGGATGGTGGCGTCTATCCAGCACGACATCCATGATCAAGCGGAACAGCTGAGCCAGTACCTCTCAAGGCTCAACCCCTACCGCCTTAGTTTATTCCCGTCGCAATGGAGGTGGTAGCCGGGAGGTGGTGACAGCCCTTTCGGTCTTCGTAGCCCATCACGTTAGTTCCGGTCCGTAGGATTCCCCAGTTGGGAAATAGTGGCACCCCTTCTCATCCCTTTCTGTGTGTTCACCGGTTCCCTTGTCCCGATGCTAATAACTCCCAACTATGCATGGAATGAATCATATGCCTCTCACCTTGGAAATGATGAATAGTTGCTCTGTCACTAATTTTGCAAGTACCTTGTTTCAACTAGTTGCTAGATTGTGCTTGAGTTATATGGCATGAGTAAAAATGATCCTGAAAACCTTGTGGGAGCACTTGCTTTATTCCAAATATAAGTTGTTGTGGGGATTGGATAGTGAGAATTTGGTTAAGTTCTATTCTGCTTTTAGTACGGGGAAAATCTCGGAGATTTATGCTTTCAAAATGAAACAAATTCCTCATTGGTCAAAATACCTACCAGAGCCATATGATAAGCTTAGTTAAAAATTTTCTACTCATATGTTGCTTGTTATCTTAGTGAGCTTTGTCAAATTGTTGTGACCTTTGAGTGAAGCTTTCATATTCTTAAAGATCGAGACCCACGTACACACACCACCTCTCACTTGCAATTCCTACACTGGGAGTTAGCAACCATTTTCCATCATCCAGCCACAAAAATAAATGCTCCATGTTCTATGATTTCCCTCTACAAATATTCTTGATAGAGACATGGGCTATGCAAAAAGAAAAGCATGCCAAAGAAGCATGGCAAAAATAAGAGAAAAAGAAAAGCATGCCAAAGAAGCATGGCAAAAATAAGAGAAAAAGAAAAGCATGCCAAAGAGCATGGCAAAAAGAAAGAGAAAAAGAAAAGCATGCCAAGTGGCATGGCAAAAAATATGAGAGAAGAGATAGCGAGAAAAAGAAAATCATGCCAAGTGGCATGGCAAAAATATAAGAATAAAAGATAGCCCATGTTCTCGAAAATAAATCAAGGAGAGGGAAATTCATCCAAGGAGTTCCACCATATTCCACTCCACCATTCCACCATATTTCACTCCACCATTCCACCATATTCCATTCCACTCATACCCACACACTTTCACGTCTCGATCTTAAGATATTTTATTTTTCTCAAATATTTTTTTATATTTTTCTCTGGATAGCAAGAGCTCCAACCACAAAAATTTGCACCCTTTTTTGAGGTGAGATGCCGCCTAGGGAAATTTAGGAACAATCTCTAAAACACCCTAAAACAACTTGAACAATTTTTTTTCTTTATCTTCCTGATTGTTTTTGAAATTTTCGAAGTTGCTATAGATAATTGAGCCAAAACGGAGCACTGAGCGAAAAGTTATACCTATTTTATGGAAGGTGTCTCATGTTATGTTTTTTAAAGGCAGATAAGGAGATTGCTATAAGCCCCATAGGTAAAAAGGTGATTTGAAACTTTGCCTATAATTCAAGTATTTTTGAAGACTAGTTGTTTATAAAGTTACCTGCAAAACAAATGACATTGTAGCAACTCCTAATCCACCGAGCCTCAGTTTATATCTATGCTCGAGGACGAGCAAAGAGCTAACCTTGGGGGAGCTTGTTGGCGGTCGTTACAGCCCAAATTCGACCACCAATACTCGGGAATAAATGAGGTTATATGCAACATTCCATGTACTTAGGTTTTATTTCTAATAAGAGTTTTGGTGAGTGTCATGTTTGTAGGTACAACATTGTGAAATACGTGCTATAGGGGTCGCTAACTCTTCAGTTGAGGACCGAGTCGGACGATTCTCCACCTTGGAGAGAAGGACACCATCAGGAGCCGGCCCAGGAGGTCCAAGAGCTAGAGGCGGTGCAGGGGGACGCTGCTGGGCCGAAAGCCCAGTATAAGAGACAGGGCCTGTTCGGCCGAACCGACCCCAAGCCAGCACCGCCTCCCAGGAACGCATCCAGGCCATGGGAGCCAGAGGCGGTGCATCCCACGGTTCGGCCAAACTGGGCAGTTCGGCCGAACCGGAGGATTCGGCCGAATTGGCCGGGCACCGCCTACTCAATCTCGTGGCTGCTACTCAAGCTCCACCGACCTGTTTAGCTATAAATACAAGGGTCCAATGCCCGGTTTCACACACGCCACTTGGGAGCAAGTCTCCAATTCTCCACTTTCAAGATGTAGAGTTAGGCTAGTCCAGTTGAGAGTTAGAGTCAGGGTCGAGGTTCGCTCGGGGTTCCAGAGTCGTCTTCTAGAGTTCTGGTAAAGCTCTTGTATCTTTTCCTTTTTTTTATGTTCGACTTTGAGTAATCAATATATTTCCTCTTCATTTACTTGAGCTATTTGTTCTCCCACTAGCTAGACCGCTCTTCTATCTCTATCCTAAACTTCTCCTTGTGTGTGTCAACTGAATATCACTCCTATCCTATCCTTTACCCCCGCCTTGTTAGCCGGTACTTTAATTAGTAGTTACATCCTTGTCAATAGTCGATACTCTTTATCCAATGCTTCCCTGCGGAAATATAAATACGATACCTAGGAATACTCCCGGGTGAAATGCTACATCGGTATCCGTGCGCTTGCGGATTTATATCTGTATCGTAAGAATACCAATGAACACTACTTGCACCATTACTGGGATTGGCAATCATAAAAGTGGACCGTAAGAAGTGTCAACAGCTATGGGCCACTATTTCGGTCGGGGTTTGGTCGGGGAGCTAGCTGGGGCTATAGCGAGTTCACCTAGGGGCTTTACGGCGACCGAGGTGGCGTCGAGGCGGCGGACGACGTGGGCCGGCGGGCGGCTATCTTCGGCGAGGCGGAGCACGCTCGTCGAGGCCCGGTCGGTGGCAGAATTTGGTGCCATGGGCTCAGGAAGACTTGGCGAAGGCAGATAGGGGGACAACGGGCGTCAGGGAGGCTGCCCAGGCAACGCCCAACGACGGCCGGCGGCCGGAGGTACCGGCGAACAGGGGCGGCGGGGATGCAGAGCGAGGCAGCGGGCGGGGAGTGACTCAGGTCAAAGAGTACCTTCACGCGTAGCTTCTGAAGCGATCGAATTGATGCGAGTGCCACCAGCGAGGTGATTTCAACGGCGGCAGTACGAACTCGGGTGGCGGTGGCGCTGCGAAAACGACGGTGAGGTCGGGAGGGGGTCAAAGTGCGGAAAGAAACGACGAAATCGGTTTCAAAAGACGCGGTACCTTCGTGCGCAACTACCAGGGGCGTCGGTTTGGGTGGAACGGCACCGGAGACGGGTCGCCGATGGCGGCGGCGCGTGCTCGATGCACGGCGGTGCCGCGAGAGGTGAGGAGAGGGGTGCGGGTGGCCTTGGTGCTCGGGGGACGAGGGTTGGTGATGGCTTGGGGTCTCGAGACGCGGCTTTTATAGCCCAGGGGGAGGGTCTTGGCGTGCGGGCTACGGGATTCGATGGCGGCCAGCGATGGCGCTCTCCTTCCATGGGCGGAGATCGCCTTCCATCCTGGGGAGCGAGGCACAGAAGGAAAGGGCGAGGAGGGAAGGTTCGCCGAAGCTTCGGTAGGGCCCACAGGAGCGCGCGAGGCGGTTTGGTGCGGCGGGGGCGCGGCCGGAGTTGGACTCGAGCTCGAGTCTAAGCCTGGCGCGGTGCGGGAGACGATCCCGACAGGTGGACCGAGGAAAGAGTTCACGGGGCGAAAACGAACTATGGCCGAAACAACTTTTCTAGATCTCAAAACGAAGTGATTCAAATAAATTTAAACTCTCATTTGAACCACAAGCAATACAAAACTCAATGCAGCAGCATGAATGCAACAAGAATGTCTCTACTCCTTATATTTGATTTTAATTTAGTGATAGGAGGGTAGAGAGGGTACGAGTCTGGTAGAGGTATTCTACTGATTGATCGAGCAGATCAGAGGATACAGATAGATACTTGCTTCGGGACAAGGGAACCGGTGGACACACAGAAAGGGATGAGAAGGGGTGCCACTATTTAATAAACAACAAATCCTACGGACTGGAACTAACGTGATGGGCTACAAAGACCGGAAGGGCTGTCACCACCTTACGGCTACCACCTCCGTTGCGATGGGAATAAACTAAGTTAGTCTCAAGTATAGGCACCACGCCTACACTAGTCAACTAATACTTTTCTCCTATAGAAAGATAAGCACCCAAGCTAAGCAACCAATATACAGTTATACCAATCAACTAAGCATTGAACGAAGAACCAGCAATAACATAAAAGTAAGAACTGAATGCTCAATTAATGAGAGAGAGATACAAGAGTTACTAGACAAGACCCGGACGTTACTCGAAGCAGAGCCGCATCCGTAGAGGTACAGCGGGAAGAGGGGCCAACACTCCGGCTCCTCTCCGGGACGCTCACCTCTCCTCTCTCCCTATTTCTACTAATACAAGTGGGAAACTAATAGCGCCTCACCAGCACTTTATCTCTTGTGTTGTGTGTGTTGCAGGTGACCAGGAGCTCCTATTTATAGTGGACCAAGGCGGTGGTGCGGTGGAGTAGCGGCCAAGGCACCAGGAGGTGGTGCCGGGCCGTTCGGGCGAAAATCCTGGTTCGGCCGAACTCCCCGGTTCAGCCGAACCGGAGGATCCACCGACCGAGGCTCCTACGGCCTGGATTTGCTCCTGTGAGGCGGTTTCCAGCCGGGGGCGGTTCGGCCGAAGGCAGGAGTTCGGCCGAACTGGGCTAGAGGCCCGACCTGCCCCTGCTGCACCGCCTTATCCTCTGGACCTCCTTGGCTGGGTTCTGGTGCTTGGCTTTCGTGTTGAATTGGCCCAGGAAGACGTGGCGGTCGTCCACGTGTCGTATTCAGCTAAAGGGGGTAACCGGCCGAATCGTGTCGTTCGGCCGAATCGGTCAATTCCGTCCCCTATAGCACGCGAAACGGTCATTTCTGACCCTTATAGCACGTGTTTCTCCATTTTGTACCTGCACAATGGACAATCACCAAAACTCGTGGAAATAGTCAGTGATAAGCCCTATAGCTATGGTGTGTGTCTCCATTGTGTTTGTTTTATACTCGGTTGGAGGTCGGAAATCTGTCTGTAACGACCGCCAACAAGCTCCCCCAAACTTAGATCTTTGCTCGTCCCGAGTAAAGAAATTAAAACATGAGCAAGACTAAAGTAAGGGTTCTTTCATGACATAAATATTGCATATTGAATATTCCAAACTTTTCTCCATACCTGTTTTGTAGTGGCTAGTCCCTGAATCTTGGGCGGTTGATAGTCGGTACGGCTCTTACAACAAGATCCTCTTGCTCATCCTACATTCGGGGTTTTTCTAGTTTTCACAAATAAATGACCCTTGTCCCTTCATCCCAATTCTCTCAGCTCTCTGGAGTCACTCCTTTTCACTCACTCTCTTTTGTATTTTTCTTTGTCTCTCAGGTGGTGGCCTTGTCATGTCATGTATTTCTGTCGAGCCGAAGATTGGTTCCCAGAATGTTCATCATTGCCCTTGGTCGGTTGCAAGTTAAGGATGCAGAGTTCATGTCGGTCCTCAGCCTCGTGACCCCTTTTCTTTTCTCTTCCCTTTTTGGGAATTTTCTTTTTCTTTCTCTCTCTTTTTTTTCATTTGGACTTTCACGAGTCCTTTATTTTTCAGGGCATCACCGAGGCATGAGGACTTCTACTATACTCTGGTGATGATTTGCTTGCAACAGATTTGAGGCAATGTGACCATCTCTTGAGGACTCAAAATTCGACAAGACATCACACTAGCCAAGACAAGTTTCAGGAGTAAACTCTCAAGTATATGTGCAAATTGGAAGTAGTATTTGTGGACAGGATGAAGGGATAGGGTACAATTTTATATTTTTCAAAATGTAAATTCTCCCGAATGATGGAATACACAATTGGTTGTTTTATCGAGAAATATCACAACAATCAACAACCTAGATCAGGGGGTTTCTATCTTGAGAAATTTTCACAGGTAAAAGGTACTTGGTTCGAAATAAACAAGAGGCAAAAATTCATGTCATGAGAGAAAAACCGAGTTTGTTTCTTTTATGTGAGGCATGTATTATTCAAATTTTGAAACGTGACAACACAGGAAAAATGGACAGGGAGGAAAAGGTGCAAACCAGCATGCAGGTGCGCGAGCGGGGCGTGGCAGGCCGGTTCGGCCGAACTGGGTGGTTCGGCCGAACTGCCCAGTTTGCCCGAACCACCTGGTTCGGCCGAACGGGCCTCGGTGCTCGTCCTCGGTCCTCTTCGTTCCCGTATCGTTCCTGTACTCGTGCATCTCTCTGTTAAACATGGCATACTCCGGGTGGCTCAAATGCACCAGCCGGAGTGTCAATTTTATTCTTTTCTCGCAAACAACTCTAATTTTATTTATTCATCAAGCTAAGATTGGAAACAAAAGTTTGGAAAGGAAATAAATTCAGAGCACCCTAAACATTGATCTAAAGAAATGAAAGAATCAATTAAATAACTAGCAAACCAAACTAACTAAACTAATGGTGCTCTATCTAAAAACGAGACGACCATGAGGCACTACTCTGCAGGTGGCCCATAAAGATCCTCGTGTCCCGTGGCCTTGAAAAGCCTCTTGAGCTTCACACACAAGGCCCTATGGAGGACTTCCATCTTGTCCTCCCACTCCAGGCGTGCGAGCTCGCCCTCCGCCACCTTCTTATCTAGGTGGTTGATCCTCTGCTTCGCCAGCGCCAGCTCCTCCTTCAGGCTCTCCATGGTGGGCGGCTTCTCCTCCTCCTCCTCATCGTCCTCCTCATCGGAGAACTCCATGTCCCTGGGCAGCCTTTTGATGGAGGGGGGCTGCCTGTGGCGCCGGACTCTGGGGTGGCGCCGTGGAGGAGAGGACTGGGATAAGTCTGCCAGCCCCAGCTCATCCTGGTTCAGCTGCGGGACGAGGACCTTGCCGTATCCCGTAGCGGTGCGCTCACCCTTAATGGTGAACCGCAGCGGGACGATCGGCTTGAACTCCGGCACCTTCCCATCCTCTTCCTTGGGCACCATCGAACCGAAGTTCGGCACCCTCGAAGAAGAAGACGATCTTAGGCGCAGCTGCCCTGTGCTGGGCCTTGGCGATGGCGAGCGCGGTGGCTTCTTGATTCCTTTTAGAGGAGCAAGGAGGTCCTCTATGGCAGCACGGCACGGGGAGTCGGAGCGTGGCGTAGTTGTGCGAGTGGGCGTCCTCCCGCGCCTCCCCTCGTCAGCCGAGTCGACGTCGGAGATGCGGTAGGCCTGCTCGTGCCACGAGGACTCGCCGTTCCGGCTATCGGGGCTTGAGCCCCTAGCTGAGGATGCAGACTTGGAGGAAGAGGCAGGCATGGTGGCTATGTGTATGGGCTAGAGAGGTTGTAGATGAGATGGGAAGGACGACAGAGAGTCTTCGGGTTTTATCGGGGATTTCTGATTGGAAAAACGATGTTTCCCGACGTTTCCCTCGCAAGACTCGGGATGGCACCAACTGCAGGTGAGATTGGGAGAGCATATCCGCACGGGAGGCCAGGGGGGCTGGTTCGGCCGAACCCTAGGGTTCGGGCGAACTGGCCTCTGGGCCCCTAGGGGTGCGAGCCAGGTCGGGTTTTGTTTCTTTGGTCGTGGGTTTTCGAGGTTCAGGAGATTTTGGCCAGAAGATTTTGAAATGAAGGTTTTGGGCCGTAACTCCATAGACAGGTTTCAGAGTTCGACAAACTCGACAACATCTAAGTCGTCGAGTGGCGGAGGCTCAGGTTCCTGGAAAATCTTCAACCATTGCCCGTTAACCTTGAAAGCATTCCCATCCTCGTCTTGCAATGTGACGGCCCCGTGAGGTGCAGCGTTAATCACTATGAACGGGCCGTCCCATTTGCTCCTTAACTTCCTGTGACCAAAAAGTTTGACACGGGAATTGAAGACAAGAACCTTGTATCCTGGCTTGAACGTTTTGACCTTGATCCTTTTGTCATGCCATCTCTTGGTCCGTTCTTTGTATAGCCGGGAGCTATGGTATGCTCTCTCCCTCATCTCATCTAGCTCGTCCAGCTGGATCTTCCGTTTAAGGCCGGCAGCTGGAAGGTCCATACCCCACTTCCTAATAGCCCAGTGAGCTCTAAACTCCATTTCTACAGGTAAATGGCAGGTCTTGCCATAGGCTAGTTGATATGGGGTCATGCCTATGGGTGTCTTATAGGCCGTGCGGTAAGCCCAAAGTGCATCTGGAAGTTTATCCTTCCATTGCCTGCCCATCTCATTCACGGTCTTTTGCAGAATGTTCTTGATTTGCTTATTGGAGGTTTCTGCTTGACCGCTGGTTTGGGGGTGATAGGGTGTAGCTACATTGTGCTGCACCGCCAAACTTGAGAGATACTTACGGAAGGCTGAATCTATAAAGTGGGAGCCGCCATCACTAATGACTATCCTAGGAACGCCTAAACGGGGAAAGATAACTTCATGGAACATTCGTCTGGCGTTTTTAGAGTCAGCAGCTACACAGGGCAAGGCTTCCACTCACTTAGAGACGTAGTCTACCACCACTAGGATGAATTGACAACCCTCGGAATTTGGTAAGGGACCCATGAAGTCCACTCCCCAGACATCGAAGATTTCTCCTTGAAGATTGCTAGTGAGTGCCATTGCGTCTCTAGTGTTGATGTTCCCGTGTTTCTGGCAGCGGGGGCACCGCATGACAAATGCTCTTGCGTCCTCGTACATGCTGGGCCAGAAGAAACCACACTGCCAGACTTTAGCATTGGTCCGGAATGCACCGTAGTGTCCTCCGTACGGGGCTGCATGGCACCTATTTTGTAAGCCTCATGTGCGGGTACGCATCTTCTGAGGAGTCCGTCACTACATATCCTGAAAAGGTACGGGTCGTCCCAGAGGTGGAGTCGGCTCTCATAGGCTAGCCTTTTCCTATTCTCTCCAGGGGGAACATACCCCGTGACCATGTAGTTTACTATGTTGGCATACCACGGATCGTAGGTGGTGACCTTAAGGAGTGTGTTGTCCCGCGAATAGTCGTCGATTGGAAGATCAGAGGGGACTTGCATCCGGGACAAATGGTCCGCTACTGAGTTCTCTACTCCTTTCTTATCTTTTATCTCAATGTCGAACTCTTGGAGTAGAAGGATCCAGCGGATGAGTCTCGGTTTCACATCCTTTTTGGTCAGAAGGTACTTCAAAGCAGCGTGATCTGAATAGACTATGACCTTGGCCCCGACTAGGTAGGACCGGAATTTGTCTATAGCAAATACCACTGCTAAGAGCCCTTCTCCGTGGTGGCGTAGTTGAGCTGGGGGCCAGTGAGCGTTTTGCTAGCGTAAGAGATAGCATAATGCTTCTTGTCCTTGGTTTGGCCCAACACAGCTCATACGGCAGAGTCTCTCGCATCACACATGATTTCAAATGGGATGCTCCAGTCGGGAGGCAAGATGATGGGAGCGGAAATGAGTGCCTTTTTGAGGGTGTGAAATGCGGCATAACTCTCCTCATCGAAAACGAAGCGCAAATGTGCGTATGGACTCTCGGCCTTCGTTCAGAGATTGGTCAAGGGCCGAGATATCTGGGAGAAGTTTTTGATGAAACGCCTATAGAATCCGGCATGGCCAAGGAAGCTGCGGATCCCCTTAACGTTTGTGGGGGGTGGAAGTTGCTCGATCACTTCTATCTTCGCTTTGTCTACCTCGATCCCACGTTCTGACACCCTATGTCCTAGGACAATTCCCTCTCGCACCATAAAATGGTACTTTTCCCAGTTTAAAACAAGGTGTTTCTCTTCACACCTCTGGAGGACCTTGTCCAGATTTTACAGACATTCGGTAAAGGTCCTTCCGTAAACTGAGAAGTCGTCCATGAACACTTCCATAATCTCCTCAATCATATCGGAGAAGATAGACATCATGCAACGTTGAAAAGAGGCAGATGCGTTGCATAACCCGAAAGACATTCGCCGATAAGCGTACATCCCATAGTAACCATGGTTGGTGGAACGTGGTTTTACTCTGGTCTTCTGGATGAATAGGAATTTGGTGATACCCAGAGTAACCATCAAGGAAGCAGAAGAAGGAATGTTTGGCTAACCGTTCAAGCATTTTGTCTATGAACGGAAGGGGGAAATGGTGTTTCTTGGTGGCCTTATTGAGTCGACGATAGTCGATACACATACGCCAACCAGTGACGGTGCGCTGAGGGATGAGCTCATTTTTGTCATTGCGCACAACCGTCATTCCTCCCTTCTTAGGAACGACTTGGACGGGACTAACCCATTCACTATTGGGGACAGGGTAGATGATCCCTGCGTGAAGGAGTTTGAGAACTACCTTTTTCACGACCTCTCTCATGGAATTGTTTAACCGTCGTTGAGGTTCCCGAGACGGTGTTGCTTCAGAATCGATCAGGATGCGGTGAGTGCAGAGATTTGGGCTAATCCCTTTTAGGTCTTGAAGAGAATATCCTAAGACCGATCGATTCTTCTCCAGGATAGTGATGAGTTGTTGGGTTTCTACTTCAGAAGCTTATCACTAATGATCACTGGAGTTTGCTTATCCGCAAAGAGGAAAGCATACCTAAGTCCAGGTGGAAGAGGTTTGAGCTCGACTGGAGATGGTTTTGGAGTTTCGTTTGTATCAAGCTTGTAACACCCTAAAAATGCCCATTTTAAAATTTAGTAAATAAATTTGCTTTTATTTAATTTAATGCTCATATTTACCTAAGGGAAATAAATTATGGATGAAAAAATAAAATTTAATATAAGGTTAGAAACATTTTTGTTGCATTCATGCCGTCTGCATTGTGTTTTGTTTGTGTACGGTTCAATTGGAATTTAAATTCTGTTTAAATTCGAATTTGAATCGTTTTGTTTGGAGCCCTAGAAAAGTTGTAACAGTCCGAGTCCACTTTCCCCCCTGAACTCTCTTTCTTGGCCAAGTCATCCCCTTTTTCTTTCTTCCCCGCCGCGGCCCTCCTCCCTTCTCCCCCGCTTTCGGCCCAGTCCGGCCTGCCCCGCTCCCGCAGCAGCCCGCTCCCCTTGCCCCGCTTGCGGCCCAGCCCGGCGGCCTGCTTCGATTCCTCTCGGCCTGCTCGCTCTCCCGCTCCCGCAACAGCCCACGCTTCCCCGTTTGCGGCCCAAGTCTGGCCCAGCAACCAGCCGCTGCAGCGCCCGCACCCCCTGCCGCTGACACGCGGGACCGGGTCGTCTCCTACCCCGACCGAGATCGGCTCGGCCCCGGCCATGGAGTCTGGCACGGCCATGGCACGCACGCCGAGGCCCACCCGAGCCGTCCCCGGCTGCTCCTCAAATAGCCGCCGCCGCTGCTCCCAACCCCGCCCCCCTGTCGAAAACCCTCCGCCGCTCGAGCTCGCATCGCCGCCGCCGTTTCCAAGCCGCCGCCGTCGATCTCGCCGCCCGTCGTCGTTCCGCCCCGGCGAGCTGCCCCAGCGCCTTCGCGTCGAGGTAAGGAACCTCCCAAGCCCCTCCTTGCTCTCTCCCCCCTCTGTCGCATGCTCGCCGCCATCACCCGAGCGCCGCCGCCGCCGCAGCTCGTCGCGCGCCACCTCCGCTGCTTCGCCACCGACGAGACCCACCTCGCTCGACTCGCCGTCGTCCCGCGCACCAGTAGCACCAGATCGCGCCCTGAACCGTGCCCCGTAGCGCTTTTGCGCGTTTTGCCGGCGAAGCGCCGCCGCCACTGCCCAGCGCCGCCGCCGTCAGCCACCGCCGCCGACGACCCCCCTCTCCTGGATCTAATCCCCGCCGTCCAAACCAAATCCGACAGCCCAGATTGAACCCAGCCGATTCAAACCCGAGTCAATACCGGTTACGAGGAGCAGGACCAGCAGGAGTTGCAGCAGCAGCAGCAGTTTGATGAAGTACTCGGTTGACCGGTACTGACCCAGGTTTGACCCGGCCTCGGTCGAATCTGAGCCGTCTGATTTGGTTTGGACGGCGGGGATTAGATCCAGGAGAGGGGGTCGGCGGCGGCGGCGTGACGAGCGGCGGCGCTGGGTCGGCTGCGGCGGCGCTTCGCCGGCGTGGCTTGAAAACGAGCTAGGGGGCTCGGCTTGGGGCGTGGCCGGGTGCTACAGATGCGCGGGACGACGGCGAGTCGACCGGGGTGGGTCTCGTCGGCGGCGGAGCAGGAGGGTGCCTTCGAAGCTGACTGTTTTGCAAAAGAAGCCTTCTCGTTTTCAAAATCAACCCGCAGTCCAACTTAGTTCAAAAGTATTTACAAATGAGTCCTTTTTCTTTTGTTTTAAACCCTGCAAGCTTTTAAAAGTTTCGCCCGAGGCTCGGTTTTGTCTTTTAACAGTAAAACCCTCGAATCTTCAAATAAAATTTTGTTTTGACCCTCGAAACTTTCGCAGTTTAGTCTCGAACCGTAGAGACGCCATAGCTTCTCTGTTCTAGCTCCGATTTGAGTGATTTTCGCGTTCTTGTGTTCGTAGCGAGGCGTAGATTAGTTTCGAAGCTTTCTTTCTGCTGTTCTTTATTGTTTGGTGTACTGTTCTAATAGATTAATATTGTTTGCATGTACTGGCTTGTTCGGTTGCTTGTGTATTTCTTCGAGAGTCCAGTTGGTGAGCAGTTCGCACTCGAGTTCGAGGGGTCCGGGTACCAGCAGTATCAGGAACAGCAGCAGCAGCACTTTGTGGAAGGCAAGTACAGCACGGACAATCCTTGCTACCTAAACACCCTTACACATTAATTACAGCATATGCATGTGTCTAATTTTGATCCTATTAAGGTTGTACCTAGTCTGTTTATCCTTTACCTTGATTACCTTGGGTTTATTTGCATTTGGGTAGAAATTTGCTAGGCGCAACTACTGTCACAATTATTTTACTATTAATCATGACTTAATGGTTCACTTCAATGTTAATGGTAAAATTTGCTTTTTAGCAACTTGGATCAGGGAACTAGGGCGTATGCTTCGAGCCTGGCCCTAGTGTCTCTCCGTAAGGACTAGTTCTTAAAGCGGCAACCCAGGAGCCTGTCGTCACCGCCGGAACTATAATGGCTCTGGTCTTGGACAAGTAACTTGTACGGCTTTAATTTAACAGTAGTTACCGAGGGGCCACCGGCATTATGGGAAGCATGGGTAAGAGTATGGTTTGATCCACCGAGGACGGAATAGCCGTCAGATGGATTAGAAGGTACTGCTGCCGTCGAATTTCCTGAAGATCTGCCTTTCTACTAGCTGTGTTCAACCAGTCAGTGTCCCTGTGGAGTTGTGGACTTCGGCCTGGTTTTGTCAGGAGTAGAGATAGTTCTGTTTAGAGTCTTCCGCTGTAATTTTCTTTAAGTTTGAATCAAACTCTGATGTAAAACCCCTTTTATATTATTCGAGCATTGTGTTCTATTATCAAATTTGTTTGCTATATGTGTAATGACTTCCTGGGAACACATATGGCCGCATCTCGGGTTTGCTATGTAAATCCGAGTGTGACACCTCTGGTGAACTCGCAGCGTCGCCCCGAATCTGTAATACCAATCCCCGCTCCAAACCGAGCCCCCTAGCTCGTTTCCGAGTTTCGCCGGCAAAGCGCCGCCGCCACTGCCCAGCGCCGCCGCCGTCAGCCACCGCCGCCGACCCCCCTCCCCTGTATCTAATCCCCACCATCCAAACCAGATCCGACGGCCCAGATTGAACCAAGGCCGAGTCAAACCCGGGTCAATACCGATCAACCCGAGTCAGCCGTGCCAGTTTTGCAAAAGAGTCCCTGACCTTTTTGGAAATTAACCCGCGGTCCAGATCTATTCAAAAATAATTAGAATTAGGTCCTGATTTTTACAGAAAACCCCCTGTCTTGTTTAAAAATAGCACCTGAGGTCCTGTCTTGGTTAATTTGCGATTAAACCCTCTTGTTTTAATATAAAATTATGTTTTAGCACTTGAGTTTTTGCAAATAAGCCCCTGGAACTTTTAAAACTTTGCCAGCAAGACCCCGAACGTTAGAAAAGCCATAACTTCTCCGTTTTAGCTTCGATTTGAGTGATTTTCGCGCTCACGTGTTCGTAGCGAAGCGTAGATTAGCTTTTCAGCCTTCTTTTGTTCTGTTTTTATTGTTTGGTGTACTGTTCTAATAGATTAAAATTGTTTGCATGTACTGGCTTGTATGGATGCTCATCACCACCTCATTGGTCCTTTCAAGAAGAAGGAACACAGTTCGAGTGATTTGAAGATTAAAAGAGCAATAGTGAAGACTCTAAGTAGCGGTATCTCTTTTGGATGAAGGCAAGTATAGCATGGACAATCCTTGGCTACCTAAACACACCTTTACATTATTTACTGCATACGCATGTGTCTAAATTGTTCCTATTAAGGTTGTACCTAGTTTTGTTAATCCTATACCTTGATTACCCTAGGTGATTGCATTTGGGTAGAGCTTTGCTAGGCGCAGCTACTGTCACCATTGTTTAACTATTAACTATTAATTTTGACTTAATGGTTCACTTCAATGTTAATGATAAAACTTGCTTTTTAGCAACATGGATCAGGGAGCTAGGGCGTACATGTTTGGCCCTAGTGTCTCTCCGTAAGGACTGGTTCTTAAAGCGGCAACCCAGGAACCTGTCGCCACCGGTGGAACTATAATGGCTCTGGTCTTGGACAAGTAACATGTACGGCTCTAGCTTGATAGTAGTTACCGACGGGCCGACGGCGTTATGGGAAGCATGGATGAGAGTATGGTTTGATCCACCGAGGACGGAGTATCTGTCGGCTATGTCCCCATGAGGCACACTCCCGTGTTGGGAGCCACAGTATGGCGGGGGTTCCACACATTGCGCTATTTATTTTGTTGTTGATATTCATTACCGCGCTTGGACGCCATTGACCCCCCTCGTGTTGCTACATGAGGAATACCGAATCTATGAATAATATTTTGCGTAATAAATTCAATCACCTCTCGATGTGTCATATTCTTCAAGGGAATCGCTTCGGCCCACTTAGTGAAATAATCCGTAGCAACCAACTATATTAATTGGGTTACAATTGGGATTCATGTAAATGTAGTGATTATGAATGTGTTAAAATGAAACAACTAAAATTGCTAATGCAGTACAGCCGTGTCAAGCCTTTCTTTTAAGCCTTCATTATCCGTGTTGTATTTGCTAAGTAAGACATTTACTTACACATGCTATTCAACAAAATCCCAGATGGCTAACAGATGGATTAGATGGTACTGCTGCTATTGAATTTCCTGAAGATCTGCCATTCTACTAGCTGTGCTCAACCAGTCAGAGTCCCTGTGGATTATGGTGTTCGGCTTCGTCTTCGTCTTCGTTTAGAGAGAGAGTTAATAATTAGTCTTCCGCTGTTTTGTTTAGTTATTTTAGTCAAACTCTGATGTAAAACCATTTTATTCGAGCATGTGTACTCCTAATGCTCCTGCATACTTTATGTACGTTCTATGGACTTCCTGGGCACACATATAGTAGCATTCGGGTTTCTGTGTAAATCCGGGTGTGACAGATTGGTATTAGAGCCGTGCTGACTGTAGGAACATAGCCTAGTTAGAACGGTTGATAAATCATTAGGAGACCACCATGATTTTGTTTCAGATCATTTAGTTACGTTTCTTTCAAAACCAGTGATGTCGAGTCTTGTGTGAATCATGTCTCTGGGTGCTTGATTTTGCTGTTATTATTCTTATGTTTGATTTGGATTTTTGTAATGATTGTGATGGTCATAGACGCAAGTCTATCTCCATCTAGATATAGGACTAAGGTTTAAGGAATATTAGTGAATAAATAGTTGGGTTATCTATCCCCTTTGCATTCCCTTTGTCTTACTCCCTATATCTCTGAACCATAACCTTCCAAGTACTGTTATCTTCTTGTGCACCATCTGCAAGCATGGGTTATCTATTACTGATTGACGGGAATACTGATGGGAGATATCTTGCTATGGTAGATGGTTAACACCAGAGGCAACCCCGGTGGCAGTGGAAGCAACCAGAATCAGAACCCACCACCTCCACCACCGCCACTCACCATGGAGCAGATGATGCAGATGCAACTCCAGCTGACACAGCAGATGGTGCAAACCATAGCACTGATGCAGCAAAATCAGCAGAACCCGCTTCAACAGCACCACGTGCAGCCCAGAGATAAGAGGGGCGAGTTTATGAAGGGATGCCCTCCTACCTTCAACAAGTCTAGCGAACCAATGCAGGCAGAGGACTGGCTCAAGGCAGTGGAAAGGCAGCAGGACATTGCACAGTGCAACGACAGGGAGAAGGTGTTATATGGAAGTGGACAGCTCCAGGGAGCAGCTTTGGATTGGTGGGATGCGTACCAATATGCTCACCCCAATCGTGATCAGATCACTTGCCAGGAGTTCCGCGACAGCTTCCGCTCTCACCACGTGCCGGAAGCGCTGATGACCTTGAAGAAGAAGGAGTTCCTGGCATTGAAGCAGGAAGGTATGAGTGTCACCACTTATCATGACAAGTTTGTTGAGTTGGCCCGTTATGCTCCAGAGGACGTGAATACTGATAGGAAGAAGCAGACTCGATTCCGAAATGGCCTGCATGATACACTCCAGTACCAGCTCCTGTGTTCCAAGTTCGCCACTTTTCAAGAACTGGTGGATAGCGCACTACTGCTGGAGCACAAGCGCCGTGAGATGGAGGAAAAGAAGAGGAAGCTTCAAGGCCCACCGTCAGGAAGCAATGTTCACCCTCGCTTCAATCCTCCGCAAGGAAACCAGCAGATGGTGACTCCACAGCGTTTCCAGGGATAGTCCGGTCCGATGAACCGCAACCAGTATCAGCAACGTCCCCAATATCGGCCGCGTCCACAGTACCCCTCAGCACTACCTCAGCAGCGTCCCCAAAACCAGCCAGAGTCCCTGTGGTTATGGAGATCGGCTTCGTCTTCATTTAGAGAGAGTTACTTATTAAGTCTTCCGCTGTTCTATTTTGGGACACTATGCCAGTGCTTGTCCTCGCAAGGCTCAAAACACCGTTGGTCAGAACAGCAATCAGAGGGTTGGACAACCGCAGAACCAGAACGGGAGTCAGCAGCAGAACCCAGCGAGAGGCAAGGTCAACCACATGGGTGCGGAAACCACAGAAGGAGCAACGGATGTCGTTGTGGGTACGTTCCCTGTCAACTCGACTCTCGCAACTGTTTTGTTTGATACTGCAGCTTCACATGCTTTCATATCTGCTGCTTTCGTGAAAAAGAACCTGGCAGAGCTGTACATGGAGAGGATTGTATGCTTGCATGGAGTGCCGAAGCGCATAGTGTCTGATCGTGGAACTCAGTTCACTTCACACTTCTGGAAGAGGTTGCATGAGTCGATGGACACAAAGCTGCATTTCAGCTCAGCTTATCATCCGCAGACTGATGGGCAGACTGAACGGACGAATCAGTGGGAGTAAAAGAACTAGAGAAACTTAAGGAGGAATTAAGGGCGTTGTTAGCAAAAGGGTATATTCGTCCTAGTTCATCCCCTTGGGGAGCACCAGTTTTGTTTGTGGATAAGAAAGATGGGACCCAGAGATTGTGTGTGGATTATCGAGCTTTGAATGAAGTGACCATCAAGAACAAGTACCCGTTGCCAAGGATTGATGATCTCTTCGACCAGTTGAGGGGAGCGTGTGTGTTCTCTAAGATCGATCTCCGATCCGGTTACCATCAGATGAGGATACGAGTGACTGACATCCCCAAAACGGCCTTCACAACCCGATATGGTCTATATGAGTTCACAGTCATGTCTTTTGGTTTGACAAATGCACCGACATACTTCATGTATTTGATGAACAATGTGTTCGTGGACTATCTTGACAAATTCGTAGTGGTGTTCATTGACGATATTTTGGTTTTCTCCAAGAATGAGGAAGAGCATGAAGAACATCTGAGGTTGGTGATGCAGAGACTTCGTGAGCATCAGTTGTATGCCAAGCTGAGCAAGTGTGAGTTTTGGTTAAAGGAAGTAGCATTCTTGGGACACGTACTGTCCAATGGTGGAGTGGCAGTTGATCCAAAGAAGGTTAGTGATGTGTTGAGTTGGAATCCGCCTAAGGATGTAAGTGAAATCAGAAGTTTCCTTGGAATGGCTGGATACTATCGGAGGTTTATTGAAGGATTCTCCAAGATTGCTAAACCCCTGACGGCGTTATTGGAGAAAAATGCCAAGTTTGTCTGGACTAAGGAGTGTCACGCTAGCTTTGAGGAATTGAGGAAGAGGTTGACAACGGCACCCGTGCTAGTGTTGCCGGATATTCCAGGGAGCAGCTTTGGATTGGTGGGATGCGTACCAGTATGCTCACCCCAATCGTGATCAGATCACTTGGCAGGAGTTCCGCGACAGCTTCCGCTCTCACCACGTGCCGGAAGCGCTGATGACCTTGAAGAAGAAGGAGTTCCTGGCATTGAAGCAGGAAGGTATGAGTGTCACCGCTTATCGTGACAAATTCATTGAGTTGGCCCGTTATGCTCCAAAACCCAAAAGTAAAATCAGATAAGTTTTCGAAAACTGGAATTCAAATTAAGGATAAGTTCGATGCCAAGCTGAGCAAGTGTGAGTTTTGGTTGAAGGAAGTAGCATTCTTGGTCATGTGTTGTCCAATGGTGGAGTGGCAGTTGATCCGAAGAAGGTTAGTGATGTGTTGAGTTGGAATCCGCCTAAGGATGTGAGTGAAATCAGAAGTTTCCTTGGAATGGCTGGATATTATCGGAGGTTCATTGAAGGATTCTCCAAGATTGCTAAACCCCTGACGGCGTTATTGGAGAAAAATGCCAAGTTTGTCTGGACTGAAGGAGTGTCAAGCAGCTTTGAGGAATTGAAGAAGAGGTTGACAACGGCACCTGTGCTAGTGTTGCCGATATAACCAAGAGTTTCTCTATCTACTGCGATGCATCCGTCTAGGATTGGGATGTGTACTCATGCAGGAAGGCAGAGTAGTAGCTTATGCATCGAGGCAGTTGAGGAAACATGAGCAGAACTACCCGACACACGATCTGGAGTTAGCAGCTGTGGTGCATGCTTTGAAGATTTGGAGGCATTACTTGATTGGTCATAAGTGTGATATTTACACTGACCACAAGAGTCTCAAGTATGTGTTCACACAGTCAGATCTGAATATGAGGCAACGTCGTTGGTTAGAGTTGATCAAGGACTACGACCTGGAGATTCATTATCATCCAGGGAAGGCCAACCTGGTGGCAGATGCTCTGAGTAGAAGGAGTTACGTGAATAAGATCACGGGACATTGCTTACCGGAGGAACTCAGTTCAGAGTTTGAGAGGATGAGTCTGGGATTTGTGACCAGCGTCACCGAGATGGCAGTAGAACCGACCTTGGAACAAGAGATCCGAAAAGGACAGCTCGCAGATGAGAAGATCAAGGAGATCATGGAACTGGTGGCATTAGGAAAAGCCCCTGGTTTTCGAGTGGATGACCAAGGACATTGTGGTATGAGAAGAGGATCTGTGTACCAGATATAGTGCAGATCAGGGATGCAATTCTCAGGGAAGCCCATGAATCGGCGTATTCGATACACCCGGTAGTACCAAGATGTACCAAGATATCAAAGAGAGATTTTGGTGGTACGGATTGAAGAGAGATGTGGCCACATACGTAGCTCTATGTGACACATGTCAGAGAGTCAAGGCTGAACATCAGAGGCCAGCAGGTTTGCTCCAGCCCCTGAAGGTACCTGAATGGAAGTGGGAAGAAGTCGGTATGGATTTCATCACTGGCTTACCTCGCACTCAGAGGGGATTTGACTCAATCTGGGTAATCGTGGATCGTCTGACCAAGGTGGCGCATTTCCTTCCAGTAAAGACCACCTACACGGGAGCCAGACTAGCGGAGTTGTATATGGAGAGGATTGTGTGTTTGCATGGGGTACCGAAAAGAATAGTGTCAGATCGAGGTACCCAGTTCACATCACACTTTTGGCGACAACTGCATGAGTCTATGGACACTAAGCTACAGTTCAGTTCAGCTTACCATCCGCAGACAGATGGGCAGACAGAACGGACAAATCAGATATTGGAGGATATGTTGAGAGCATGTGCTCTACAATATGGTGCCAGTTGGGATTTACCGTACGCGGAATTCTCGTACAACAACAGCTATCAGAAGAGTTTGCAGATGGCACCATTCGAGGCTCTGTATGGCAGAAAGTGTAGGACACCACTATTCTGGAATCAGACGGGAGAAAGTCAGGTATTTGGACCTGAGATACTAAGAGAGGCAGAGCGACAAGTGCAGATAATCAGACAGAATTTGAAAGTGGCACAATCCAGACAGAAGAGCTATGCAGATAACAGACGGAGGGATCTCAGCTTTGAAGTTGGAGACTTCGTGTATCTCAAGGTGTCACCCATGAGAGGCGTGAAGAGGTTCAACGTCAAGGGCAAGTTAGCACCTCGATACATTGGACCGTTCAAGGTACTTGGTCGGAAAGGTGAGGTGGCATATCAGTTAGAGCTACCAGAGAAGTTAGCAGGAGTACATGATGTGTTCCATGTGTCTCAGTTGAAAAAGTGCTTGCGAGTACCTGAGGAACAAATTCCGATTGATGAGCTGAATGTAGAGGAAGATCTCACCTACGCTGAGCACCCTGTCAAGATTTTGGAGGAGTCGGAAAGAGTCACCAGAAATAAAGTGATCGGGATGTGTAAGGTTCAGTGGAGCCGTCATTCAGTGGATGAAGCGACTTGGGAAAGAGAAGAAGACCTCAGAGCTGAATATCCACAGTTATTCCCATCCACACCCGAATCTCGAGGGCGAGATACATCTTAAGGGGGGTAGGTTTGTAATAACCTAAAAATGCCCATTTTCAAATTTAGTAAATAAATTTGCTTTTATTTAATTTAATGCTCATATTTATCTAAGGAAAATAAATTATTTCTGAGAAAATAAAATTTAATATAAGGTTAGAAACATTTTTGTTGCATTCATGCCGTCTGCATTGTGTTTTGTTTATGTACGGTACAATTGGAATTTAAATTCTGTTTAAATTCGAATTTGAATCGTTTTGTTTGGAGCCCTAGAAAAGTTGTAACAGTCCGAGTCCACTTTTTCCCCCTGAACTCTCTTTCTTGGCCAAGTCATCCCCTTTTTCTTTCTTCCCCGCCGCGGCCCAGCTCCCTTCTCCCCCGCTTTCGGCCCAGTCCGGCCTGCCCCGCTCCCGCAGCAGCCCGCTCCCCCTGCCCCGCCCGACCCGCTCCCCCTGCTCCGCTTGCGGCCCAGCCCTGCGGCCTGCTTCGCTTCCTCCCGGCCTGCTCGCTCTCCCGCTCCCGCAGCAACACACGCTTCCCCGCTTGCGGCCCAAGTCCGGCCCAGCAACCAGCCGTCGCAGCGCCCGCACCCCCTGCCGCTGAGACGCAGGACCCGCGTGTCAGGGTTGTCTCCTACCCCGACCGAGTTCGAACGTTAAGGGCAAGTTAGCACCTCGATACCTTGGACCGTTCAAGGTACTTGGTCGGAAAGGTGAGGTGGCATATCAGTTAGAGCTACCAGAGAAGTTAGCAGGAGTACATGTTGTGTTCCATGTGTCTCAGTTGAAAAAGTGCTTGCGAGTACCTGAGGAACAAATTCCGATGCCGCCGCTGCTCCCAACCCCCCTGTCGAAAACCCTCTGCCGCTCGAGCTCGCATCGCCGCCGCCGTCGATCTCGCCGCCCGTCGTCGTTCCGCCCTGGCGAGCTGCCCCAGCGCCTTCGCGTGGAGGTAAGGAACCTCCCAAGCCCCTCCTCGCTCTCTCCCCCCTCTGTCGCATGCTCGCCGCCATCACCCGAGCGCCGCCGCCGCCGCAGCTCGTCGCGCGCCACCTCCGCCGCACCGTCGTCGTCGTGATCCCCTCTGGCAAACTCGCCGCGTCGCCCCGAATCTGTAGCACCAATCCCCGCCCCAAACCGAGCCCCCTAGCTCATTTCCGAGTTTCGCCGGTGAAGCGCCGCCGACGCTGCCCAGCGCCGCCGCAGTCAGCCACTACTGCCGACCCCCCTCCCCTGGATCTAATCCCCGATCCAACGGCTCTGAATTGAGCCGAGTCCCCAAGTCAATACCGGTCAACCCCGATCAACCAGCAACGGTCAGCGATGGCAGTTTTGCAAAAGAGCCCCTGCCCTTTTTCGGAAATCAACCCGCGGTCCAGATCTATTCAAAAATAATTAGATTTAGGTCCTGAATTTTACAGAAAACCCCCTGTCCTTTTTAGAAATAGCACCCGAGGTCCTGTCTTGGTTAATTTGCGATTAAACCCTCCTGTTTTAATATAAAATTTTGTTTTAGCCCCTAAGTTTTTGCAAATAAGCCCCTGGAACTTTTAAAACTTTGCCAGCAAGCCCCCGAACGTTAGAAAAACCATAACTTCTCCGTTTTAGCTCCGATTTGAGTGATTTTCGCGCTCACGTGTTCGTAGCGAAGCGTAGATTAGTTTCTAAGCCTTCTTTTGTTCTGTTTTTATTGTTTGGTGTACTGTTCTAATAGATTAATATTGTTTGCATGTACTGGTTTGTGTGGATGCTTGTGTGTTGATGTATGAGTCCAGTCGGTGAGTCGTACGCGTTTGAGTTTGAGGGTTACGAGGAGCAGGACCAGCAGGAGCAGCAGCAGCAGCAGCAGTTTGACGAAGGCAAGTACAGCACGGACAATCCTTGCTACCTAAACACACCTTTACATTATTTACTACATACGCATGTGTCTAAATTGTTCCTATTAAGGTTGTACCTAGTTTTGTTAATCCTATACCTTGATTACCCTGGGTGATTGCATTTGGGTACAGCTTTGCTAGGCGCAACTACTGTCACCATTGTTTAACTATTAATCTTGACTTAATGTTTCACTTCAATGAAACCTCTGCAGAGTGTATAATCTATCATGATAGCCTTGCTCCGGGTCACGAGCGGCCTGGATCCTTTTTGATTAGATGTTGATGTTTATTATTGTTTAATGAACATGGATCAGGGAGCTAGGGCGTACGCTTCGTGCTTGGCCCTAGTGTCTCTCCGTAAGGACTAGTTCTTAAAGCAGCAACCCAGGAACCTGTCGCCACCGCTGGAACCATAATGGCTCTAGTCTTGGACAAGTAACATGTACGGCTCTAGCTTGACAGTAGTTATCGATGGGCCGACGGCGTTATGGGAAGCATGGGTGAGAGTATGGTTTGATCCACCGAGGACGGAGTATCCGTTGGCTAGCCGATGTTCAGAGGATGAAGCAACCTGGGAAAGAGAAGAAGATCTCAGAGCTGAGTATCCACAGTTATTCCCATCCACGTCCGAATCTCGAGAGAGTTAATAAAGAGACTTCCGCTGTTTTATTTAGTTATTTGAATCAAACACTGATGTAAAACCATTTTGTTCGAGCATATGTACTCTGTTTATCATATTTGTTAACTATATCTGTTCTGTGGACTTCCTGGGAACACATATAGTAGCATTCGGGTTTCTATGTAAATCCGGGTGTGGCAAAGCTCAATCGGGGGATGAGTTTCCTCCTCCTTCATAAAGAACGGGAGATCCTCTTCTGGAATAGGCTGTTTGAGGTCTAGCAAGGAAGCTGACCTGACTTCCTCTAAAGGGTCAGGATCGGGTTCTGCCTCTATCGGGGTATTCAAAGATTGGGAATAGGAGACAGGAATAAGTTCTTTGCCGATCCTAAGCTCTACTAGCTGGTTTATTGGTGCTTTTTCCAGAATCTTCAAGATTGGCCTACCTATGAAGATGGGATGTGTGGAAGTTGTTGGCGGTCGTTACAGCCCAATTCCGACCTCCAATACTCGGGAATAAATGAGGTTATATGCAACATTCCATGTACTTAGGTTTTATTTCTAATAAAGTTCCACGAGTTTTGGTGAGTGTCACTTATGCAGGTACAATTACGATAAATACGCGCTATAGGGGTCGGAAATGACAGAAACGGCCGAACGACATGTTCGGCCGGTTACCCCACTTAGCCGTACAGATCACCGGGAGCCGTCCGCTCCGTTCGGCCGGTTATCCCCCTTAGCCGTACAGGCCGCCGGAAGCCGTCCACATCACCGATGACCAAGCGGACACAACATATGACAAGTGGACGACCGCCAACTCAACCCGGACCCATACCAAGTCATCCTGGGCCCACACAACTCAATCCCACGCATCAGAGGCCGATCCAGGAGCACCACACAGCAGAGGCGGTGCTTGGGGGTGGGCCTGGGCTCCCAGCCCAGTTCGGCCGAACTGGGGGGTTCGCCCGAACCGCCCCCAGTTGCCAAACCGACTCCCAGCACTGCATCTCGGCCCTTGGTGCAGATGGCGGTGGATCCTGCGTTCGGCCGAACGCCAGGGTTCGGCCGAACCGACGTCCCCGGCCGAAATCCCAGGGGGTACCCCCCTGGTCCCTTAGCGGCTACTCCAGCCCCAACCGTCCTATGCAACTATAAATAGGACCCCATACCCCCTCTTGTAACACACACCAAGCCAAGGAGCTCATTTCCACTTTCATTCTAGTAGAGTTAGGATAGTTAGTTGGGAGTTAGAGTTGAGTCGAGCTGTGCCTCCGAAGTCGTCTTCAGAAGCTCTGGTATTGCCTCTCTACCTTGTTTTATCCATTCATATCATTTGCTTTGCTCTACATTTGCTGAGTACGTCATGTACTCATCCTTGCTATTTCCAAATTATTTTTGTTCCATATCAATGGATGCTGCTCAGAAAGGAAGAATATTGTGGAGTTTCATGATGATGATGCTGAGTCCTAGGCGTATGTGTTCCCCGAGTCAACTGCTTGTGGAGTTGGAGTTCAGCGGCTAGTTTGTCATTGGGGTGTGAGTAAGAGTTGCTTGCTTCTGCTAGCGAAGTAAGTAGTCGTTGCCTAGTGTAGGAGTGGTTCCACATCTTGTCAGCTGACACCAAGATGGACCTACCTGCCGAGAGCTGCAAAAAGGGCGATCATCAAGACCTCTCCGGATAGGAAGGAAGATCACGGAGTGCCCATCATTCAGTGCACATTCTGGAATCGTCGCATTGATGATGCGCTCTGCGATCTGGGGGGCCAGCGTCAACATCATGTCTAAGGTATTATTTAAGAAATTACGCTACCCTACTTTGTCACCTACTACTCTGATAGTCTCGAATATATGTTCACTAGTAATCTTGCCAAAGCTTCCCTGCGGAAATATAAATTACGATACCTCGGGATACTCCCAGGGAAGTGCTACAGCGGTCATTTTGTGCGCTTGCAGAATATTCCTATATTTTACTAAGCCATAAGAAAAACCACTGAAACACTCCTTACCCCAATACCAGGATTCTCAATTCTGATATTGGATCGTAAGAAGTGCCAACAGTAGTGCTGGGTAGGTCGAAGATATGAAAATCCATGAAGAGTTCAGGGTCGTTGACCTTAACGGGTGTGACCCGTAAGATCCCCAAACAATCCAGGGTTCTTCCTGAAGTAAACTTAAGTCGTTTTTGAGAAAACGACCATGATTTACCAGGGAATTCGGTTTGCACCAAAGAGCTAGAGATTATATTGATTCCGAGGCTCGGGTCGTACCCAATTTCTCAGTCCTGGCCCATGATTTCACAGAATATCCTTTTGGTTTTTCTGGGCATCTTGACCACCTCGGTTGAGGCTTCGGCCTCTTCTAGCCACTCCCGACTCATGATAGCGGAGAGACGTCCTAGGTACTCCCGCTGGTATTCTAATTCCTCTTTGTCGGGGGCCTGATCCTTTTGCTCTACACATCGTTCCCGTGGGAAACTTATTGCACTCCTGATGTCTTCGAATAGATCATCGTCAAAATCATAGAGAGTGGTGTAGAGTGAATCATAGGGGTCCGGGGTAGAATATGGCTGTGGTTCGAAATGAGCTTCAGGTTCTAATGGAATGGAAGAGCTGATTGATTTGGATTGGATTTGCATGAGCTCTTCAGGTTTAGGCTGGTCTTCTTCTTCATCGGGGAGTTCGTCATAGACTCCAATGTAGGGAGTGTCATCCAGGATACGATCCAGGATTACCTCGCTTCACTGGGAGTCAAATGAGAGAACGACCCTCTTGAAGCGGAGTTCAAGAAAGTGGTGGCTGTTGGATAGAGGCCAAGGCTGAAATGTTGTAAAACAACAGGTCCTGGTAGACTTAGGTCCGGTCCTGAGGCCAGTATTTGCTTGAAACGAGCCCAGGCAGCTCCTAACGATTCTCACTCTAATTGTTTAAAGGTAAGAATTTCGATTCGAAGGCTGGCTACCTTGGAAGCTGGGAAGAAGTTTAAGCAGAATTTCTCTCTGAGAGTTTCCCAACTCCCTTCCATATTTCCCTGGCAATGGTGCCAGAAAGCTTGTTGGCACTCCTTACGGCCTATAGATAAATCCGCAAGCGGACGGATACCAATGTAACTTTCACCCGGGACTATTCCAAGGTATCGATTTCCACGGAGAACGAGAAGTGGACTGATTCTAAACTAAGTTGTCCTAGGTAGATGGAATGGAGTGAATGGTATGGATGAGGTGGATGACAACAACAAAGAGAGAAGAAGAGTGATAGGAGGGTAGAGAGGGTACGAGTCTGATAGAGGTATTCTATTGAATGATCGAGCAGATCAGAGGATACAGATAGATACTTGCTTCGGGACAAGGGAACTGGTGACACACAGAAAGGGATGAGAAGGGGTGCCACTATTCCCAACTGGGGAATCCTACGGACCGGAACTAACGTGGTGGACTACAAAGACCGCAAGGGCTGTCACCACCTTACGGCTACCACCTCCGTTGCGACGGGAATAAACTAAGTCTCAAGTATAGGCACCACGCCTACACTAGTCAACTAATACTTATCTCCTATAGAAAGATAAGCACCCAAGCTAAGCAACCAGTATACAGTTATACCAATCATCTAAGCATTGAACGAAGAACCAGCAAGTACATAAAAGTAAGAACTGGACGCTCAATTAATCAGAGAGAGATACAAGAGTTACCAGACAAGACTCGGACGTTACTCGAAGCAGAGCCGCATCCGTAGAGGTACAGCGGGAAGAGGGACCAACACTTCGGCTCCTCTCCGGGACGCTCACCTCTCCTCTCTCCCTATTTCTACTGATACAAGTGGGAAACTAACAGCGCTTCACCAGCACTTTATCTCTTGTGTTGTGTGTGTTGCAGGTGACCAGGAGCTCCTATTTATAGTGGACCAAGGCGGTGGAGCGGTGGAGCAGCGGCCAAGGCACCAGGAGGCGGTGCCGGGCTGTTCGGGCGAAAATCCCGGTTCGGCCGAACTCCCCGCTTCGGCCGAACTCCCCGGTTCGGCCGAACCGGAGGATCCACATACCGAGGCTCTTATGGCCTGGATTTTCTCCTGTGAGGCGGTTTCTAGCCGGGGGCAGTTCAGCCGAAGGCAGGAGTTCGGCCGAACTAGGCCGGAGGCCCGGGCCTGCCCCTGCTGCACCGCCTTATCCTCTGGACCTCCTGGGCTGGGTTTTGGTGCTTGGCTTTTGTGTTGAATTGGCCCAGGAAGAGGTGGCAGTCATCCACGTGTCGTATTCGGCTAAAGGGGGTAACCAAAACTTGTGGAGGTCTGTAACGACCGCCAACACTAAGTCATGACCTTGGTCTCGTTTTCGCCGTGAATCGCACCTAATCGCTCGCCATCGTTACATAGTGTCGCCGGAGCCGCCCCGCCTCGTTGTCCACACACCTCGTCACCGCACAGCGGTCGTAAACTCCCGAGGTGAAATAGCAGTTCCATCCCGAAGCTGTAGGGCCAAGTCGCGTCTCTTTTGGTGGCCTGTAGCTCATGATAGGCCCTACTCCGGCGACGCTCCGCCGTCGGCCGAGCTGCGCCGCCGCGCTTTTGACACCGCCGGCAACCAAATCCTCCCAAGCTTTTCCCAACCGCTCGATCCGCATCCAACGGCCCACGTGCACGCTGCCCCGAGTCAAATTTGACTCATAACGGTCAGTTCCCGCCTTTTTGCAGAAGAACCCCTAAACTTTTCCCTAATCAACCCGCGGTCCAGGTTAGTTCTAAAAGTAATTACATGTAGGTCCTTTTTCAGCATTTTTGCCCCTGAGTTTTTGAAAAAATTGTACGCGCCATCCTGTCCTTCCATTTTTACATGTTAGCCCTCACGCTTTTATGAATAATTACGTATAGGTCCTCGGTTTTTCACAAATAGTCCCCTGAAAACTTTTAAACTTCGCCAGCAAGTCCCTGAACCTTAGAAACGCCATAACTTTCTCGTTTTAGCTCCAATTAGTGTGATTCTTGCGCTCATGTGTTTGTAGAGAAACGTAGATTATTTATAAAGCCTTCTTTTGTACTATTTCTACTATTTGGTGTACTATTCTAATAGAATAATTTTTTTTGCATGTATTGGCTTGTGTGGTGATTCGTGTCCAGTCGGTGAGCCTTTTGCGTTGGATTTCGAGTACGAGGAGGACTTTCAGGAGCAGGCCTCGCAGCAGCAGCACTTTGAGGAAGGCAAGTTATAGTATGGACAATCCTTGCTACCTACCCACTTTGTAATGAATTATTTCATTCATGCATGTGTCTAATTTGATGTACCTTTAAGGTTGTACCTAGTTTTGATTATCCTGTCCTTGAATCACCCCGGGTTTATATATATGGATAGAATTTTTGCTATGCGCAGCTACTATGACCATTGTTTAATTGTTAACTTTGACTTAATGGTTCACTTCAACATAATGATAAAACTTGCTTTTTAGCAACATGGTTTAGGGAGCTAGAGCATGTGTTGTGTGCTTTGTTCTAGTGTCTCTCCGTAAGGTCCGGTTCTTAAAGCGGCAACCCAGGAGCCTATCGCCACCGCTAGAACTATAATGGCTCTGGTCTTGGACAAGTAGCATATACGGCTCTATCTTGACAGTAGTTACCGAGGGGCCAACGGCGTTAGTGGAAACAAGGTGAAAGGGTGTTTTCTGATTCCACCGAGGACGGGAGATCCGTCGGCTATGTCTCGTTAGGCACAGTCCTGTGCTGGGAGTCCCTGTGATGGGGAACTCCACACATTGTGCATTGTTGGGTGTGATGCCCGCGCTCTGGACGCTGTCGACCTCCTTATGGTGTAACTCCGTAGGCGTACGTCGATCTCGGTGCCTAGGAACTCACCGCCTTGTTAAGCTAGCGGCTACTGTTTTGTTAGGGTGTCTTGCGAAAAGCCTCGTGGCGTCCCTATGTCGTCACACCTCGGTAGTGTTGATGTGCGTGGTTGGGTGCAAAGTTCCTTTAAACTTTTACCCGACTGGTGGGTAAAGGGCGAAACCTCTGCAGAGTGTAGATCTATCATGATAGCCTTGCTCAGGGTCACGAGCGGTCTGGATCCTTTTTTATTAGAATTTCATGGTTATTGATGTTAATGTCACTTACACTTCATTAATTGGGTTGCAAATGGGTTCCATTCACTTGTAGTAACTTAGACAATGTTAAAACGAACCAACTAAAAGTCCAAATGTAGTTAAGCTGTGTCTAGCCTTTTTGAGCCTTCATACACCTGTGCTATACTTGCTAAGTAATTGTTTTACTTACACTTGCTATTATTCAAAAAAATCCCGGATGGGTAACATATTGGGTTGTGCATGAGTCTGCAGAGTTTCCTGAAGATCTGTCATACTACTGAGTCGCGTTCTCCCAGTCAGAGTCCCGTGGATTGCGGTTACACTTAGAGAGATTTATTAGTCTTCCGATGTATTGGTTAGTTTATTTATGGTGCACTCTGATGTAAAACTCTATTTATTCAAGTATTTATTCAAGCATGTGTTCTCTGTTTATCATATTTGTTTGTTATATGTGTACTATGACTTCCTGGGCACACATATGGCCGCATTCGGGTTTCTATGAAAATCCGGGTGTGACAGTTGGTAACACCAACTGGTGCTAAAGGGTCAGGCCTTTAGCACCGGGTCGTAACACCAACCCGGTGCTAAAGGGGGTGTCACATGCTACTACAAATGAAAAGAAAAGGATCTTCTATCACATCACATGTGCTTCGTGGGTGAGATGGTTAGGTGGGTACGCGTGAGCTAAGAGGTCATGAGTTCAAATCCCCACAGCAACGCACATATTTTTTAACGTATAAGCACCTTTAGCCCCATAAACATAGCTCCGGTTGGGTGGTGTTCCTCTACGCCCGACCCGCGTGGTTGCGGCCTGTTAGACCCTCACCTCCATCCTCGCTGATGGAAGATGCTCCAGGTCCATGCCAAGCTCCGCTGCCACGTTCGCTTCTTCCACCGGGGCACGGGGTGTCTTCGCCGCTGGCGCCCACCTCCTAGAGCTCAAGGACTACTGTATCATTGGCTCCGTCGACGGGCTACTCCTCCTGCAGCACGTGCATTCTTGCTTTTTTTTCATCAAACTACGCTTGACCAAACAGTCCAAACCCATGACTACTCATCGTCAAAATATACAGGAACCAAAGGTGACATATCCTATGAAGTATGAACCCAGAACTCCTCATCATCAAAACAGCAACGCCATGATCACCAGCATAATGAAGGGGTGATGGAGACTTTATTAGCGAAGGCGCATTGGAGCCATAGATGTCATCGATTCCGCATTCGATATGAAGCACAACAAAGGAGATATCCTCAGCAGACACTATGCTCTGGAATGACAGCGGGTCAATGACGGGGATACTAGTGATGTGAGACAACAAAGATGGTGCGTGCGACAGTGCAAGACAATGAGAGGATGCTAAGATATTGTGGGTTGATTAATACTAGTATGTTGCTACGGGTGAATGGGACTTCATAAGTGAAGGCGAGTCGGAGTCATGGATGTCGCTAATTCTGCATTGATGACAAGCACGATAAAGAGAGATAATCCGTAGATGTTACATCTGGAAGGACAGCAAGTCAATACGTCAGGGATGCGAGCGATGTGTGAAGATGAAGGGATGCGTGCAGCTATGCAGGACGATTAGAGGAGACGAGGTACCATGGGTAGATAAATGCCCATGCGTTGGTAAGGGGATTTCGTGACCGAAGTAGCCCATGAGTAATGCCCCCTCCCTGATTCAGCATCCAATGAGAAGCAAGACAAATGAAAAATCTTCGGTATACGTTGCGCTTGGAAACGATGATGCGGCTGCAAGCGATGCGAGAAGACGAATGGGTGCGTGTGGCGGTGCCGGATGACGAGAGGAGATACAACGTACTTACGTACTAAAGAATGGTGGGTTGGTTTATATAAATAGAAGGGGGTTTTATATAGGTAAAGATAAGTTTCTTAAAATGCCTATATTACTTCTAGTAAATTGTTAATGACTTCTCCATGTGATTCTATAAACTCATCCTTATTTTCTAAATGACATATGACTGCGGACCTACGGTTGTGCTGGAAATTAAAGAAAAATAGAATTACTGATTAATGTCAGCTAGTTAGTGTAAAATTAACGCCTATTTTATAACATATAAAAAATAGCCTAAACTCATTCCTTCAGGTACTATTACTGATCTCGCCTGACGCATCCTGGTCTAGCTTTTCTAATCTCCTTGCTTTGATGTGTGCTAAAATTAAAGAAGAAACATACATGCATTGGCAGTTCGGCACATCGTTGAGCAGGCCAGAACCCCGAGAAGGCGAGAATTCAGTGTCCGCGAAGAGGGCACTCGCAGTGACCGCAGACGTCCGACCCGCAACGGTGACGCAACGACAGACCCACACCACGTTGACCGCCGGCCGGGACACCACCATGCATGTGACCTTTTTCCATGAGTTCATGTTAGGCCCTGGTTAGTTCCCTTGAGAAGCTAAAAATTCTCTCTCCAAACTTTACTATTCATCTATCACATCAAATCTCTCTCCTCATGCCACTACCAGAAAACTCGACATCCACCCGCCCCCTCTGCCTCGGCCATTTTTGGACCCGGTGCTGATGGGGCATCAGCACCGGGTCCAACGGCTAGGAGCGGGGGCGGCGGGGTGAGCTGTCACACCCCAACATTTTCGAATTTTGGGATGTGAATTTTTAAAAATTAATACAATAAGTTTCTCAATTTTCTAAGCTTTATATAATTTTCAGGGAATTTAATATAGGAAAATTTTTGCTTTCTCAATTAAATTAAAACAATATAGGTTTAATGTTGTGTGTGTTGCATTCATGCTAGCTGCATTGAGTTTTGTTTGCGTTGTTCAAATAAGAATTTAAATCTAATTTAAATTTGAGTTTGAATTGCATTTGTTTGATCTTTAGAAATGTTGTTTCGGCCTGAGTTCATTTTCGCCCCTCCAATTCTTTCACTGGTTCGCTTTTTGCTCCCTCTCCTTTCTTTTCCGAGCTCAGCCCAGCCTATCTCGCACGTGCGGCCCAGCAGCTTCCCCTCCTCTCAGCACGGCCCAGCGCGCCGCGGCCCTCCTTTCCCTCTCCCTCTTTTCCCCCTCCGCAAGCCCAGCCAGGCCAGCCCAGTAGCCGCTCCACGCCGACCCAGCCGTGCGCTCCGGCCAGCTCGGCCCACCACCACACCAGCCCAGCACCACGGTCGCCTCCTCTCTCTCCCCTCGCTGACAAGTGGGTCCCTCCTGTCATCCCCATCTTCTACCTCCCGCCTGCGCCGGGCTCGACCTCCCGCCTCGGCCCAAGGCCTGTGCCGCCCCTCCGCGCTGTCGGTGGACCCGCCTGGACTTCCCCGAAGTTTGCCCCCCCCAGCTTCCTTCCTTAGATCGAATCCTCCCTGCTTGGAAACCTTTCCC
>OAMR01000685.1:165786-177851 GCA_900205405.1 Echinochloa crus-galli
GACGGTTATACTTCTCCCTCTCCAACAATTGGCAAAGTATCAAGTCCGCTAACTGTTGATTCAATTCTGAAGACAGCTGCTGACAGCTTTCCATGCACTCCTTCAATATTAAGGAAAAGAAAACGTGACAAATCAACACCTACTTCAGATAACGAGTTGAGGATGGGTGGAGTAAGCACTGATAGCTTTTACACTCCTAATGGGAAGGGAGCTTCTACAAATACTCCACGGTCATTTAAAACTGCATCCTTTTTGTCACTGGGTCCTCTTGATGGGTTAATTACGTCTGTAAGGAGCTCTGATGCTTCACCTCCATATCAGATCAGGTCAAAAAGAATGGCTGCCATGAAATCAGTTGAGAAACAGCTAGATTTTTCAGCAGATGGATTGGATACCTCTGGTTCTGAGATTCTGAACTCTCCTTGCCATAATTCTCAAGGTGCAAATTCTAATAGGACGTAGCACACACAGCGATTTGGATGTAACCTAGTTACTTGATTTGCAGGTATGCTATCTTGAACATCTTAAACAATGCATTATCTGTTTGGTTTGGTGTGTAGCACGTGCAATTTAGTTTCCTGATCAAGTTTATTGAGCTTAGCTTTGTTGGTCTGGGCACTCATGTTTGAGTTCTCTCGAAATATGGGTCCCTTGCTTCTTTTTTGAAAGAAATATACCTGTTCCTTTGTATCATCACAATTTTTTCCATAATTGATTCTTTTTCTTCCTTTCAGGAGCTAATCTCAATCTTAAGAAGCACAACGGGACACATGAAGTGCCTTCCGATCTAACAAGCTTCACACAAATGTCCCAATTCCAAGCCAAAATGCAAAACACCAACAGTGGAGAAAAGAGCCTCCCGCAATTGACTCGACGTACTGAGTACAGAAGGGCCATCAATTACCCTGACCTCTTGTAATCAGGGTGTAAAGAATACTGTCTAAACTGAAATAACACTCCATAGAAGATTACATTGTTTGCATCATTTTGTGAACTTACAGCTAGGAGTTCAGATTGTAGAAGCCCTCAGCTGTGTACAAAGAAGAAGACATAGCTTTAGGAAAAAAAAACATATAGCTGAATAAGAGCTTCCCCATTGGAATGTCAAATCGTTTTTTGTTTCTTTCTTTTAATCTGTGCGTTCCGCTTGTTGCGAAACAGCAAGGGTCTGTTGTTTGTGTAATAATAAAACCCGATTTGTGGGCTAAAGTCTGGCAACAGTTCGTCAAGAAACCATTTATGACAGGCAACAGGGTTTGGTTTCGTGGCTGACAGCATTTTATGTGCTTCTATACTTGCTAAAGTCATTCCATAGTTCTCGGCTGCTAAGTGCTAACTGTTTCATACTGTATCTGAATTGATCACGGCTCGTAAGATTACAGTGTATTTACTTGAATGCATATCGAATTTTGATCTGCCTGTGAGAGTGAGTTTTTTTTTGAACGAAGTAAAAAAAAATAGAAGAGTAAGGGTCTCGTGTTTCTATCGATATAGTAAAAAAAATAGAAGAGTACGGCCCTAGGAGGCCGTAACCAGGTGAATGAAAAGAAAATAAATAAAGTATATTACCGGTGGATTGGATCGGAGCCTCAACCCGTGCTGGCAACAACGCAGCTCAACCCGGTCGGATAGGGGCATTGACGCGGCCCACAGCAAACCCGGTCGGATAGGGACATTGACGCGGACCACAGCAATAACTCCTCTCCATCGTATGTGGCACATACCAACATGCATACCATACCATGGCCTGTTTAGTCCCTTGAAAAGCTAAAAATTCTCTCTCCAAACTTTACTATTCATCTATCACATCAAATCTCTCTCCTCATGCCACTACCAGAAAACTCGACATCCACCCGCCCCCTCTGCCTCGGCCATTTTTGGACCCGGTGCTGATGGGGCATCAGCACCGGGTCCAACGGCTAGGAGCGGGGGCGGCGGGGTGAGCTGTCACACCCCAACATTTTCGAATTTTGGGATGTGAATTTTTAAAAATTAATACAATAAGTTTCTCAATTTTCTAAGCTTTATATAATTTTCAGGGAATTTAATATAGGAAAATTTTTGCTTTCTCAATTAAATTAAAACAATATAGGTTTAATGTTGTGTGTGTTGCATTCATGCTAGCTGCATTGAGTTTTGTTTGCGTTGTTCAAATAAGAATTTAAATCTAATTTAAATTTGAGTTTGAATTGCATTTGTTTGATCTTTAGAAATGTTGTTTCGGCCTGAGTTCATTTTCGCCCCTCCAATTCTTTCACTGGTTCGCTTTTTGCTCCCTCTCCTTTCTTTTCCGAGCTCAGCCCAGCCTATCTCGCACGTGCGGCCCAGCAGCTTCCCCTCCTCTCAGCACGGCCCAGCGCGCCGCGGCCCTCCTTTCCCTCTCCCTCTTTTCCCCCTCCGCAAGCCCAGCCAGGCCAGCCCAGTAGCCGCTCCACGCCGACCCAGCCGTGCGCTCCGGCCAGCTCGGCCCACCACCACACCAGCCCAGCACCACGGTCGCCTCCTCTCTCTCCCCTCGCTGACAAGTGGGTCCCTCCTGTCATCCCCATCTTCTACCTCCCGCCTGCGCCGGGCTCGACCTCCCGCCTCGGCCCAAGGCCTGTGCCGCCCCTCCGCGCTGTCGGTGGACCCGCCTGGACTTCCCCGAAGTTTGCCCCCCCCAGCTTCCTTCCTTAGATCGAATCCTCCCTGCTTGGAAACCTTTCCCCGGAAAGGAAAGAGATGAACCGTGCCGCCGCCCTTGGAATTGTGCCACCTCGCCATCCTAGCCTCTACCGCACCCCCTCGAAGCTATATAAGCAATGCGCCGCGGCTCTAGATCAGCATTAAACCTTCGACGAGCACCCAAGCATCCCCTCTCAAGCTCAGCGCCGCCGCCTCTCTGCACCTCGCGCCGCTGCCATCGATCCGCCGCCTCGAAGCCGCTCCGCCCCGTCCAGCTGCTCAGGAAGCTACGAGCATTGGTAAGCAACCTCCCGAGATCCGCCCTGCCCTCTCCCTCACCCCGACGCACGCGCTTTGTCTCGCCGGAGTCCCGCCACCACTGCTCGTCGTCGCCCGCCGGCTCCGTCGCGCCGTCGTCGACTTGGACCCCCCAGTAGTGTTCTCCACCCCTTCCCGGTTCCATAGGTCCAAACCTCATAGCAATTGGTGCCCCGCAGCCCGAGTTATGCTCAACTCCGGCGATGCCCCGCCGCGTCCGCGGGCGGCGCCGTCGCGTCCAACCCCGCCGGCAAGCTCCCCTCGCCCGATCTATTCTAGACCGTTAGATCGCGATCCGATGGCCTCCACGAGTTCCCACTCCAAGTCAAAATAATACATACCGGTCAGCTCTGGCGGATGTGCAAAAGAACCCCCCGATTTTCTGGGAATTTACCCGCCGTCCACTCCTATTCAAAAGTAATTACGTTTAGGTCCTAATATTTATGAACAACACCCTGCATTTTTGAATAATAGAATCCGTCATCCTGTCCTTTCTCTTTTGCACGTTAGCCCTCAGGTTTTATTACAAAATTACGTATAGGTCCTCGGTTTTTCACAAATAAGCCCCGGGAAGTTTTAAAACCTTGCCAGCAAGCCCCTGGACCTTAGAAAAGCCATATCTTTCTCGTTTTAGCTCCGATTAGTGTGATTCTTGCGCTCACGTGTTCGTAGCAAAGCGTAGTTTATTTTTAAAGCCTTCTTTTGTTCTGTTTCTATTGTTTGGTGTATTGTTCTTAGTTATTCTTGTTTGTTTGCTTGTATGTTTGTGCCGATGATTGCTGCGGGTAGAGGAACACTATCAAGAGATTCAAGATCAAGAAATGAAGAGTCTGAGCAGCTGTATAATAGATTTGAGGCAAGTTATAGCACGGACAATCCTTGCTACCTACACACCCTTTAATCATTTATTTCATATATGCATGTGTCTAAATTGATGTACCTATAAGGTTGTACCTAGACTTGTTTATCCTGTTCCTTGATGATTTCGGATTTATTGCATATGGGTAGATCCTTGCTATGCGCAGCTACTGTCACCTCTATTTAATTGTTAAATTTGACTTAATGGTTCACTTCAATATGATGATTAAAACTTGCTTTTTAGTAACATGGATCGGGGAGCTAGAGCATGTGCTTCGTGCTTTGTTCTAGTATTTCTCCCTAAGGACTGGTTCTTAAAGCAGCAACCCAGGAGCCTATCGCCACCGCTAGAATTATAATGGCTCTGGTCTTGGACAAGTAGCATGTTGTTGGCGGTCGTTACGACACGTTTTCGACCACCAATACTCGGGAATAAAAGAGGTTATATGTGACATTCCTTGCATCTAGGTTTATATCTAATAAAGTTCCACGAGTTTTGGTGTGTTTCACTTGTGCAGATACAACAACGTGAAATACGTGCTATAGGAGTTGGAATTGACCGATTCAGCCGAACGACTCCGTTCGGCCGGTTACCCCCTTGGCCGTACACGACGCAAAGCACAACCGGGAGGCCATCCACGTCAATGATGACCAAGCGATGATGATGCATGACACTTGGACCTCCGCCACATCACCTCTGGGCCAGATGACACGAAGTCCTCCATGAACAAGTCACCCAAGACAACCCAGGACTTGAGGCGGTGCACGGGGGCGTTCTGGGCTGAAAGCCCAGTTCGGCCGAACCGGCCCCAGTACCCTAACCGCCTTACAACCGCCATCCAGAGCAAATCAGAGCCGTAGGGGTTGAGTCGGTGCAAGATCAATGGTTCGGTCGAACTGTGGGATTCGGCCGAACTGATCCATTCGCCCGAACCCCCCGGTTCGGCCGAACTGGCCGGAGTGCACCGCCTTGCGATTCCTTGGCCCCAGCTCTTCCTCTACCGCCTCCAAGTCCCTATAAATGTTGTCCTTCACCTCCTGGATCACACACACCACTTGGGAGCAAGTCTCCATTCTCCACTTTCAAGATGTAGAGTTAGGCTAGTCCAGTTGGGAGTTAGAGTCAAAGTCGAGCTACGCTCAGGGTTCCGGAGTCGTCTTCTGGAGTTCTGGTAAAGCTCTTGTATCTTCTCCTTTTCTTTGTGTATGACTCTGAGTATTCAATATATTTCTTTTGCATTTACTTGAGTTATTTTTTCTGCATTTATTTCGTGGATATATGTGGAATGTTTAGCCTTGGTTAAGCTGTTGTAGTCTGGTTCTGGAAGTTCTAGCCTAGTTCTTTATCTTAGCTGGTTCCTCGTCCTTCGTAGGGTGGATGAGTATAATTGTATACTTGTTGCTCTGCTGGGTTGCTTACTCTTTCTAGGAGAGTAAGTAGTTATTGTCTAGCGTAGGCGTGGTGCCTAGTCTAGATAGTAACCTTGGTTTGCATTCGAGTCCACGGTTGTGTGATAGTTGTTAGGTGGTGACAGCCCTATACAACCTACGTAGTCCACCACGTTCGGCTCGACCCGTAGGAGCCTCCTGCGGTTGTTCACTGACACCCCTTCTCATCCCTTTCTGAGTGTCGGGTGCTCCGCTTCCCGACGCCGAGATAATAGAACTAGGAAAAGAACCACAGATGTCATTCTCCATGCTAGCCGTAACCTTTGATAGAGATATCTCAAGGTCAGTGGAAGTACATGGGAATCTTTCCTGACTCGTTGTCCTCCCACTAGCTAGACCGCTCTTCTAACTATCCTGGACTACTCCTTGTGTGTGTCATTTGCATATCACTCATATCATATCTTTTACTCCCGCCTTATTAGCCAGTACTTTAATTAGTAGTTACATCCTTGTTAATAGTCAATACTCTTTATCTAATGCTTCCCTATGGAAATAAATACGATACCTAGGAATACTCCCGGGTGAAATGCTACATCGGTATCACTACAACGTTTGGGACATATCGTGACAGGTTTTTATGGCAACAGGGGTTTTGGTCGCTATAAACCGGGATTAATGCGACAATAAACGATATTGGTCGCGATAAGGGTGTGTGTTGCGGCCAATTGTGTGCCGTTGCAATTTTAATGGCAATTGCAACAACGCATGGGCGTCTGTTGCAACAACGCATGGGCGTCTGTTGCAATTGGGGCGTTGGTATTGCGACGCTTATTGGTAACGATTGCAGTAGTTGCCCATGTCACAACGGCTATGACACGTCGCTATTAGTGGTGCCGTGTGTTGCAAAAGAGTATTACTTGTAGCGACGAAAATGCACTCGTTGCGACTGAAATATTTGATATTGCAACGTGAATCGAAATTGTTGCAAACTAGACAGGGGTATGGCGACGCTAACGCGAAATCGTCGCACTAGAGAAGATGCTATTGCGACAGAAGTATCCCCGTTGCAATCGAAAGCACTACTAGTCGCAATGGATGCGTTCGTGCGTGTCACTTTTAGCCCAAGACCTGTTTTGTAAACCTTGCAAACTGAGGCCCATCAATGAAACCAACATTTGCCAACTCTAAACCACTGGAAAATTGGAGGCATACGGATTCAAAAATGTAACAAGGTACTGAAATCTCAAAGATCCACTTGAGTTATAGGAAACTATGTGAGAGATGTATCAAATTATGAACAATATATGGTCTTACTTTCCTAAAACTATATAATTTTTTTATGGCGAGGTTATGGACCAAAAATATGTTGTCATATCGATTTTTAGATTTTTTTGACCAAATTTGGATATTATTTGTAATTATTATATGGTAATTTAGAGATAGAAGTTTGAATTTTCTCTAGAAGATAGTTGAAGTTTTCATCTATATTTAAGATATGGGCTAGAATAGAACATATGACCCTAAATATTATTTTATTTGCAATTTATTTATCTTATTAGATACACAAGTAGTTTAATTTGGAATTAGTTTTGATAACCATCTAGAAATTCATTTAACATATGAAAAATAGTAAATATGTTACAAAAGTTTTGAAACTCATACAAAAAAACACATACACAGTCTATCTCAGGTAGAAAAGGTGCTATAGTATAAAAGATAAATACTTTTGCATGTTCCTTTATAAGGTGCCTTTTGTATTTATAATCAGAAAAGGATTTGGTTAAATGGGCTAAAAAACCTGATCTGGGCCGCTTACCTCTAAGGCCCGGCTCCTCCTAACCGTCAATGTAGGATCCAACGACTCTGATTCGAGTCTCATCTGCATAAAAGACCTGGCTGCCTCCTGTAACCTAGCCTCCCCGTCCTCCTCCCCCTCTCCGCCGCCGCTCCTCCTCAGATCCGTCGTTGCCCTCCTGGCCTCCTCCCCTCACCCCGCTCGCCGCCCTCCTCCCTCCACTCTCGAGACATGCCTCGTAGCCCCGGCGTCCGCGGCGCGACATCGAGGCGGCGGGCGCCGGCCACGACGACTCGCCGGCCGCGAAGAAGGGCAAGCCAGAGCTCCCCGAGGCGCGACCCGCGCTGACGCGGTCCGAGGCGCTCACGTTCCGCGGCCGTGCTCGCGCTCTTCATCGCCGGGATCTTCTGCGTCTTCCTCACCGCGCCGCGCGCGAGTTCGGGCAGATCCTCCGCCTCCCGTGCAGCCTCGCCGATGTCCGCCTCCTCAAGTGAGCCAACCCCCGTCCGCCAGCTCTTTTCCCCTTCTGATCGCCCTTTTACTTTGGATCGAAGCTGTTTCGTGTCTGAGACGCTAGTTTAAATCCTATGCAAGCAAGGTTTCTGTTGATTTACTAGTGCAACTTTTGGGCGTGATTTCGCATGCCGATTCTGAATTAATGGCTGTTTCGTTGCCCCATCCCGATAACTTAATCGAGATGTGAGATTTGGTCGTCCTCCTTCTTTCGAGGAACCCTAATTCGTTGATCTGATGCAGCCTTTCGGGGGAGGGGCTATTTGGATTTTATTTCTTGGGGAAATGAATAACGTGATGTGCGCTTTTAGAATTGCTGAGTTGAAGTGGGAGAAACAAATATAGGAATGCTTTGTTTCCTTGGACGTTCTGATAAACTGCCTCCACTAAAACACCCAAGACACTTGATAGAGTCGTTGTTTTGCTCATGCAGACCTACTGTTAGATCGTTTCTTGTTATGTTTATGAATTGAGATACTGTGTAAGTTCACACGTTAGATGACTTGTGTGGACGAGCAGTGTCTAAGACTATTTATATTGTTGAAAGGATTCGTGCCAGGGGATGGAGGTGGCTCCTTGCATTTGAATGCTGTGTTTTTTTATCAAAGGATATAGCCAAAGTATCATATACAAATCAAAGCGTTCTATCTTTTATGCTGAGATATGGCTTCATGCACAATCTAATTTGTTGTTTCATCTGACCTGCTGTCCAATTCGCTGTTAGCTGGACTACTTACTGTCATTAGTGATGAATAAGTTAATACTAGCTAATACTCTGATACAGAGATGCTTGACATTTATGAAATATAATTTCTATTATTTCACTTGAAATGACTCATTTTTTGTTGTCATGATGTTAGACCAGGATGGAAAGAAGCTATGACTACAGTCCCTCGCCTCCAAGAGGTTGCAGGAGGAGAGGTCGCGATCCAAGCCCTCGTGGTCGTTATGCAGGCTGTGGTAGGGACCTCCCAACTAGTCTTCTAGTGAGGAATCTTCGCCGGGATTGTAGGTAAGATCCTCCCTGCTCCTTGATCAGCAATGGATTGATTTTCTGTTTTACCATTACTTGGGGTGCCAATGCCAGTTTGAAGAACAGAACTGAAAAAATTGTCAATGCATGGGTCGACCTACTTGACTCTCAACCTATTTACCTAATAGTTGAACTGCTATAGAGAGATTTCAAATACATTTTGCTATGCAATTTGTCTTCATTGAATGTGTCCCTTCCCCTGTAGTTGTATGGAACTTTTATGAAACTTTTGGTCGTTAACTCCCTTTTCATGTTGGCAATTCGTTATTATATACCAACATTGGCGATCGCTACTTCTATGCTACACTTGTTTAATTTGTCTATTACAAATGCAGGCCTGATCATCTCCGTAGACCATTTGGAAATTTTGGCTGTGTTAAATACATATATCTTCCAAGGGATTACTACACTGGGTAAGACACCTGATCTCAATTAACCTGAATGTGCATCTCTCCTGGTGAATGCCTATGTACAATTTGGAGGTCTCTCCCTGGGTTGTGTACAGTGGTGGAACACTTACTCCTGTTTTAACTACGGTGTTTCGGCTCACTGCATTAGATCATATTGTTCTAATTTACAGCACTTGTCACTTGTGTAGCTGGTTCTTTAATTGACCACTTTACAAATCCCCCCCCCTAATGTCACTTCACGTTCTGCCACTGTAGTACAATAAAGTACCTCAGCAGGATGTTACTTGTTTCTTGATACATTAAACATGTGCAATTCAAATGTTTACTAACTTTATGCAAAGGCCCTCTTGGAAGCTAGAACAATATGAATAATATTATTCTAGTGTAAATGTACAGTTCTATTGTATCTCATAACATGTTATGAGATACAAGTATTCTATCTGTCATACTTGCTGCTGCGTTTGATTTATTTGTTGAAGTCTGTAGCTCCGTTTGTTTCTGTGATTTGTTACGAGTGCGGATCGTGGGAGAATTTGATGATGCGGCGGTCGTATGGGTTTTCGATGTTACAAAGTGGCCAACAAATAATATGGAGCCTCGTGGTTAAGTCTGTATTTGGTCTTGGTGGCTAATTAGCCAACCACACCGCAGCCTCCATGGATGCAATCCCTTTGTGGATGGTCAGTAAGCCCACCTACATTAACTCGTTGTTGTGCCAGTCGAAGGGATGACTATGCCTAGTGCACAATAGTGCTTGTTTGATTTGGTAGCAGACATCAAAAGAGAATAGATACAATGTGCTTAAATATGTAATCACCATCCTTTTAAATTTTAGAATGCCAACTTCATTGTTATTTGGTTGACCAGTGACCACAGCTTGATCTCTATTAGTTCAGTAATTTTGCCAATGTGAGTTCTCTGTTGTTGCCGTGTAGTTTTTGTGTGGCATGCATTCCCTGCTATAGCTATATGAAGGTGTCAAATGGACACATCTGATGCGTGTATGTGTTTGCTGGACTGAAATTTGACATTTCAGGGGTTAAAATTCTTTTAGGTCCACCATAACTAACTCTAATAACGCATTTATGCAGTGCTTTGCAGTTTGACCTTATACTAGAAAGTTGTGGTTTCTTTCTTTGATACCCTAAAGAAAAAAGCAGGATGCTGTGTTATTTTTTGATGCTTTGCATATTCTGAATTTGACGTAACTTGTCTGCACTATACTAATTCCGTGGCAATTTTGTTTTCAGGAAGTGTTGGGCCGCCACTAGCTACCGTACCAGCTCTGGATGCGATAAAGGACTCGAGATCGGCCAACAAAAACCCTTTGGCAAACAAGAAGCACAAGCCTTCAAGCAAACCTCGGCTCCAGAAATGATGAGATCATCAACAATATTGGGTGGGAGTGATACCCAGACTTTTGTGATGCTAGGCTCTTTAAAAACTTTGTTACTACATTATAATGTGAGTGATGGACAAGAGTGCATACTTTAATGTGCTGAATTTTCTTCTGTTATATGGAGAATTGTGGTTTTGAATGATACGAATGTACATTGGTTGCATCAGTCTATGTTTCGACTATTTTTGCTGCATTAAAGAATCATAAATTTTGGATGGTGGGCATCCAGCGTGTGTCCTATGGCGACCAATATTTCGTTGTGCGAATAGCGACGGACCATAATTCGTAGTGATATAATACATGCATATGGTGATCAAAATTTATCTGATGCGTTATCACTAGGGTATATCGTCTACGCATGCTTCGTTGCGATACCCCTACCCATGTAGTGACTTCGTTGCGATACCCCTACCCATGTAGTGATGGCAGTACGTGTTGTGATTTGGTTAAAGCATATGGTGACGACCAATCTTTGGTTGCGTGACCATCTACGTGTATAGCGACGGAAATCAGCGTTGTGATTTTGTTCAAGCATATGGCGAAGTCCAATCTTAGGTTGCATGACCATCAACGTGTATAGCCACGATAACTTGCGTTGCACTATTGTTAAAGCATATGGCGACCACCAATCTTCGGTTGCATGACCGTCAACGTGTATAGCCACGATAACGTGCGTTGCGCTATTGTTAAAGCATATGGCGACCACCAATCTTCGGTTGCATGACCGTCAACGTGTATAGCCACGATAACTTGCGTTGCGCAATTGTTAAACCATATGACGACCACCCATTGTTGGTAGCATCACCATCTATGTGTATAACGACGGTTATTATTGTTGCGAATTGGTTCAATCTTATGGCGACGACGCATAGTTAGTTGCATGAATCTCTTCGTGTATGGCGACGACACATAGTGTTGCAATTTCGTTGGATCGTATGGCGACGAACCATATTTGTTGCGTGACCCTCTTCGTGTATGGCGACGGCAATTAGCGTCGCGATTTGGTTGAAGCATAATGCGTCAACGACCCCGAGTTTGGTTGCATTATAGCTCAAGCATATGGCGATGGATTACGACTTCGTTGTGATAGCCTACATACGAGTTGCAACGGCAGGTATCGTATTGCGACACGATTCTTTCATTGCAACATAGCTTGTTTGCAACAGACCAAACAGGTAGCAACAACCACTATCGCGACGACGCCTTTCGTTGCAATAACCTGTGTTGCAACGCCACCGGTCGTCGCTACTTCACCTAATTGCATCGTCAGGCACCGTCGCAACACGTTCTTTTTATCGCGACACTGTTTTGGAATCGTTGCAGCAACATATTGCGACGGATCATATTGCAACGCCTGCCGACGGAATGAAACCGTCGTAATCTATATGTATCGCGACCAAAAACCCCATATAGCGACCACTTGGAGGCGTCGCCAACAGCACCAAACGCTGTAGTGATAGGGCAGCCAGAGCCTACACAAGCAACCACCACAAGAAAGATCGTTGGTTAAGAAAATAATATATGAATATATCTTAAAGATAATGCAAAGTAAAAAAGAGGAAAATTGGTTATGTAGGATTGATAGCACATCATTTCAGGAAAATACCACCAAAATATCTTTGTCACATAAAATACCATCGAAAGAATAGAATGTTCTTTTTGATGGTAGTGTACATGATATAGATC
>OAMR01000685.1:179984-190505 GCA_900205405.1 Echinochloa crus-galli
GGTCTTTACATGGACTTGAGAATCACACTCCTTTAGGCTACAGAAATACCATGAATCACTTTGTGGTCACTTCCCTTAATTCTACTTCTACTACTCTGATTGGATTACTAGGGTACACCCAAATAGATTCCTGGATTGCTTTTCCTTGACGTGAGTGTCCCCGTTTGTGGCAACTTCCTTTCCACTTAGCACGGTCTTACCTAAAAGTGGAGGGGTTCTTTTGAAAAACCGGCACGGCTGACTCAGTTGACCGGTACGGTTCCTTTGACTTGGCTCGGTTGACTCAGATCGGGGCCGTCGGATCAAATACGGACGGCTGAGAACAGATCGGGGAGAGGAGGGGTGTCGCCGGCGGGGGTGCTGCGGCGGCGCCGCCTGCGCGCGCGGCGGAGGGTCGCCGGCGATGAGCGAAAACGAGCTACGGGGCACGGTTGACACGGGTTTTGGGCTCTACAGGACCGGGGCGACGCGACAAGCTCAACTGGGTGGCTCTCGTCGGCGGCGAAGCAACGACGGCGGCGCGCGACGTCCCATGGCGGCGGCGGCGCTCGGTCGCGGCGGCGAGGGCGCAGCAGAGGGAGGGAGAGAGCAAGGAGTGGCTCGGGAGCACGAGTACTTGCTGGGGAAGCTCCCTGGGCAGTCAATTCGACCCGAGCGGCGGCGAGCCGGCGGGTCCACGACGGCGCAATTCTCGGCGGCAGAAGAATCGGCGGCGGCCGCGCGACAGAGGGGGATGGAGAGCAAGGAGGGGCTCAGGAGGATCCTTACCCTCTGGCAAAGCTTCTCCGACAGCTATCTGGTCCGGAGCGACGGCGAGACGGCAGCTCCGTGGCGGCGCAAATCTCGGCGGCGGCGGTTAGGCGACGGCCGAGCGGGGAACGAGGGCAAGGACGGCTAGAGCTCGATGGGGTAGCGGGGCGGGGGAGTCGAGGGCGGCGCGTTTTATAGGCCGGCCGCGGAGAGTCCCGGTCCTCGACGTGCGTGCTCGAGGCCGAGCCGAACTCCAGCGCCGGGGTCGAGCCGGTCTCGGACGGAGGAAGGGGACGGGACTGACACGGGGGGCCCGCGCGTCAGTCGGCAGAGAGGGGGTGCGGGGCGGGCCGGCCTGGCTGCTGGGCCGCGGGATGGGCCGCGAGCGAGGGGAGGCGGGCGCTGCGCTGGCTGCTGCTAGGCCGGACCGGGCCGAGGAAGGGGACGGGCCGGGGGCGTAGCAGGCCGCCAGGATGGGCCAGAAGCGGGGCTGAGGGAGGTGGGCCGCTGCGAAGAGAAAAGAGTTGGAGGGCCAAGATTGGACGGGAAAAATAGTTAAGGGAGGTAAAACGGACTCGGGCCGCAGAAACTTTTCTAGAGCTCCAAACTCAGCGATTCAAATTCGAATTTAAACAGAATTTAAATTCCAATTGAACCACACACAAACAAAACTCAATGCAGTCGGCATGAATGCAACAAAAATGTTTCTAACCTTATATTTAATTTTATTTCTCATAAATAATTTATTTTCCTTAGATAAATATGAGCATAAAATTAAATAAAAACAATTTAATTACTAAATTTTTAAAATAGGCATTTTTAGGGTGTTACAAACTACCCCCCTTAACAGGAATCTCGTCCTCGAGATTCGGACGTGGATGGGAATAACTGTGGATACTCAGCTCTGAGATCTTCTTCTCTTTCCCAGGTTGCTTCATCCTCTGAACATCGGCTCCATTGAACCTTGCACATCCGGATGACCCTGTTTCTTGTCACCCTCTCAGACTCCTCTAGAATCTTGACTGGATGCTCCTCATAGGTGAGATCCTCTTGCACACTCAGCCCTTCTATCGGGATCACCTTCTCAGACTCTTCAGGTACCCGCAAACATTTCTTCAGCTGGGACACATGGAACACATCGTGTACTCCGGCCAGTTTCTCAGGTAACTCTAGCCGGTATGCCACTTCACCTTTCCGTTCCAATATCTTGAAGGGTCCAATGAAACGAGGTGCTAACTTGCCCTTGACATTGAACCTCTTCACCCCTCTCATCGGTGACACCTTGAGATACACAAAGTCATCAACTTTGAAGTTGAGATCCCTCCTTCTGACATCAGCATAGCTCTTCTGTCTAGACTGTGCCCTCTGCAAATTCTGTCTGATCACTTGCACTTGTTCCTCTGCCCTTTTGAGTATGTCAGGCCCAAAAACCTGACTCTCCCCAGTCTGACTCCAGAACAATGGTGTTCTGCACTTTCTGCCATACAGAGCCTCAATGGTGACATCTGCAGACTCTTCTGGTAGCTGTTGTTGTACGAGAATTCCGCGTACGGCAAACTCTTGTCCCAACTGGCACCATATTGTAAAGCGCAAGCTCTCAGCATATCCTCCAATATCTGATTCGTCCGTTCAGTCTGCCCATCAGTCTGCGGATGATAAGCTGAGCTGAAATGCAACTTTGTGTCCATCGACTCATGCAACCTCTTCCAGAAGTGTGAAGTGAACTGAGTTCCACGATCAGACACTATGCGCTTCGGCACTCCATGCAAGCATACAATCCTCTCCATGTACAGCTCTGCCAATCGGGCGCCTGTATAAGTGGTCTTCACTGGTAGAAAGTGTGCCACCTTGGTCAAACGGTCCACTATCACCCATATGGAGTCAAATCCTCTCTGAGTGCGAGGCAGACCAGTGATGAAGTCCATGCCAACTTCTTCCCACTTCCATTCAGGTATCTTCAAAGGCTGGAGCAATCCTGCTGGCCTCTGATGTTCAGCCTTGACTCTCTGACATGTGTCACATAGAGCCACGTGTGTTGCCACATCACGCTTCAATCCATACCACCAGAATCTTTCCTTGATGTCCTGGTACATCTTGGTACTACCTGGGTGTATTGAATATGCCGATTCATGGGCTTCCCTGAGAATTGCATCTCTGATTTGCACTACATCTGGTACACAGATCCGCTTCTCATACCACAATGTCCCTTGGTCATCCACTCGAAAACCAGGGGCTTTTCCTAATGCCACCAGTTCCACGATCTCCTTGATCTCTTCATCCGTGAGCTGTCCTTTTCGGATCTCTTGTTCCAAGGTCGGTTCTACTGCCATCTCGGTGACGCTAGTCACAAATCCCAGACTCATCCTTTCGAACTCTGCACTGAGTTCTTCCGGTAAGCAATGACCCGTGATCTTATGCACGTAACTCCTTCTACTCAGAGCATCTGCCACCAAGTTGGCCCTCCCTGGATGATAATGTATCTCCAAGTCGTAGTCCTTGATCAACTCTAACCAACGACGTTGCCTCATATTCAGATCTGACTGTGTGAACACATACTTGAGACTCTTGTGGTCAGTGTAAATATCACACTTATGACCAATCAAGTAATGCCTCCAAATTTTCAAAGCATGTATGACAGCTGCTAACTCCAGATCGTGTGTCGGGTAATTCTGCTCATGTTTCCTCAGCTGTCTCGATGCATAAGCTACTACTCTGCCTTCCTGCATGAGCACACATCCCAATCCTAGACGAGATGCATCGCAGTAGATAGAGAAGCTCTTGGTTATATCCGGCAACACTAGCACGGGTGCCGTTGTCAACCTCTTCTTCAATTCCTCAAAGCTGACTTGACACTCTTCAGTCCAGACAAACTTGGCATTTTTCTCCAGTAACGCTGTCAGGGGTTTAGCAATCTTGGAGAATCCTTCAATAAACCTCCGATAGTATCCAGCCATTCCAAGGAAACTTCTGATTTCACTCACATCCTTAGGCGGATTCCAACTCAACACATCACTAACCTTCTTCGGATCAACTGCCACTCCACCATTGGACAATACGTGTCCCAAGAATGCTACTTCCTTCAACCAAAACTCACACTTGCTCAGCTTGGCATACAACTGATGCTCACGAAGTCTCTGCATCACCAACCTCAGATGTTCTTCATGCTCTTCCTCGTTCTTGGAGAAAACCAGAATGTCGTCAATGAACACTACCACGAACTTGTCAAGATAGTCCATGAACACACTGTTCATCAAATACATGAAGTATGCCGGTGCATTTGTCAAACCAAAAGACATGACAGTGAACTCATATAGACCATATCGGGTTGTGAAGGCTGTTTTGGGGATGTCAGTCACTCGTATCCTCATCTGATGGTAACCGGATCGGAGATCGATCTTAGAGAACACACATGCTCCTTTCAACTGGTCGAAGAGATCATCAATCCTCGGCAGCAGATACTTGTTCTTGATGGTCACTTCATTCAAAGCTCGATAATCCACACACAATCTCTGGGTCCCATCTTTCTTATCCACAAACAAAACCGGTGCTCCCCAAGGGGAAGAACTAAGACGAATATACCCTTTTGCTATCAACGCCCTTAATTCCTCCTTAAGTTTCTCTAGTTCTTTTACTCCCATTCTATATGGCCTCTTAGCTATAGGTGCAGTACCAGGCTTAAGATCAATAACAAATTCAACTTCGCGGTCTGGGGGCATACCTGGTAACTCATCTGGAAACACGTCTGGGAATTCGCACACCACTCTGATGTCTTCCAGTGCTACACCTTCGGCTTGGTAGATCTGATTGTGTCCCAAGGGACTAGCTGCTTGGTACTCCACTTTCTCACCAGTCTTTGCTGTCAGCTGCACTGTTCTCTTGGAACATTGAATCACCCCATCATATCTGGCTAACCAGCTCATACCCAGAATCAAGTCAAACCCAAGGGTTTCTAGGACTATCGGGTTCACCACAAAGTCTACCCCCCTTATTGTGATGGTGATACAGGGGCAACGTAAAGTGGCACGCTGTTCTCCCCCAGGTGAACTAACTACCATGGGGTTCCCCATAGGTTGCAAGATCATCATGTTCTTTTTCACGAAAGCAGCAGATATGAAAGCATGCGAAGCTCCAGTATCAAACAAAACAGTTGCGAGAGACGAGTTGACAGGGAACGTACCCACAACGACATCCGTTGCTCCTTCTGTGGTTTCCGCACCCATGTGGTTGACCTTTCCTCTCGCTGGGTTCTGCTGCTGACTCCCGTTCTGGTGCTGCGGTTGTCCAACCCTCTGATTGTTGTTCTAACCAACAGTGTTCTGAGCCTTGCGAGGACAAGCGCTGGCATAGTGTCCCAGCTCACCACAACCAAAACATCTCGGAGCCGTAGGTGCATTGTTGGCCAGGTTGGGGCGTTGGACAGGACCATTCTGTGGCTGGTTCTGAAGACGCTGCTGAGGTAGCGCTGAGGGATACTGGGGACGTGGCTGGTACTGGGGACGTTGCTGATACTGGTTGCGGTTCATCAAACCGGACTGTCCCTGGAAACGCTGTGGAGTCACCACCTGCTGGTTTCCTTGCTGAGGATTGAAGCGAGGGCGAACATTGCTTCCTGACGGTGTGCCTTGAAGCTTCCTCTTCTTTTCTTCCATCTCACGGCGCTTGTGCTCCAGCAGTAGTGCGCTATCCACCAGTTCTTGAAAAGTGGCGAACCTAGAGCACAGGAGCTGGTACTGGAGTGTATCATGCAGGCCATCACGGAATCGGGTCTGCTTCTTCTTGTCCGTATTCACGTCCTCTGGAGCATAACGGGCCAACTCAATGAACTTGTCACGATAAGCGGTGACACTCATACCTTCCTGCTTCAAAGCCAGGAACTCCTTCTTCTTCAAGGTCATCAGAGAGAAGCTCTTGGTTATATCTGGCAACACTAGCAGAACCATTAAGTCAAGATTAACGGTTAAACATTGGTGACAGTAGCTGCGCTTAGCAAAGGTCTACCCAAATGCAATAACCCAAGGTATCAAGGTATAGGATAAACAAAGCTAGGTACAACCTTAATAGGAACAATTTAGACACATGCATATGCAGTAATAATGTAAAGGTGTGTTTAGGTAGCAAGGATTGTCCGTGCTGTACTTGCCTCAAATCCAATGTATTCACTTAATCTTCGGGTCTTGATCTTCAAACTTGACAGCACTTGAATGTGTTCCTTCGCTCGATGACGTTTCTCTACTCGCGGCAATCATCGGCACAATCATACAAGCAAACAATATACACTAAGAACAGTACACCAATCAAAGGAAAAGCTTTAAAAGAACGCACTAGAGGATAGGGCTTGGTTCGATGGTCACGTGAGCGCAAGAATCGCTGAAAACGGAGTTACGGTTGAAAAGATACGACTATCGGAAGATTTGAATTATTAAATGACACAATATTATGCTTGATTGATTTTAAGTAAATGCTTGATTGATTTTAAGTAAAGTAAATCATAAGTAGAGATTATCTCAAATAATTATGTTTGAATTTGTAAAACCGGGGTAAAACTTAATCTCACTTTATTTATAATTATTTATGTATAAGTTATTCCAAATTAAATATTAACATGGAATAAAATATGTGAGAGCGTCTAATTGAATAATTTATGAACCATGTTGCTTAAATCAATATTATAATTCAAAATCATATTTATGTTAATGTTAATCAATGTTAACATTTATTTATGAAAAGCCGGAGGTTGACTCTAAATTGCTTTTAATTAGAAAAACTAGTTAAGTAAACATTAATCAAATTAATATAATGAAAATCAAGTGAAACTTAATTATATTTTATTCAGAAATAGATTGAATTAATTTTTAGACATTAATTTAAAAACCGAGTATAAACCTTAATTTGGATTTTAATTAGAAAACACATTTAAATAATCTTTAATCAAGTTAATATTGAATAAAATTCAGAAACAATTTAGATGTCAATTAATAGTACTAACGAGGAGTTTAAGTTGATATGAATCTAACGCAACGAAAACGGATCAAATCGGAGCTAAAACGGAGAAGTTATGGCTTTTCTAAGGTTCAGGGACTTGCTGGCAAAGTTTTAAAAGTTCCAGGGGTTTATTTGCAAAAACTCAGGGACTAAAACATAATTTTATATAAAACAGGAGGGTTTATTTGCAAATTAACCAAAACAGGACCTCGGGTGATATTTTTTAAATAAGTCAGGGGGTTTTCTGTAAAAATCAGGACTTAATTGTAATTATTTTTGAACAAATTTGGACTGCGGGTTAATTTTGAAAAAGTGGAGGGGTTCTTTTGAAAAACTGGCACGGCTGACTCAGTTGACCGGTATGGTCTCTTTGACTTGGCTTGGTTGACTCGATCTGGGTCGTCGGTTTCAACTTGGACGGCTGAGATTGGATCCAGGGAAGAGGGGTCACCGGCGGCGGCGGTGCTGCGGCGGCGAGCGGCGGCGCTTCGCCGGCGTTGCTCGAAATCGAGCTAGGGGCCTCGATTTGGGACAGGGTTTGGCGCTATGTGACCGGGGCAACGCGACGAGTCCTCCAGAGGGGATCATAACGACGACCGCACGGCGAGGACGACGGACGGCGAGCAATGGCGGCTACGGTCTCCGGCGACGGCGGTGAAGAGCGGCGGCGGCGCTACGGAGCATGGTTCGGAGCGTGGCCGGGCGCTACAGACGCGCGGGAAGATGGCGAGTCGACGGGAGGGGCTCTCGTTAGTGGAGACGCGGCAGCGGCGGCCGGCGACGACGAGCAGGAGCGGCGGACGGCGTTGGGCGACGGCGGCTCGAGTCAGAGAGGGAAGAAGGGCAAGGAGGGGCTCGGGAGCACGAGTACCTGCTGGGGAAGCTCCTTGGGCAGCTAGTTCGACCCGAGCGGCGGCGAATCGACGGGTCCGCGGCGGCGCAAATCTCGGGCGGCGGCGGCGCGGGTAAGCTTGGAGCGGCGGAGGTTTGGCGGCGCAAAGTTGGGGGTCAGGGGCGGCACGGCCGCGGTCTTTATGGAGCGGCGGAGGGAAAAGTCCGGGGTCCCTCGGCGTCCGTGCCGTGGCCGGACCGGACTCCGGCGGTCGGGTCCGAGAGGGAGTCGGCGAGAGGAAGGGGACGACCTGTCCCGTGGGCCCATGCGGTCAGCGACAGGAGGGGCGTTGCGGCGGGCTGGCGCGCTGGGCTGGCTTGCTGGGCTGGCTTGCTGGGCCGCGAGCGGAGCGGGAGGCAGGCCGGGGAAAGAAATAGAGCGGCTGCTGGGCCAGGCCGAAAGTGGGAAAGGGGGAAGCTGGGCCGCTGCGAAACAGGAAAGAACAGGGAGCAATTTTGGCCGAAAGAAATAATTCAGGGAGGGAAAGTGGACTCGGGCCGCAGAAACTTTTCTAGAGCTCCAAACACAGCGATTCAAATTCGAATTTAAACAAAATTTAAATTCCAATTGAATCACACACAAACAAAACACTATGCAGTCGGCATGAATGCAACACATACAACATTTTATTTATCTTTCGCAAAAAGTTTTATTTATATATATATATAATTTTCGACTACAAATTCCCTGTAAATTAAATAAAGTTTGAAAAATTTTAGAAAATTGAGAAAATTATTGTATTAATTATGTTGAAAATTCACATCCCAAAATTCGAAAGTTTTGGGGTGTGACACGACGAACCATATTTGGTTACGTGAATCTCTTCGTGTATGGCGACGACAATTAGCGTCGCGATTTGGTTGAAGCATAATGCGTCGACGACCCCTAGTTGGTTGCATTTTGTCTCAAGCATATGGCGATGGATTACGACTCCGTTGTGATAGCCTACATACGAATTGCAACGGCATGTATCGTATTGCGACACGATTCTTTCATTGTAACAGAGCTTGTTTGCAACAGACCAAACATGTTGTAAAAACCACTATCGCAACAACGCCTTTAGTTGCAATAACCTGTGTTGCAACGCCATTGGTCGTCGCTACTTCACCTAATTGCATCGCCAGGTACCGTCGCAACACGTTCTTTTTATTGCGACACCGTTTTGGAACCGTTGCAGCAACATATTGCGACGGAGATAATTGCGACGTCTGCCGACGGAATGAATCTGTCGTAATCTCTATGTATCGCGACCAAAAACCCCATATAGCGACCAATTGGAGACGTCGCGAACAACACCAAACGCTGTAGTGTATCCGTGTGCTTGCGGATTTCTATCTGTATCGTAAGAATACCAATGAACAATCCTTGCACCATTACTGGGATTGACAATCCTGATAGTGGACCGTAAGAAGTGTCAACAAGCATTTCTGGCGCCGTTGCCGGGGAAGCAATTGGCGAAAGATATTGATAATTGGCATTGGTGTCTACTAATTGAATCTACCGCTAGCATTAGCGGGATCACCCATGTTTGCTTGAGTTTGTTTCAAACAGGAGGAAAGCAGAGAGCCCAGGGTGCCCGATCATGCAGGATTCATCAATTTTGCCCCTGTCTAATGTGCTGCACATGCAAGTTTTTGAAGAAAAATCCTCACAGGTATGTGTTTAAAACACAAAAATATATATACACATTATCATCATGAGCAGCCTGGAGGAACGATCGTCGTCATGGAAGAAGAAGGAAATCAAATGTGGCCGACGAACGACACTGCATCACCACAATTTCATCTCAAATTGTCGGTAATGACGAAGAAGAATCAAGGTATATGTGAGATAGTCCAGCTCTTAGACTTTAAATTTTGAGCATTATCCTTTTAATTTTTTGCATTATCCACTGCATGTTTGCTTTGAATCACTCAATTTAGGAATTTGTGCATTCCATCACCCCATTTTCTTTCCCAAATCCACTGCATGTTTCCCATCCTTGCATTTGCATTCATTCCTCATCATCGTTTTGCATTGAAAAAAAAAACTAAAATAAAAACAAAATAAATATCCAGCGACCACTGATTTTAGGCCAAGGTGTGTGTATGTCTGCAAGCCTTCATTCAAGACCTGGCCTGACCAGTTTTCGCTCATTCTTTGCGCTTCGCACAAGAGAGGAGACGTACTCTATGCCTCCGCTCCTTTGCCACTCCACTAGCTTGGTTTGGAACCCATTATTGCAATATTGTCTACACCCAAGCTAGCTCCGCGGCATCCCACTAGTTGGCATGTTTGAGAGCCAGTCCCCTTTACCACACCCACGACCGTGTATCCTTACACGACAACATCAACATGGAGGGGCACTCAGCCAACTACGTGGAGTCACGTCGGCTTAGTGCCATCACCGTTGCATCAATTCCGAAAGTCTTCATCATCAGATGCTAATGGTGGGCACACTCAGGTACGTGAAAAAGGTTTTTGCTTTTTACCTAAATTAAAAGCAAAATTCACCAAAGGCCATATGCTTATCTCCATGTGAATATCTCAAGGTGTTTTCATGCTCCCTTTATCTGTTTTGGTTTTCTTTGGTTTGAATGTATGTACATAAATACATTCCTAAGCTCTTTAAATTAAGCATGATGCTTAGGTTAATTAGCTTGCCTTAATCAAATTAGACATGGTGTCAAGTTTGATTAATGAACCTTTAGAGCAATACTTTTATGGATATTGGTTGTATGTATGGATTAACCCCTGCAAAAAAATCATCAAATTTGAATGGGAAGTCCCCAAATTCTACTTCACATCGGGGATGAGCCACGACCATTGATATATTTGAAGCCCAGGGTGGAATAATGTTCCCAGGTATGCACACTTTCTAGTACGATTACAAATAACCTGGAACAAGAAGTTGCATC
>OAMR01000685.1:191153-201451 GCA_900205405.1 Echinochloa crus-galli
GCATGTTTGCTTTGAATCACTCATTTTAAATTCATGCATTCCATCACCCCATTTTTTTCAAACCCACTGCATGTTTCCCATTCTTGCATTTGCATTCATTCACACCTCCATCGCTTTGCAAAAATAATAAAAAAATTCTAGCAACCACTGGCTCTAGGCCTAGGTGTATATATGTCTGCGAGCCTTGATAAGAGGCTAGTAGCCAAACTTCACCTGGCCTAGCCAGTTTTCGCTCATCTTTGTGTTGTTGTGCAAGAGAGGAGACGTACTCTACGCCTCCGCTCCTTTGCCGCTCCACTAGCTTGGTTTGGAACCCATTATTGCAACATATTGTTTACACCCAAGCTAGCTCTGCGGCATCCCACTAGTTGGCTTGTTTGAGAGCCGATCCCCTTTGCCACACCCACGACCGTGTTTTCCTACACGGCAACATCAACACGGAGGAGGATTCAGCCAACTACGTGGAGTCACGTCAGCGTAGTGCCATCACCGTGGCATAAGTTTCGGAAGTCTTCATCATCAGATGCTAATGGTGGGCACACTCAGGTACGTGAAAAAGGTTTTTGCTTTTTACCTAAATTAAAAGCAAAATTCACCAAAGGCCATATGCTTATCTCCATGTGAATATCTCAAGGTGTTTTCATGCTCCCTTTATCTGTTTTGGTTTTCTTTGGTTTGAATGTATGTACATAAATACATTCCTAAGCTCTTTAAATTAAGCATGATGCTTAGGTTAATTAGCTTGCCTTAATCAAATTAGACATGGTGTCAAGTTTGATTAATGAACCTTTAGAGCAATACTTTTATGGATATTGGTTGTATGTATGGATTAACCCCTGCAAAAAAATCATCAAATTTGAATGGGAAGTCCCCAAATTTACTTCACATCGGAGGAAGTTGCATCGTCCGAAGCATCCTCTCCTGATTGGACAGTGACAAGATCAGTTGAAGGAAGGAGAAGTCCCGCTCACGGACATAAAACACGAGCTGTCGCCGCGAGGTAAACCGGTATGTATCCCATATTTCCCTTTCCAATATTTTAATTCCATCTTTGCATTTGCATATTTCCCTTTCCAAATGTGAATCACCATTGCATTAGAATTAAGAGATAGCAAAAAGGAAAATTCTTGGGCAATGGGTGGTTCAGCCAAGCCTACCCCTGCGCCCACATGTGCACTAACCTGCAGGATTATGTCAAGAAAAGACCAGTGGAGTATAATTGGCCAGGTACACCATTCATTTCCAAATCATTTTCATCCTGTGCCAAATACTCCTTGCAACATCCTTCCACTCAGCACTCAAAGCATGCACACTCATCCATCCAGAGCCAAATTTCATGCGAGCCCCACACTTGGTCAGTTCGGCCGAGGGTCTCACCCTTGACCGATCCCGACCTATACCTTGTACCATGAAATTTGCCCAACCAGCACAAAAGCATGGTCTCCACCACTCCACATTGCTTCACACTTCATTCCATTACAATCATGGCAGCATGGGAGTGGTGTGATCCTTTTGATCCTTTGGTCATTTCATTCTATCCACAAAATCCACCAAAGTTCCCATGCTTTAGTGCTGGACAAAACTTCATGACTCGTAAGTGGAGGCCGACAGGCTGAACACCCCCATGGGTGGTTCGTCCGAACCATGGTGTCCAGCCGAGTTCCTCCTCTCACTTTTGTATGGGTGAAACTCTGGATGCATGGAGGAAGCTTGCTCCAGTCAGGTTTGCACTTGTATATTCCTTGAGTACATTCCTCTCTATTCTATGCAATGTTTGATTCATTTGCATGATAAAAAAAATAGGAAAACAACAAAAATATTTCCCTTCTCCTGATCATTATGCTGCTTCTTGAAAATGGTTTGTGGAGGTTACATCCCTTTAAGAATGACAAACACCGTGTAACTAAATGTTGAACCTTGATCCTATAGTCCCTCGGGTATTGTCGTTCTAACATTTTGCAGGCATTATCTCGTGGTCTCTAATCCTAAAAACAATCAAGTACATTCGGTACACGAGCATTGGTGAGGCTAGGGACACTCCCCTACTTCATCACATGTCTCGTCACCGATTAAGGCCAACTCAGAGATCACTAACACCGATGTTCCAAGCCAAGCTTGGGGGAGAGAACCCTCACGAGGTAAGTCCCAACCGTATCATTACCAAAGTTCCCATGCTTTAGTGCTGGACAAAACTTCATGGCTCGTAAGTGGCCGACAGGCTGAACACCCCCATGGGTGGTTCGTCCGAACCATGGTGTCCAGCCGAGTTCCTCCTCTCACTTTCCAATGGGTGACACTCTGGATGCATGAAGGAAGCTTGCTCCAGTCAGGTTTGCACTTGTATATTCCTTGAGTACATTTCTCTCTCAATTCTATGCAATATTTGATTCACTTTCATGATTAAAAAACAGAAAAACAATAAAAACATTTCCTTTGTTCTGATCATTATGCTGCTTCATGAAAACGGTTTGTGGAGGTTAAATCCCTGCAAAAATGACAAACCCCGAACAACTAAATGCTAAACCTTGATCATATAGTCCCTTGGGTATTGTCGTTCTAATACTTTGTAGGCATCATTTCGTGGTCTCTATTCCTGAGAACGATCAAGCACATTCGGTACACGAGCATTGGTGATGCTAGGGACACTCCCCTACTTCATCACATGTCTCGCCACCGATGAAGGCCAATTCAGAGATCACTGACACCAATGTTCCAAGCCAAGCTTGGGGGAGAGAACCCTCACGAGGTAAGTCCCAACCGTATCATTCAAGTCGCATCTTTGATCTTGTTTTGCTTCAATTTTAGTTTGAATAATAAAAATACCAAAAACATTTTCTTTCGAATAAATAACTCCCAACAATTCATGGAATGAATCATATGCCTCTCACCATGGAAATGATGAATAGTTGCTCTATCTTATATCTTGCAAGTACCTTGTTCACAACTTATTACTCTATTGGTGCTTGAGTTATTTGGCATGAGTGAAAAATGAACATAAAATCCTTGTGGGAGCACATGTTTCATTCCAAGTCTTAGTTGTTGCGAGGAATGATATAGTGAGACTATGGTTGAATTTTTGCTCTTGCTCTTAGTACGGTAAAAATCTCGGATGAATTTATTTTCAAAAAAAAATCATGAAGTTCCTCATTGGTCGAAAATACCTACCAAAGCTATATGATAGGCTTAGTTGAAAAACCATTACTCACATGATGCTTGTCATCTTAGTGAGCTTTGTCAAATTGTTGTGACCTTTGGATGAACCTTCCATGCTCTAAAAGATCGAGATTCACGTGCACTCCACTCTCACTTGCAAATTCCTACACTAGGAGTTAGCAAATATTTTCCATCATCCATCCACAAAATAAATGCTCCATGTTCTATGATCTTCCTCTCTGAATATCCTTGAATAGAGACATGGGCTATGCAAAAAAAAGAAAAGAAAAAGAAAAGCATGCCAAAGAGCATGACAAAAAGAGAGAAAAAGAAAAGCATGCCAAGTGGCATGGCAAAAATATGAGCAAAAAAAAGAGAGATAGCCCATGTTCTCGAAAACTAAATCAAGGGGAGGAAGAATCATCTCAAGGAGTTTCCACCATATTCCACTCCATATATTCCACACACTTGCACTCCTCGATCTTAAGGTGTGATTTGGTTCCCCAAAGATCCGGTCTTTGACTTAGAAAAATATAAGATACATGCATGCCTTCATCCTCTGTCCCTGAGCCACACAAAAGCTTTGTTAGATGTTAGGATGAAAAAGGCACAAGCCTTTGGCGAGGATTCAAATACCACTTGAGTGATCGAGTGTACCAATTGAGGAACAAATTTCAATTTTCAAAACTTGTGGAAAACTCCGAGATGGGATCCTGAAAAGAGTAGGAGTGGAATAAAACTATTCAACCTTTCAACCGCCCAAGATAAGGAGAATTCTATAAGCCCCATAGGAAAAAAAGGTGAGTTAAAAACTTAGCCAATAATTTGAGTATTCTAGAGTACTAGCCAATAATGTTACCTGCAAGATACTGACATTGTAGCAACTCCTGATCCACCGAGCCTAAGTTTCTATCTTTGCTCGAGGACGAGCAAAGGTCTAAGCTTGGGGGAGCTTGTTGGCGGTCGTTACGGCACGTTTTTGACCCCCAATACTCGGGAATAAAAGAGGTTATATGTGACATTCCTTGCATCTAGGTTTATATCTAATAAAGTTCCACGAGTTTTGGTGTGTTTCACTTGTGCAGGTACAACAACGTGAAATACGCGCTATAGGAGTCGGAATTGACCGATTCAGCCGAACGACTCCGTTCGGCCAGTTACCCCCTTGGCCGTACACGACGCAAAGCACAACCGAGAGGCCATCCACGTCAATGATGACCAAGCGATGACGATGCGTAACACTTGGACCTCCGCCACATCACCTCTGGGCCGGATGACATGAAGTCCTCCACGAACAAGTCACCCATGACAACCGAGGACTTGAGGCGGTGCACGGGGGGCGTTCTGGGCTGAAAGTCCAGTTCGGCCGAACTCCACAGTTCGGACGAACCGCCCCCAGTACCCTAACCGCCTCACAACCGCCATCAAGAGCAAATCAGAGCCGTAGGGGCTGAGTTGGTGCAAGATCAATGGTTTGGCCGAACTGGGGGATTCGGCCGAACTGATCCATTCGCCCGAACCCCCCGGTTCGGCCGAACTGACCGGAGTGCACCGCCTTGCGATGCCTTGGCCCCTGCTCTTCCTCCACCGCCTCCAAGTCCCTATAAATGTTGTCCTTCACCTCCTGGATCACACACACCACTTGGGAGCAAGTCTCCATTCTCCACTTTCAAGATGTAGAGTTAGGATATGTGGGACCAGGATCCCTAGGGCCATTCATGTAAAGGATTAAACTACCCGATAGGGAATGTTTAGCCTAGCTACCTAAAACTAGTCGGCTATGGTGCAAGATGGCGTAGGCTACGGTGCAAGACGGCGTAGTAGGCTAGGTAGACTAGTCGTGTACTAGATGGAGACTCCCCAAAGTACCCTGTTGTAGTACTCCGAGTTGTATACGACTAGGATCACACAACAGGCTTGTAACCCTGCCCTCTGGACTATATAAGGCTGGGCAGGGATCCCCTCAAAACATCTACAATCATACTCAACCTCATGGATAATATAATCAGCCATATAGGACGTAGGGTATTACGCTACTTGTGGCCCAAACCTGTCTAAATTGTGTTGTTCATGCACTATCGTTCCTAGAACTCGGCGAGACCCACACAAATCTACTCCCTGGGGTATCCCCAGTTAGATGTGCTCGACATAATTCGTCGACACTTGGCGCCCACCATGGGGCTCTCTCGCCGAAGCTCGACGTCAGGCACGATGGGATCAACGTTCAGAGCAAGTGGCATCGAGGAAGGCGCGACATTTGTCATTGGTTCATGGACTTTCATCTCCGATGGCAAGCTCAGTTTTGAGTCGTTCCTAGCAGATCGACCGGGCCCCTACTCGGTGCTGGCGGTTCCACCAGAGCCGCTTCAAGATCTCGTCGAGAATCAGATCTCGACGAGTTCGCCAACCTCGACTTCAACACCAAGTTCGACTTCGACAACAACTCGGACTCCGATCGGGACTCTCCAAGTCGAGTCTGGGTACAATTCTTTTCCAAACATGGAAAGAGTCGGGGACTCCGAGCTGGCTACACCAACGGACAACCACCCAGACCAATTCCCGTTCGGCCTATCCAACTCCGCGGCTATGTATCAACAGATGTATGCCATGGATCAAGAGAACAAGACAAGCTCATTGCCTGGTCAGATCGTGGCTCGTTGTGAGGACTCTGAGTCGGTCTCCGGACCATCAGAGGACGAAGATGAGGACGATTTCACGGTCTTATTAAGCGACTAGCCGGACAACATTGCGCGGTTCAATTGCAGCGCTTACTTCAACTCCGACGTTACCCTCGAACAACCACTCGTTCGGCTCCCCTTAGGACTGATCATGACCAACTCGCCAGGAGGACTCCTGGTTCACTGGCCTGGTGCGATCCCCGTCGATTCCTGTTGGGGCAACGAGTCGAGGCTAAGCGCTGTGATACTGGAGGATCTGCCCTATCAAGATGACAGGACCGCCTCGATCACCTTTTCTTCAAGCTCGACAGGAAATAACTTCTCCAACGCTCCAAGATTACTTCTGCCCGATCCCAGTAGGGAAGTCTATATGACAGGTGCTCCAGGGCAAGGTGGACAGTATGAAAGGGAGCTCATCGGCGACATCTCCGATGAAGAACCAACCGTTGCCGAGGAAACTGATCAGCAGAAGACGGCGAGTCGATCGAGGAACGTGAAGCGCAGACAAAGGCGCCTCAATGCAGCAAGACGCGCGGCCGCCACACGCAACCTCGATCACGACTTCCAGATGGTTGGAGACCAGCCTATCTTGAAAGATGCCCCAACCAATCTAATCGCCGCTGCTGAGATAGTCAAGTCTATACCCAATTCACCTGAGCTGCAGCAAGTACTCACCCTGTTGGCGGCAGTGCGTAACGATCTCGATGACGGACCAGGGATGACTCATCGGACTCCAGACCAAAGAACTCAAGCAAGTCGGTCCGTATCATCTCCTCACCCAAGCCGGGCTGAGCGAGCAAACGCAGGACAACTCGTCCTCCATGACGCAGCAGCAACTCAACAAGGGGGTAACAGAACCAACAATCCTCCTGCTGGTGATCTTCACGAGACGATCAACGCCAGTCGAGACGCTCGTTCTCAGATCGACGCACGAAGAGCCGAGCGCATCACATCTGAGATCCACAGACGAGCCGATTTTGAACGACAATACGGTCTAGTCCATGCTGATCAGGAACAGCCACAACCCAGGGACAACCCGCCGCGCGAAACCACTCGCCAGCGGGGACGCGATCCACCACGTGACGGTGGCCGCCATCGCGACCGGCGACCACACGGCAGGGGCAATCAACCTGATAATGACCCATCAGGCGACGACGACGACAACGATCGCCCTCCACGTGGTCGTGACCGTAGTCGGGGAAGCGGCCGGGATCACCACGACCCCGAACCGAGTGGTTCTCCAAGCCACCACTCGAACCGCCGTGACGATCACAATGATGACGCCAATCGCAGGCGACGTAGCCGGTCTCCAGTAGACAAGTATGACGGTTTCCCAACTTTCTCCAGCCGCATCAAGAGGGTCCTGCTACCTCAGAAGTTCAAGACGACTGGAATCGAGAAGTTCACCGGCAAGCAAGACCCCGAGCAGTGGTTGCGCGTCTACTCGACAGCAATCACCATGGTGGGAGGCAGCAACGATGTCAAAGTCAGATACTTTCCAATCATGATGGATACTGCTCCTCTGACATGGCTCAAAGGCCTTTGCCTAGGCTCCATAGACACCTGGGAACAACTGACATGGAAGTTCACGGCCAACTTTCAGGGAACCTAGGCACGGCCCGGAACCCGATTTGAATTATCGGCCTACAAGCAGGAGAAGGGTGAAACCTTGCGCAAGTACATCAAGAGGTTCTTTGAGAAAAGGGCCACCATCGTCGACGTATCAGACAGAGAGATCATCGACTGCTTTCATGACGGTTTATGGGCACGTGAACTACATCGCGAGTTTGGAAGACGATGTCTAGAAACCATCGCAGAGCTCAGGCGCATGGCTGCTGATTGGGCAGATCAAGATGATCGTGAACGTGAACGATTCGACAAATGCAAGGACAACAACAACCCCAATAACAATGGCGGCAACAACTACGACAAGAGTAGCCCTGATTGCCGCAACAACAACAGGCGTGACTTCAATTGCAACAATAAGCGCAAGCCAGACAACACGGTTGCGGCGGTCGAGCGCCCTGCGCGGAAGAAAATCACTCCCGATTTGGATAAAGTCATGAACATCCCCTGCCCGTACCATCCGCACGGCAAGAACACGATGGCGCAATGTATTCATATCAAGAAGGAGTTCGACAAACGGGAATGACCTGAGAAGAGGCCGCCCAACAAGAAGAAGGATAAAGATGACGATGATACAGATAATGGTTTTCTTCAAGTGGACAACGTCGTTGCAGTACTATTCAGTGGTGAAAGCCTTACCCAGTCGAAGCGCTCCAAGAAGCTATCTCTTCGCGAGATCATGGCGATAGAACCAGCTATTCCCACGTACCTCAAGTGGTCCGAGGTCCCCATTACCTTCTCCAGGGCAGACCAATGGACCAACTTTGCCAATCCAGGCAAATACCCCCTAGTATTGGACCCAGTCGTGGCACAAGCCAGATTGACCAAAGTACTCATCGACGGAGGTAGCAGGCTCAATATTATCTTTGCCAAGACATTCACTAAGATGGGACTTGACATCACCAAGTACCTGAAGCCCATGGAGTCCCCGTTCTATGGCATTGTCCCAGGCAAAGCAGCAATTCCCTTGGGACAAGTCACGCTACCAGTCACCTTCGGCACAGCGGCCAATTTCAGAACAGAGTACATCAAGTTTGAGGTGGCAGACTTTGAGACTTCGTACCACGCGATCCTCGGGCGTCCAGCCCTCGCTAAGTACATGGCGATTCCGCACTACATGTACCTTGTCCTCAAGATGCCAGCTCCCAATGGAGTTCTTTATCTCAAAGGAGACCTCGAGACCTCGCATGACTGCGACGTGGAAGCAGTCGAGTTTGCAGCAGCCTCACAGGCTCCCACACAAATGATGGAAGTACTCGCCCTGGTCAACAAGTCGAAGGAAGAAGGCTCAGAAGTCCCTGTCAAGAAGTCTACAAGCATGAGTTTCAAACCCTCTGAGGAAGTACAGATCAAGACTGTCGATCTTCGATGGGCGACTCATCCCAAACTGCCCTCATAGGGGCCAGTTTAGATTGTAAATAGGAAGACACGCTCCTCAAGTTCCTTCGTGCTAATAAAGATATATTTGCTTGGAAACCATCTGACATGCCTGGTGTTCCTAGGGAGCTTTCCGAGCACAAACTTAACGTCAAGAAAGATGCGAAACCCAAAAGACAACGTTTACGACGCTTCGACCAGGAACGACGCAACGCCATCAAGGCGGAGATAGCCAAACTACTCGCGGCTGGCTTCATCAAAGAAGTCTTTTATCCAGAGTGGTTAGCCAATCCAGTCCTGGTCAGAAAGCAAAACAACAACGAGTGGCAGATGTGTGTTGACTATACAGACCTCAACAAACACTGCCCTCCAGACCCTATGGGTCTCCCTCGCATTGATGAAGTTGTGGACTCCACAGCAGGATGCGCACTGCTATCTTTCCTTGATTGTTATTCAGGATATCACCAGATAGCCCTGGACAAGGAAGACCAGATCAAAACATCGTTCATCACCCCCTTCGGTGCCTTTTGCTATACTACCATGTCGTTCGGGTTAAAGAACGCCGGAGCCACATATCAACGAGCCATACAAAAGTGCCTTTCATCTCAGATTGGTACCAATGTAGAGGCATATATTGATGATGTGGTAGTCAAAACAAGAGATCCAGATAACTTCATTGCCGATTTACAAGAAACATTCGACAATCTCAGAACCTTCCGTTGGAAACTCAACCCGACTAAGTGTGTCTTTGGCGTACCCGCTGGCAAACTACTCGAGTTCATAGTAAGTCACAGAGGCATAGAAGCTAATCCCACCAAGATCACGACTGTTCTCCAGATGGAAGCCCCGAAGAATATCAAAGAAGTCCAGAGGCTTACAGGATGCCTCGCGACACTCAATAGGTTTATCTCAAGACTGGGAGAAAAGGGTCTTTCTTTCTTCAAATTACTGAAGCAGCAAGACAAGTTTACTTGGATAGAAGAGGCCAATCAAGCTTTTGAGCAACTAAAAGCCTACTTAACTACTCCACCAATCCTCGTCGCTCCAGTTCAAGGTGATCATTTATTTTTATACATTGCTGCTACTACACATGTGGTCAATACGGTCATCGTGGTTGAGCGCAATGAAGAAGGCCATGTTTTTCCAGTTCAACGGCCGATTTACTACATCAGCGAAGTACTCTCCGCGTCCAAAATTCGCTACCCTCAAGTCCAGAAGCTCCTTTATACGGTATTCATAACTTCAAGAAAGTTACGACATTATTTTCAATCCTTTCCAATTACTGTCGTGACTAAATTCCCTCTTGGAGAAATTTTCAATAACCCTGACGCGACTGGACGTATAAGCAAATGGAAGGCGGAAATTGCTGCATATAGCCTTGATTTTGCTCCACGAACAACTATCAAATCTCAAGCATTGGCAGATTTCACGGTTGAATGGATGGAACTTCAGTATTCCAGATCA
>OAMR01000685.1:204028-226871 GCA_900205405.1 Echinochloa crus-galli
CAATGTAGAGGCATATGTTGATGATGTGGTAGTCAAAACAAGAAATGCAGACAACTTCATTGCAGATTTACAAGAAACATTCGACAATCTCAGAACCTTCCGTTGGAAACTCAACCCGACTAAGTGTGTCTTTGGCGTACCCGCTGGCAAACTACTCGAGTTCATAGTAAGTCACAGAGGCATAGAAGCTAATCCCACCAAGATCACGACTGTTCTCCAGATGGAAGCCCCGAAGAATATCAAAGAAGTCCAGAGGCTTACAGGATGCCTCGCGACACTCAATAGGTTTATCTCAAGACTGGGAGAAAAGGGTCTTTCTTTCTTCAAATTACTGAAGCAGCAAGACAAGTTTACTTGGATAGAAGAGGCCAATCAAGCTTTTGAGCAACTAAAAGCCTACTTAACTACTCCACCAATCCTCGTCGCTCCAGTTCAAGGTGATCATTTATTTTTATACATTGCTGCTACTACACATGTGGTTAGTACGGTAATCGTGGTTGAGCGCAAGGAAGAAGGCCATGTTTTTCCAGTTCAACGACCGGTTTACTACATCAGCGAAGTACCTCTGCGTCCAAAATTTGCTACCCTCAAGTCCAGAAGCTCCTTTATGCGGTATTCATAACTTCAAGAAAGTTACGACATTATTTTCAATCCTTTCCAATTACTGTCGTGACTAAATTCCCTCTTGGAGAATTTTTCAATAACCCTGATGCGACTGGACGAATAAGCAAGTGAAAAGCAGAAATTGCTTTGTATAGTCTTGATTTTGTCCCACAGACAGCTATCAAGTCATAAGCCCTAGCTGATTTCACGGTCGAGTGGATGGAGATTCAATATTTCAGATCAACTACTCGTCCAGAACACTGGGTCATGTATTTTGATGGGTCTTTGAAACTTGAAGGCGGAGGAGCAGGAGTTTTGTTGATCTCCCCAAAGGGAGAACAACTTAAGTACGTCCTGTAGATTTTATTTCAAGTAACCAACAATGAAGCTGAGTATGAAGCTATGCTGCATGGCCTCCGCATTGCAGTCTCCTTAGGCATCAAGCGCCTATGTGTTTATGGTGATTTTGCAGTAGCCATTAATCAAGTCATCAAGGATTGGGATGCAACTAAAGAGACAATGGATGCATATGTCAAGGAAGAACGCAAGCTTGAACGTCATTTCCTTGGACTGGAATTTCATCATGTCGTTCGTGATTACAATGTAGCCGCTGACGCCTTATCCAAACTGGGGTCACAACGAGCAGATGTTCCGGCAGAAATCTTTGTTCACGAGCTACATCATCCATCCATCAATGAAACAACTCCCGACAGCACTTCTGGGAGTCATCCACGTCCTGACCTTCAAGTTATGGTAATTGATACCGACTGGATGACACCCTTCATTAAGTACTTGCACGATCATAAAGTACCAGATGACAAAAGAGAACAAGCTCGTCTCCAATGCAGGGCGGCACACTACGTGGTAGTCAACAATACACTTTATCGGCGTGGGGCATCTGTCAACGTCCTGATGAAGTGTATTACAGCTGATCAAGGCAAAGCATTACTTGAAGAAATCCATAGTGGTGTTTGTGGCAATCATGCAGCCTCCCGTACTCTAGTCGGTAAAGCTTACAAAGCAGGGTTTTTCTGGCCTACGGTAAAGAAAGATGCAGAAGAAATCGTCAAGAGATGTCAGGGATGTCAGTTCTTCACCCGCCAGCCTCATGTCCCGGCTCATGAGCTCCGCATGATACCTTTATCTTGGCCCTTTGCATGCTGGGGGCTCGATCTTGTTGGTCCTTTAACAAAAGCTTCTGGTGGGTTCGAGTGGCTTATCGTAGCCATCGACAAGTCCACCAAGTGGATCGAAGCGCAGCCTCTGGTCAATCCTCGGGCTGAAAATTTGATCAAATTCTTCAACGACATTGTCCTCAGATACGGCATACCTCACGATATTATCACAGACTTGGGATCGGTGTTCACTAGCAAGAAATTTCAAGACTATTGTGAGAAGTACTCGATTAAGACGCATTACGCCTCAGTTGCTCATCCATGTGCCAACGAACAGGTCAAGAAGGCCAATGGTTTGGTACTTCAAGGTTTAAAACCAAGGCTCTATGATCCTCTCAAGAAGTACGGCGGCAAGTGGGCTCAAGAACTGCCAGCAGTACTCTGGGGGCTCCGCACGCAACCAAGTCGTGCAACCGGGCAATCGCCTTATTTTCTGGTCTACGGGTCTGAAGCAGTCCTGCCTGCTGATCTCCTCTGGAACGCTCCACGACTAGAAAACTACGACGAGCAAGTTGCTCAGCAAGAAAGATATCAGGATGTGGATGGCATTGAAGAAGCTCGAGTGGCGGCTCTCATACAGAATACTCGCTATCTCGAAGGACTGCGGCATTACCACCAGCGTTCCGTCCAGCCTCATTCCTTTGTCATAGGAGACTTGGTTCTATGGCGCATGCAGAACACCGATGGCTTACACAAGCTCATGTCCCGATGGGAAGGTCCGTTTCTTGTTAAACAAGTCATTGGGGCTGGAACTTATCGCCTGCAGACTCAAGAAGGCGAAGATCTACCCAAAGTCTGCGGAAAGCTCCCGGATGCGTGCGCTAAGCTGGGCATCACCAGGTTTTTCAATCACATCTACCAAGGCCTGCACAATAGGACATTATACTCTATTCTATGCAAGCAATGCATGAATTACAGGTTATGAGACTCACCAGAGCTTTACGCAAGTAGTCGCGGAGCAGAGCACTCTCGTTCTCCGACTCCTCCGCGGTAACATCAACCTGTATATGTCATTATTGATTATTTATACAATCATATCTTGCGAATTCATTTACAAGTTCGTAGACTACTTACAGTTTTCAGCTTGTTATTACTTGTTTCTGCAAGATTAACACCAACTTCAGTGCCTCTAGCGCTGGGTGTTGGCATTTCTATTCTTTCTGTTTCCTTGCAGTACACAACCAGAATCAATACTAGTACTACAATCAAAGGAACATAGACTACAAAGTTGGTTATGCATGGCATACCTGAGCAGCTGAGTGGCTGACTACATCAGTAGTCGGCGCGACAACATCATCTTGTCCAGCGTCTGGGAGCACGCCTTCATCAACTTGTACTGGCGACTCCTCCGCTAGCACACCTTCTTCAGCAGCAGCTGGAGAGTCAGCGACTACTTCTGGCACCACAGCGGTGGCAACTTCTTCGGTGGCGGCAGGGGTTTCTAAGTTTTCCCCTGCAACGCCACTCGGAGCCTCTTCCTCCTCAACCTCTGGGATTGGCCTGACATATCAAGACATACATTTATCATACAAGTTCACATTACAAGTAACAAGGACTTATGGATCTACAATTACTTACACTTGTGGTGGTACTGGCGCAGCAAGGGGCTGGAAGCTAAACCTCACCAGAGGTTTTGTCTGCTTTCAGCTTGTCGTACTGCCTATGGCAGCACTCGCCATTGCACTGCTGATTGAGGATAGCTGCGGCGATGTCAACATTGACGATAGGCGGATGCACTTGTTAGGCTCTCCGCTTGGCACGGTGTTGTCACTCCGGCTTGTGCTAGACCGCCTGTTCCTGGCTGTGCGAGGCACGTTTGACACTACAACAAGTATAACGACAGTTGTATATGACTACTATGTTCACACAAGACAAGATAAAGTGCTTTAGAGTTGTTACCCTGAGCTCGTGCAGGAGATTCTACTTCTTCTTCTGGCTCTGAGTCATTGATCACATCAACTCGTTGAGCTCCAGCCAGTTCCTCTGCGCTTGGAGTTTTCTCTGAGTCCTCCTCCTCGAGATCCTTCCACTGTTCTTCAGTGTAACACCCTAAAAATGCCTATTTTAAAAATTTAGTAATTAAATTGCCTTTATTTAATTCTATGCTCATATTTATCTAAGGAAAATAAATTATTTATGGGAAATAAAATTAATATAAGGTGAGAAACATTTTTGTTGCATTCATGCCGACTGCATTGAGTTTTGTTTGTGTGTGGTTCAATTGGAATTTAAATTCTGTTTAAATTCGAATTTGAATCGCTGCGTTTGGAGCTCTAGAAAAGTTTCTGCGGTCCAATGGTGGAGTGGCAGTTGATCCGAAGAAGGTGGAGAATCTTTCCTGGCAGGTAAGCTCGCTCCCAAGCCGGTTCTTGTTCAGTCTCGCGCACCGTAGCCTCGTCGCCGTCGTTACTCGAGCGCCGCCGCCGCCATAGATCGTCGCGCGCCGCCTCCGCTGCTTCGCCGCCGACGAGACCTATCCCAATCGACTCGCCGTCATCTTGCGCGTCTGTAGCACCCGGCCGTACCCCAAACCGAGGCCCCTAGCTCGATTCCGAGCAATGCCGGCGAAGCGCCGCCGCTCGCCGCCGCAGCTCCGCCGCCACCGGTGACCCCTCTTCCCCTTGATCCAATCTCAGTCGTCCAAACTAGATCCGACGGCCCAGATCGAAAGCCAACCGGAGTCAACTCGGGTCAATAACGGTCAACTATGGCGTTTTGCAAAAGAACCCCTTCACTTTTTCAAATTTAACCCGCAGTCCTGTTTTATTCAAAAATAATTACAATTAGGTCCTGATTTTTACAGAAAACCCCCTGACTTGTTTAAAAATAGTGCCCGAGGTCCTGTTTTGGTTAATTTGCAAATAAACCCTCCTGTCTTTATACAAAATTATGTTTTAGCCTCTAGGATTGATGATCTCTTCGACCAGTTGAAAGGAGCGTGTGTGTTCTCTAAGATCGATCTCCGATCCGGTTACCATCACATGAGAATACGAGTGACTGACATCCCCAAAACAGCCTTCACAACCCGATATGGACTATATGAGTTCACAGTTATGTCTTTTGGATTGACAAATGCACCGGCATACTTCATGTATTTGATGAACAGTGTGTTCATGGACTATCTTGACAAATTCGTAGTGGTGTTCATTGACGATATTCTGGTTTTCTCCAAGAACGAGGAAGAGCATGAAGAACATCTGAGGTTGGTGATGCAGAGACTTCGTGAGCATCAGTTGTATGCCAAGCTGAGCAAGTGTGAGTTTTGGTTGAAGGAAGTAGCATTCTTGGGACACGTACTGTCCAATGGTGGGGTGGCAGTTGATCCGAAGAAGGTTAGTGATGTGTTGAGTTGGAATCCGCCTAAGGATGTGAGTGAAATCAGAAGTTTCCTTGGAATGGCTGGATATTATCGGAGGTTCATTGAAGGATTCTCCAAGATTGCTAAACCCCTGACAGCGTTACTGGAGAAAAATGCCAAGTTTGTCTGGACTGAGGAGTGTCAAGTCAGCTTTGAGGAATTGAAGAAGAGGTTGACAACGGCACCCGTGCTAGTATTGCCGGATATAACCAAGAGCTTCTCTATCTACTGCGATGCATCTCGTCTAGGTTTGGGATGTGTGCTCATGCAGGAAGGCAGAGTAGTAGCCTATGCATCGAGACAGTTGAGGAAACATGAGCAGAACTACCCGACACACGATCTGGGGGTAGCAGCTGTAGTACATGCTTTGAAAATCTGGAGGCATTACTTGATTGGACATAAGTGTGATATTTACACTGACCACAAGAGTCTCAAGTATGTGTTCACACAGTCAGATCTGAATATGAGACAACGTCGTTGGTTAGAACTGATCAAGGACTACGATCTGGAGATTCATTATCATCCAGGGAAGGCCAATCTGGTGGCAGATGCTCTGAGTAGAAGGAGTTACGTGAATAAAGTTACAGGACATTACTTACCGGAAGAACTTAGTGCAGGAGTTTGAAAGGATGAGTCTGGGATATGTGACCAGCGTCACCGAGATGGCAGTAGAACCGACCTTGGAACAAGAGGTCCGAAAAAGACAGCTCACAGATAAGAAGATCAAGGAGATCGTGGAACGGGTGGCAGTAGGAAAAGCCCCTGGTTTCCGAGTGGATGACCAAGGAACATTGTGGTATGAGAAGACTGCCTCGCCGGAGCGCCACGGCCTCGGTTCGCCGCCGTCTACCGCCGCTGCCGTATTTCCGCCGTCTAGAGCACCTCGGCTGAGTTCGCCGAGCCGCGCCGCGTCCGTAGGTGCAACCCGCACAGCCTCCCGTGCCCCGTAGCGCGCTCGTGCATTTTCGCCGGCGATGCGCCGCCGCAACGAGCTCGTCGTGCCGCCGCAGTTGTATATGGAGAGGATTGTGTGTTTGCACGGGGTACCAAAGAGAATAGTGTCAGATCGAGGTACCCAGTTCACATCGCACTTTTGGCGACAATTGCATGAGTCTATGGACACTAAGCTCCAGTTCAGTTCAGCTTACCATCCGCAGACAGATGGGCAGACAGAGCGAACGAACCAGATATTGGAGGATATGCTGAGAGCATGTGCTTTACAATATGGTGCCAGTTGGGACAAGAGTTTACCGTACGCGGAATTTTCGTACAACAATAGTTATCAGAAGAGTTTGCAAATGTCACCATTCGAGGCTCTGTATGGCAGAAAGTGTAGGACACCACTATTCTGGAATCAGACAGGAGAAAGTCAGGTATTTGGACCTGAGATACTAAGAGAGGCAGAGCGACAAGTCCAGGTAATCAGACAGAATCTGAAAGTAGCACAATCCAGACAGAAGAGCTATGCAGATAACCAACGGAGGGACCTCAGCTTTGAAGTTGGAGACTTTGTGTATCTCAAGGTGTCACCGATGAGAGGCGTGAAGAGGTTCAACGTTAAGGGCAAGCTAGCACCTCGATACATTGGACCGTTCAAGGTACTTGGTCGGAAAGGTGAGGTGGCATATAAGTTAGAGCTACCAGAGAAGTTAGCGGGAGTACATGATGGGTTCCATGTGTCTCAGTTGAAAAAGTGTTTGCGAGTACCTGAGGAACAGATTCCGATTGATGAGCTGCATGTGGAGGAAGATCTTACCTATACGGAGCATCCTGTCAGAATTTTGGAGGAGTCAGAAAGAGTCACCAGAAATAAAGTGATCCGGATGTGCAAGATTCAGTGGAGCCGCCATTCAGTGAATGAAGCGACTTGGGAAAGAGAAGAAGACCTCAGAGCTGAATATCCACAATTGTTCCCATCCGCATCCGAATCTCGAGGACGAGATTCATCTTAAGGGGGGTAGGTTTGTAACACCCTAAAAATGCCTATTTTAAAAAATTTAGTAATTAAATTGTTTTTATTTAATTCTATGCTCATATTTACCTAAGGAAAATAAATTATTTATAAGAAATAAAATTAAATATAAGGTTAGAAACATTTTTGTTGCATTCATGCTGGCTGCATTGAGTTTCGTTTGTTTGAAGATCAAATCGGATTTTAAAATCCAATTTCAAGTTTTGCTTTTAGGCTTGCCCTCTAATTTCCTTTTCTGGCGCTGGGCCGTTTCCTTTTCGAGACCGTCGTCTTCGACNNAGTCGGTGAGCCGTACGTGTTTGAGTTCGAGGGTTAATACTGATGGGAGATCTCTTGCTATGGTAGATGGTTAACACCAGAGGCAACCCCGGAGGCAGTGGAAGCCACCAGAATCAGAACCAGCCCCCGAACCAGAACCCGCCACCTCTCACCATGGAGCAGATGATGCAGATGCAACTTCAGCTGACACAGCAGATGGCGCAAACCATAGCACTGATGCAGCAGAATCAGCAGAACCCGCTTCAACAGCACCACGTGCAACCCCGAGATAAAAGGGGCGAGTTTATGAAGGGACGCCCTCCTACCTTCAACAAGTCTAGCGACCCAATGCAAGCTGAGGACTGGCTCAAGGCAGTGGAACGTCAGCTGGACATTGCGCAGTGCAACGACCGGGAGAAGGTGTTGTATGGAAGTGGACAGCTCCAGGGAGCAGCTTTGGATTGGTGGGATGCATACCAGTATGCTCACCCCAATCGTGATCAGATCACTTGGCAGGAGTTCCGCGACAGCTTCCGTTCTCACCACGTGCTGGAAGCGCTGATGACCTTGAAGAAGAAGGAGTTCCTGGCACTGAAGCAAGAAGGTATGAGTGTCACCGCTTATCGTGACAAGTTCATTGAGTTGGCCCGTTATGCTCCAGAGGACGTGAATACGGATAAGTTTACTGCATATGCATGTGTCTAAATTGTTCCTATATGATACACTCCAGTACCAGCTCCTGTGCTCTAGGTTCGCCACTTTTCAAGAACTGGTGGATGGCGCACTACTGTTGGAGCACAAGCGCCGTGAGATGGAGGAAAAGAAGAGGAAGCTTCAGGGCACACCGTCAGGAAGCAATGTTCGCCCTCGCTTCAATCCTCAGCAAGGAAACCAGCAGGTATTGGCCCTAGTGTCTCTCCGTAAGGACTGGTTCTTAAAGCGGCAACCCAGGAACCTGTCGCCACCGCTGGAACTATAATGGCTCTGGTCTTGGAAGAGTAGCTTGTACGTCTCTAGCTTGCTAGTGGTTACCAACGGGCCGACAACATTATGTGAAGCAAGGCGTGGGGTGTTTCCTGATTCCATCGAGGACGGTGATCCGTTGGCTATGTCTTGTTAGGCACAGTCACATGCTGACAGTCCATACGATGGGGAACTCCACACATTGCGCAATGTTGGGTGTGATGCCCGCGCTCTGGACGCCATTGATCCCCATATGGTGTGACTCCATAAGCGCCAGTCAATCTTGGTGCCTAGGGTCTCACCACCTTGTTGTACCTTAGCGGCCACTGTCTTGTTAGGGTGTCTTGTGAAAAGCCTCGTAGCGTCCCTATGCAGTCACACCTCGGAAGTGTTGATGTGCGTGGTTGGGTGCAAAGTTCCTTTGAACTTTTACGCGACTGGTGGGTAAAGGGCGAAACCTCTGCAGAGTGTATAATCTATCATGATAGCCTTGCTCAGGGTCACGAGCGGCCTGGATCCTTTATGATTAGAATATGGTATTTATTCCTGTTTAATGTCACTTACACTATTAATTGGGTTACAACCGGGTTCTCATTCACTTGTAGTAACTTGGATAAAGTTAAAACGAACCAACTAAAAGTGCTAATGCAGTAAAGCCAGTGTCAAGCCTTTTCTGCCTCATCCCCCGTGCTATACTTGCTAAGTAATTATGTTACTTACACTTGCTATTATTATCATTTTGGGCAAAATCCCGGACGGGTAACAGATTGGAGTCAGGCTGACTATGAGGTGGAGTTTCCCGAGGACTTGCCGTACTTCTGAGTTGGCGTTCTCCCAGTCAGAGTCCCTGTGGGATTGCGGCTACGCTTAGAGAGATGTATTAGTCTTCCGCTGTCCATGTATTTCATTTATGCAAAACTCTGATGTAAACGCTACTATTGATGAATAATGAAGCATTGTACTCTGATTTTTACCATATTTGTTCGCTATATGTGTCTGTGGACTTCCTGGGCACACATATGGCCACATTCGGGTTTTGTGTAAATCCGGGTGTGACAGATTGGTATCAGAGCCGTGCTGACTGTAGGAACGCAGCCTAGATAGTACGGTTGACAAATTACTAGGAGACCCCCATGTTTTAAAAATTTTAAAAGACTAACAGTCGAGTCTTGTGTGAATTTATGCCTTTACCTGCTTGTACTCTAGCTTGACAGTAGTTACCGACGGGCCAATGGCGTTATGAGAAGCATGGGTGAGAGTATGGTTTGATCCACCGAGGACGGAGTATCAGTTGGCTATGTCCCCGTGAGGCATAGTCCCGTGTTTATCATATTTGTTATCTATATGTGTTCTGTGGACTTCCTGGGCACACATATAGTAGCATTCGGGTTTCTGTGTAAATCCGGGTGTGACATTCAGTGAGCGGAAGTCGTGCGGGCTCTACAGGCTACGCAACCAAGAAATTATCAAGAATATTCAAGGATGAAACAAGTCAAACTCAAGATTTACGACTACTTACAATTGGGGGATTCTCAGCAGAGTACTCCCCGACGATGGTGGGCTTCTCGTTCACACCAGTGAAATACGGTTCAGCCGCATCATCACCGCAAAGTCGGAGATCTCCTCTGGCGCCACGCGGGAACCATCCGAAGGACCTTCATACTCGTACCCAAGGTGGGCACGCTCTTGGAGTGGTTGTACCCTCTGCTTCATGAAGCTGAAGGCGATGCCGACTCTAGTGAGCCCCTTTTCCTTCAGCCATGCCACCCGCTCGAGCAATGCGGGCACGTCCTTCGCCTCGTCAGCAGTTGGGCGTCGGTTCCAGTTGCTCAGGTCCCTTGGGTACCAATTGTCTCTCTCTGGACAGCTCTTTCCATGGTTTCCTGCTATATTCCAATACACGGACAAGATCGTCAGCAAAGCAAATAAGGCTACAACAATAATTACAAGTCTAGCATTGAGTACACTTACCGATGGTGAACCATTTGTTCTTCCAGTTTCCGCATGAGTCCATGACGGGCATATCAAACCACTTCGCCCTCATGCCTTGGCGAAATTGGGTGCCAGCCCCACCGACTACTTCAGTTTGTTGGTGCGTGGGCTATGGCTTAATATGGTACAAGGTTCGGAAAAGTGGAAGACTGGGCTTGATGCCAAGAAATGCCTCACAGGCATGAACAAAAATAGACAAATAAAGGATCCCGTTCGGGTTCAGATGGTGGAGTTGGAGCATGTAAAAAGACAGAAATTCCTTAAAAAAGGAGGAAATTGGCAACCCGACTCCACGCTCACAGAAAGATACAAACAAAGGAATCTCCTGGCTATCCTCAGTAGGCCAGAGTTGTTTCTCACAAGATCTCCATTGGAGAGTGGTCTGGCAGAGTAGCAAACCTTGTTCCACAAGAAGCTTGAGGTCGTCTTCACTGGCGGTACACTCCTTCCAAGCGACTCGCGGCATTGGTGGCGTACCGTACGCCGCCTTGGTCGTCGTATCCTTCATTGTGCTTCGCGTCCCAGATCTGCGGGACCCTACAGCACATTCAGCACCAGCAGCGGCAGGCTTCTTCCCTCCTTTCTTTTGGCCCATTGTTGAAGAGCGCGTGGTCACCTTCACCTCCTCACTCATTCAACGAGTGGAATAGCGGGGGCAGTGGTTCGACCTCGCAAGGATGAGACTGCGGGCTCGGGGGCTTGGGGGCTGAATTCGCAAAGCTCGGGGGCTCAAGCTCAGAGTGTTTGCGGCACAAAGCAATGGCTGTGGTGGCTAAGTTATTATCAACGAAAGCAAATCTAGATTTATAACAGTTCGAGATTAGGGCTACAGTAATGCTACAGGGGTGGCGGCGCATCACATTCCATTTTCCCGCCGATTTTTTCGGGATAAGCTTACCAAACAGATTGCGGCGGCATCAATCTCGGAGATTGCTGATTACAGAAGATTTTCAAAGATTTACTTGACCTTTAAACCAAAGATATTTGCCTTAAAGCTCGGGGACTGCTAGCGGATATTCCAGGATTTAGCTTTTTGGATAAGATTTTATTGAGGACCTTCGACTAGTTTTCATGAAACTACTCGAAGCTCGGGAGCTACACCCAATGGGTGCACGTGATGGGAACACACCATTGAACTATTCAAGATGAAGATAGAAGATTGCTTTTGAGTCTCCGACTACTTTCAAAAGTACTCGGAGGCTCGGGGGCTACACCCATTGGGTGCATCACAAGATGCACTCCAATATAAACTACTCGTTAGAGAAGATCTGATCGTCTTGGGCTTTACTACAATTACTCGAAGATTCAAGACTTGGAGCAAAGGCGCAAGATGCTCGGGGGCTTGTGGGACCAGGATCCCTAGGGCCATTCATGTAAAGGATTAAACTACCCGATAGGGAATGTTTAGCCTAGCTACCTAAAACTAGTCGGCTACGGTGCAAGATGACGTAGTAGGCTAGGTAGACTAGTCGTGTACTAGATGGAGACTCCCCAAAGTACCCTGTTGTAGTACTCCGAGTTGTATACGACTAGGATCACACAACCGACTTGTAACCCTGCCCTCTGGACTATATAAGGCTGGGCAGGGATCCCCTCAAAACATCTACAATCATACTCAACCTCACGGATAATATAATCAGCCATACAGGACATAGGGTATTACGCTACTCGCGGCCCGAACCTGTCTAAATTGTGTTGTTCGTGCACTATCGTTCCTAGAACTCGGCGAGACCCACACAAATCTACTCCCTGGGGTATCCCCAGTTAGACGTGCTCGACATAATTCGTCGACAGGCTAGTCCAGTTGGGAGTTAGAGTCAGAGTCGAGCTTCGCTCAGGGTTCCGGAGTCATCTTCTGGAGTTCTGGTAAAGCTCTTGTATCTTTTCCTTTTCTTTGTGTACGACTCTGAGTATTCAATATATTTCTCTCTGCATTTACTTGAGTTATTTGTTCCGCATTTATTTCGTGGATATATGTGGAATGTTTAGCCTTGGTTAAGCTGTTGTAGTCTGGTTCTAGAAGTTCTAGCCTACTTCTTTATTTTAGCTGGTTCCTCGTCCTTCGTGGGGTGGATGAGTATAATTGTATACTTGCTGCTTTGCTGGGTTGCTTACTCTTTCTAGGAGAGTAAGTAGTTATTGTCTAGCGTAGGCGTCGTGCCTAGTCTAGATAGTAACCTTGGTTTGCATTCGAGTCCACGGTTGTGTGGTAGCCGTTAGGTGTTGACAGCCCTATACGGCCAAACTAGTCCACCACGTCCGGCTCGACCCATAGGAGCCTCCTGCGGTTGTTCACTGACACCCCTTCTCATCCCTTTCTGAGTGTCGGGTGCTCCGCTTCCCGACACCGAGATAATAGAACTAGGAAAAGAACTACAGATGTCATTCTCCATGCTAGCTGTAACCTTTGCTAGAGATATCTCAAGGTTAGTGGAAGTACATGGGAATCTTTCCTGACTCGTTGTCCTCCCACTAGCTAGACCGCTCTTCTAACTATCCTGGACTACTCCTTATGTGTGTCATTTGCATATCACTCCTATCATATCTTTTACTCCCGCCTTGTTAGCCAGTACTTTAATTAGTAGTTACATCCTTGTTAATAGTCAATACTCTTTATCCAATGCTTCCCTGTGGAAATAAATACGATACCTAGGAATACTCCCGGGTGAAATGCTACATCGGTATCCGTGCACTTACAGATTTCTATCTGTATCATAAGAATACCAATGAACAATCCTTGCACCATTACTGGGATTGGCAATCCTGATAGTGGACCGTAAGAAGTGTCAACACATGTACGGCTCTAGCTTGGCAGTGATTACCGACGGGCCGACGGCGTTAAGGGAAGTAAGGCACGGGGTGTTTCCCGATTCCACCGAGGACGGTAGCCCCGTCGGCTAGGTCTCGTTAGACCCAGTCCCGTGTTGGGAGTCTCAGCGATTGAGAACTCCGCACGTTGCGCATTGTTGGGTGCGATGCCCGCGCTTTGGACGCCATCGACCCCCTTACGGTGTGACTCGATAGGCGTACGTCGATCTCAGTGCCAAAGGACTCACCACCTTATTGTACCTTAGCGGCTACTGTCTTTTGAAAAGCCTTGTAGCATCCCTATGCAGTCACACCTTGGAAGTGTTGATGTGCGTGGTTGGGTGCAAAGTTCCTTTGAACTTTTACGCGACTGGTGGGTAAAGGGCGAAACCTCTGCAGAGTGTAAATCTATCATGATTGCCTTGCTCAAGGTCACGAGCAGCCTGGATCCTTTTTGATTAGATGATGATGTTTAATTATGCTTAATGTCACTTACACTTCATTAGTTGGGTTGCAACTGGGTTTCATTCACTTGTATTAACTTGGTTAAAGTTAAAACGAACCAACTAAAAGTGCTAATGAAGTTAAGCCGTATCAAGCCTTTTTGAACCTTCATACACCCGTGCTATACTTGCTAAGTAAGACAATTACTTACGCTTGCTATTATTCAACAAAATCCCGGATGGTAACAGATGGAGTTTCTTGAGGATATTTTGTACTTCTGAGCTGTGGTCAACCAGTCGGTGTCCCTGTGGACTTGAGGCTCTACCTGTTGAGAGAGATAGACTTCCACTGTGTTTTAGGTAAACTCTGATATAAAACTATTTTATTCGAGCATATAACTCTGTTTATCATATTTGTTAGTTGTATGTGTTCTGTGGACTTCCTGAACACACATATAGCAGCATTCGGATTTCTGTGTAACTCCGGGTGTGACATGAGCACATTAGCACCGGGTCGTGGCAAGACCCGGTGCTAATGCCCCCCTTTTCGCACCGGGTCTTGCCACGACCCGGTGCTAATGTGTTTGAATATAGGGGCTTCCCCTCCCCCGCCCGAGCCAGCTGAACACTTAGGCGCTGTGTTCATGCTGCTCGGCCGTGGGAGGGGAGGTGCTGCCCAAATTTTTTTCAAAATTTGTGAAGAATCTACTCATCTAAGGAGCACTACAAGGTACACTCTTTCATTCTCTAATAAGGATCAACATCATTGGCTTGACGTATTTATAGTGCCACATTGATCATTGACTTGCATTTTGTGCATTTAGATGTGTGGTAACTTACTTGAGAAATAACGTTGTTGAAAATCTTATGCAAATCCACTTCTGTCGAGACTGGTCGGACAGTCCAAGGCATTGGCTCAGATAGTCTAAGAAATGAGAGTTAAAACTTAAATAGAAAATCTTTGGTAAATCCCGTTCGGGTGTCCGAACGTCTGTCGGACAGTCCGGGGTTACGGTCGGACTGTTCGTGACCTGTTCTAACTGGTGGGCCCATGTGTGCTAACTCACCGAGTGGTTGTTATAAAGGTTGGACCGTCCGTAGCTGGGCTCGGACAGTCCGTAAAATAGGCCTCGGTTTAGACAGAGATGGTTTTGAACAATACCGGGGGTCAGACCGTCCGTCTGCGCCTGGCGACCGTCCGTGATGCGTCTCGGACAGTCCGCCAGGCCCCAACGGTCAACTCTAACACATGTTTAACTACGCAATGTGACCGTTAGATTCAAAGTCAGACAGTCTGAGGGGGCAGGTTGGACAGTCCACGAGAGCCATTTTTCACACGTTTTGAACGTAACGACTAGTTCTGAGGAGAGGGCCTATATATACTTCACCCCCGCAGTGGGGTGAGGTCTCTTGGCACTTTGGGAAGCTTTCTTGACATACTTGAGCCCTCATTCTCCTCTCTCTCACTCACTTGCTTTCAGATTGCATTCTTTGTGAGATTGAGAGCATCTAGTGTATTGCATCAAGGATTTGATCATTGTGGCACTAGGATTCATCAAGCGAGCGGGTTGATTTGTTACTCTTGGAGGTTGCCGCCTCCTAGACGGCTTGGAGCTCATGATTCCATTGAGCACTTCAAGAAGATTGTGAAGTTGCGTTGGAAGATTGGTGTGAGAGGTCTCTGTGCTCACCTCGCCGGAGTGGTGAAGAGCAACTCTAGTGGAATCAAGATTTGGAGTGGTACTTTGATTCTAATCGGCTTATAGATCAAGCGGAGTCTTGAGAGATAATCTGTTGAACATTGAATCCATCTGAACGTGGATTAGGGGTGACCGGCAAGTCATCGATACCACGGGATAAATTTGTGTCTCTAACTTGTGGTTTGATCCTTGTTAATTTAATGGAAGGTATATTTGTTTTTAGAAAATGAATATAGTAATTCCATGGAATATATATTATTAGTTATTTATTAAAAGTTGAAATAGTTATTTATTAATTTAATGGAATGTATATTTGTTTTTAGAAAATGAATATAGTAATTCCATTTTATTTATTTAATGGAAGGTATATTTATTTATTTAATGAATATAGTAATGTAGTTTTAGAAATGTGTTTATATATTAAATTTTGTATTAACTTTATATTGTATTATATATTTGTTATTGGTTAATAATGCAGATGAATAGACAATGGATGTACGGGGACAACCACGCTCAGGCATTCCGTGATGGCCTCAGGGCGTTTCTCGATGCTGCCGAGGCTAATAGGACGCCGTCTGGTTTCATGTTCTGCCCATGCACCAATTGTAAAAATATACAATCGCACAAACAAAGAGGTTCTCTTCAGGTGCATTTGATAAGGCACAATTTCATGAGGAATTATTCTGTTTGGACGAAGCCCGGTGAAAGAGGAATTCTAATGGATGGAGATGAGGAAGACCTGGCCGATGACAAAATTCCGATATTGGCTCAATACTATGTCTCCTTTGCAGATGCTGCAATGGGTGATGCCGATGAGGAAGATGCTGCTCGGGAAGGCGATGCTCAGGAAGATGCTGCTCGGATAGGTGATTCTCGGGAAGATGGTGCTCAGGAAAATGACCCTACTGATGGACTCGGGCAAATGTTGCGTGATGCTGAGAAAGACTGCGGCAATGATAAGGAATTGAAAAACATACATCGCATGTTGCAGGACCAGAAGACTGACCTGTACCCAGATTGCAAAGAGGGGCTTAAGAAGTTGGGTAGCAGACTTGAACTTCTGCAGTGGAAGGCAGCAAATGGCGTTACTGATAAGGGTTTCGAGGAGCTACTGAAACTTGTAAAGAAGATTCTGCCCGAGGGTAACTAATTGCCATCGACGACGTATGAAGCAAAACGGGTTTTTTGCCCTCTCGGTTTGGAGGTGCAGAAGATACATGCGTGTCCTAATGACTGTATCCTCTATCGCGGACAGCACGAACACTTGGATCGTTGTCCGGTTTGCAGCTGCGCACGATACAAGATCAGGCGGGATGACCCTGGTGAGATTGGGGGGGAGCGTTCTAAGAAAAAAATTCCTGTGAAGGTGATGTGGTATTTTCCTCTGATACCCTGTCTGAAGTGTTTGTTCAGGAAAAAGGACCATGCCAACTGATGTGCTAACAGAAGGAAGAACGTAAGCAGGATGGCATGTTGAGACACCCCGCCGATGGATCCCAGTGGAGGAACATTGACCGAGCATTCCCAGAGTTTGATGCTGATGCGAGGAATGTTAGAATTGGTTTAAGTACTGATGGCATGAACCCTTTTGGTGAAATGAGCATAGTCATAGCACATGGCCTGTGACTGTATGTATCTACAACCTACACCCCTGGCTCTGCATGAAGCGGAAGTTCATTATGATGCCAGTGCTCATTGAAGGCCCAAAGCAACCTGGTAACAACATTGATGTGTACCTAAGACCATTGGTTGGCGAACTTTTGCAGTTGTGGAAGGATGAAGGTGTGGGCATGTGGGATGAGGACAAGTAGGAGCTGTTTAACCTTCGGGCACTGCTTTTCATAAGCATCAACGACTGGCCTGCACTAAGTAACCTATCAGGACAATCAAATAAAGGATATAAAACATGCACTCACTATTTAGAGGAAACCAAAAGCATGTATTTGAAACATTGTAGGAAGGTTGTGTACATGGGTCATCGTCGATTCCTTCCAACGAAGCATGAGCTACGAAAGAAATGTCCGCATTTTGGCGGGAATGCTGACCGCCGTACAAAGCCGATACACCGGAGTGGAGAAGATATATTTGATATGGTGAAGGACCTGCACGTGGTGTTTGGCAAGGGAGACGGAAGCCAGGCTGCTCTTACGGGCGAGGATGGTCGTGCCGCGATGTGGAAGAAGAAGTCTATCTTTTGGGAGCTATCTTATTGGCAATTGTTAGAGGTCCGTAATGCGATTGATGTGATGCATCTAACGAAGAATCTTTGCATGAACTTGATAAGCTTCCTGGGTACTTATGGGAAGCCAAAAGATACACTGGAAGCATGTCAGGAGCTAAAACGATTGAAAACTGAATTAAAACAAGTATTAATAACTATATATTAAAAACTATATTTATAAGATTCCCAAATAGTAGCCACCGATGCTAAAGGCCGGTTTGGAAACTATGCTTGAACAGTATCAAGGTTCCGTCTGGCTACTCCTCCAATATTAAGGGAATAATAAATATGAAAGATAACAAGTTCACAAACCTCAAGTCTCACGACTGTCGTGTGTTGATGACATAGCTTCTTCCCGTCATACTCAGGGGTGTGCTACCCGTTAATGTGCGGAAAGCCATTGTGAAGCTATGTGCATTCCTCAATGCAATTTCTCAGAAGGTGATCAATCCAGACCATTTAGATCAACTACAGAACGACGTGGTGCAATGTCTTGTGAGCTTTGAGACATTTCGTAAAGCGCACCTCATAGTTTTGCAACAATCAACCTTAGTTGCTCCGTACATCGAGGAGCACATAAAGATTCTCTGGGATTAAAGCTCAACAAAGTCTGCGGCCTTTATTTAGCGTCTGCACAATAGTACTTTCGCTGCTTGGTTGCGAAAACGTCTTATGGGTGTCGAGGGCATTGATGCGTAGCTAGCTTTTGTAGCTAGGGGTCCATCGAGTACGATCTTGAAATTCCAAGGATACGACATCAATGGGTATACATTTTACATGAGAGCCCAAGACAAGAAAAGCACCAACCAAAATATTGGTGTCCAGATCGACGCGACAGACAACAATGGCAATACGAACTCATACTATGGAGTCATAGAGGAGATATGGGAACTAAAGTACGGACCTTTGAAGATCCCACTATTCAAATGCCAATGGGTGAAGTTGACTGGAGGAGGTGTTAAAGTTGATGACTATGGAATGACGTTAGTGGACCTAAACAAGATTGGCTTTCTAGACGAACCGTTCGTCCTAGCCAAAGCTGTCACACAAGTTTTTTATGTAAAGGACATGGCTAGCAGACCGAAGAAAGGGGTGGACAAGAAAGGTGTGGGTAAGTAATTGGACCCATCACAAGACGAGCCAAAGCGTCATTAGTCCTTCCTGGAAAGAGGAAAATCGTGGGAGTTGAGGACAAGACGGATGAAGATTATGATATGCTCGATGGCCTACCTCCATTCTCGGTGGCTAATGACCCAAGCTTCCTGTTAGCGGCAGAGGAGATATCGTATCTACAACGTGATCACAATCAAGGAACTTTTGTAAGGAGAAAGTTTATTAGTGTCCGAGTAAACGATGATACCATGTAATTTAATTGCACTATGTTCCACCTATGTTGTAATGACTATATTTGCATTTATGTTCCACCAATGTTCTAAGATTTTCTATTAATTTTAAAGATTTTCTATTAATTTTCTAGGATTTATTATAAATTCTTGCATTTTATATTGATTTTCTATTATTTTTAAAGATTTTATATTAATTTTCCAGGATTTATTATTAATTCTAGCATTTTATATTCATTTTCTCTTAATTTTCCAGGATTTATTATAAATTCTAGCATTTTATATTAATTTTCTATTAATTTTAAAGATTTTCTATTAATTTCTAGGATTTATTATTAATTCTAGTATTTTATATTGATTTTCTATTAATTGTCCAGAATTTATCATTAATTTTAGCATTTTATATTGATTTTCTATTAATTTCAAAGATTTTCTATTAATTTTCTTATTTAATATGGCCAAATAGTAGCTACCGGTGCTAAAGGGCTGTATGAGAAATGGCGCCAAACGAAATTGGGCATTTAGCACCGGGTAGATCTAAAATCTGGTGCTAAAGGCCCCCAAAATTTCGTTTGGCGCCTGTATGGCCTTTAGCACCGGGTGGGCAAGAACCGGTGCTAAAGGGCCATTAGCACCGGGTTGGAGGAAGACCTGGTGCCAAAGGTGAAACCTGTAGCACCGGGTGCTGGATGGACCTGGTGCGAAAGGGCCTTTAGCACCGATTCTTGGTTACACCCAGTGCTAAAGGCCTCGCGCCTATATAGGCACCAGCCACTTCGTCTCTTCTCCCACGCCGCACGCCCTAGCCACCGCGCCGCGCGCCGTTGTCCTCCGCCACCGCCCGTTGTCCCCCGTCTTCGCCCGCCTCCGGTCGCCCCTCTCCGTCCGCGGCCGCGCCTCCTCTCGTCCTCCCACTACAATGTTTGGGACATATCGCGACAGGTTTTTATGGCAACAGGGGGTTTTGGTCGCTATAAACCGGGCTTAACGCGACAATAAATGATATTGGTCACAATAGGGGAGTGTGTTGCGGCCAATTGTGTGTCCTTGCAATTTTAATGGCAATTGCAACACATGGGCGTCTGTTGCAATTGGGGCGTTGGTATTGCGACGCTTATTGGTAACGGTTGCAGTAGTTGCCTATGTCAAAACGGCTATGACACGTTGCTATTAGTGGTGCCGTGTGTTGCAAAAGAGTATTACTTGTAGCGACCAAAATGCACTCGTTGCGACTGAAATATTTGATACTGCAACGTGAATCGAAATTGTTGCAAACAAGACAGGGGTATAGCGACGTCAATGCACTCTTGCCACTAAAATATCTGATATTGCAACGTGAAAAGAAATTGTTGCAAACTAGACAGGGGTATGGCGACGCTAACACGAAATCGTCGCACTAGAGAAGATGCTATTGCAACAGAAGTATCCCGGTTGAAATCGAAAGCACTACTAATCGCAATTGATGCGTTCGTGCATGTCACTTTTAGCCCAAGACCTGCTTTATAAACCTTGCAAACTGAGGCCCATCAATGAAACCAACATTTGCCCAACTCTAAACCACTGGAAAATTGGAGGCCTAATGGACCCACCGATCGAGTCCTAACCCAACTTGCGCGATCTATGTCATCGTTTCACCGATCCTAACCCAACTATATATATCATCGGTAATATACGAAGGAATGAATAAAAAACCAATCTAACACATCGCAATCCGCCGGGGTGACGCTAATCGAGCACTCTATCCATAATGTTGGCGATACTTTAACGGCTGCAATGTTCATCCTCTGACTTGTACAACTATGTGTACTTCATCTATTTGACTTGAACCCCAGTGGTCCAATGTGTACACCTGACCATCCATTGTGTACAGTCTTCACTGATTCTTCATTATTCATCGCTTTGATCCTTTTCACTACTCTGATGTGTAGATTTTTTTTTCCGTTGCATCCAGTGTGTACAATTTTCCTAGTACCCGTCCAATTTAAACCAAAACTTTCTCCCAAAGCTTTGGTGGCTATGCTCGTATTGAATCCGTGAGACCAACTAACACATATACACTTGTCAAACAAATTAGAGATCTACTTATTTTTTAGAGTAATTGGGGCAGGTACTCTGCCATTTCATTATAGTAGGAAGCAATAAAAATTTAGAGTAAAATGCACCAGAAGTCCACTGACTTGCAAGCAGGTGTCACTTGGGTCGATAAACTCTGAAAGTGCATTTTTGGGTCCATATACTCGTAATTTGTGTCACTTAGGTTCATAGACTTTGAAAGTGCATTTTTGGGTCTATAAACTTGTATTTGTGTCACCTAGGTTCATACCTCGGGATTGTCCTGTGACCCTGCCAGCCGCTCGGGGCCTGGGTGCTAAGTTTTTACTCGGCGCGTCTCTGTGACTCTGTCAGCCCTCAGGCTTAGGGGCAAGGCGCTCAGTTTTCACTCGATGTGTCCCTGTAACCCTGCCAGCCCTCACACTAGGAGGCTGGGTGCTAAGCGCTAAGTTTTTACTCAACGCACTTCTGTTGGGCATTCCCGGAGTGCCCAATCAGGCAATAAATCTTTTCCTGGCTCATTTATCCTCGGACAACCAGGCAAATCCGGCATATCATCTATGCCAACAGTCCGCTTGAGTACTCTTTTCCCATCACAGATAGACCTTCCCTATGACTGGGGGCGTTCTTTTTTACGCTACTCCACAGACACTACCAGAATCCTTCACATCCGTCCGCCTCCTCCGCCTCGGCCATTTTTGGACCCGGTGCTGATGGGGCTTCAGCACCGGGTCCAACGGCTAGGAGCGGGGGCGGCGCGTAGATGTGTCAGGGCGAAGACATTAGCACCGGGTCGTGGCAAGACCCGGTGCTAATGCGCACCCTTTAGCACCGGTTGCAGCCAGCAACCGGTGCTAATGTGCCCGAGGCCATTTAGCACCGGTTGCTGGCTGCAACCGGTGCTAATCTGCGAGCACTAGCACCGGGTCTTGCCATGACCCGGTGCTAATGTGTTTCGTATATATCACATTCTTCCTCCCCCGCCCGAGCCAGCTGAACACTTGGGTGTTGTGTTCATGCTGGCTCGGCCGGGAGAAGAAGGGGAGGTGTTGCCCAATTTTTTTTTCAAAATTTGTGAAGATTCTACTCATCTAAGGAGCACTACAAGGTACACTCTTTCATCCTCTTATGTTTTTCTTTAGCTTGTAATCTTTGTATGCTTTAAGAATAGAGGAATTTTTTCATGGAGAGCTTGTGTTCATGGAGGAGAGAGAGAGGAGCTTGAGTTCATGGTGGAGAGAGAGTGTTCATGTTATGTTTTAAATGGAGAGAGAAGATAAGCTAGTTAGTGTTTTGTTATGTATGACTTATGTATGACTTGTGAATAGTTATAAGGCTTATGTATTTTATTTATTAGTTATATTTATTTATTAAAAGTTGGAATGTATATTTGTTTTTAGAAAATGAATATAGTAATTCAATGGAATATATTTTATTAGTTATTTATTAAAAGTTGGAATAGTTATTTATTTATTTAATGAATATAGTAATGTAGTTTTAGAAATTTATTTATATAATGAAATATATATTATTTAGCAGGATGGCATGTTGAGACACCCCGCCGATGGATCCTTAGATTATGCTCAGAATATATCTTCTGGAAATAAACTTTCTGACATCTACTATCAGTTTTTATCGTGTTTCATTTATTTTGTGTTGATAGGGCGTGCATAGAGCGCGTAGTGTTCTAGTTATGTGAATCCGAGGAAGACTTTTGATGCGAGACTACCAGAATCCTTCCAGGTTGCTAAAAAGCAAGTCTTATCATTAATGTTGAAGTGAACCATTAAGTCAAAATTTACAGTTAAAATAATGGTGACAGTAGCTGCGCATAGCAAAAATCTACCCATATGCAAAGCCCAAGGTTATCAAAGGAACATGATATACAAAATTAGGTACAACCTTAAGGGGGCATCAAATTTAGACACATGCATATGAAAGTAAATGTATGTAAA
>OAMR01000685.1:229576-250814 GCA_900205405.1 Echinochloa crus-galli
AACACATAGATAAGATAGATTATTACAATCCAAGTCTCTCATCATACTTAAGATAAGACAAAGTTCTGTCTACAAAAGATACGCTAAGAAGGTCATCAACTGTTTTCAGAAATTCTCTTAACGATGTTTAACTTGAAGGATAGGAAATCACTTCACGAAGAGACTTAGTAGGTCCATCGTATTCATCTTCATCGTTGTTGTAATTCAGCATCATCTTGCATTGAATCTTTGGGAAACAAAACTCATACTTCTTTCCTTTTGACTGAATTACATGCAAATCTTGATCAGAACATAAGGCACACACAATAATTACGAAGCAAATTTACTGCATTTCATCTAGACAAGTAGTGTTGCACCCTCACCTCATACAAGCATCCTCGCAGGCCAAAATCGTCGATGCCCATTTCCGCGTCCGATTCAGTAGTGGGCCAAGCCTGGGTGTATAAGTGGCGGTTCTTTTGCTACATCGAAATGATTTTTTTCAATTTTTCATCCACAGATTGTACATATATATGGTGGCACAATAAGATGCAGGATAGTGTCTGCCTCACCTTGTTCTTCCTGCGCGACGATGAGGCTTCGGCGACGATTACTAGGACCCACACCGAGTCCTAACCCAACTCGATCTTTGTCGTTTCACCGATCCTCACCCTAATAAATATACGACGAAGGAACGAACGAAACCAAATCAACACATCTTGTTGACGTCTCGCAATCCGCCGGGGCGCATGTGCGATCACCTGCATCACGACGGGAAAAAGTTTGTTCTTCGGATCCAATCTGCCAAGGTATATGATCGATGTTTATTAGTTTGTTAATTATTTGTATATACATCTATTTTAATACTGTAGTATGGAACACTGATCAAGCACGCCCTTTGTACATATGGTTTAGGAGATTAAAATCTGCGCGCTGTAGTTGTTTTTTTTTTTTTGCAATGGCAAGTGATGAGGATTGCAGTTGGATGGAATTGCCGACTGATGATGGTGCGTGGCATCGCGGCTTCGACAAGTTTATGGATCATCTATTTGAAGGAAAAGAGGAAGGAGAGTCTGAGCATTGTTCGTGTCGTCTGTGTCGTTGCATGGCATATCATAATAGAGAGAATATCGAAGGTCACTTTGTTAAATCAGGGTTTGACGAGGATTTCTTAAAAAAGCAAAAAAACGTCATCATCTTGCTGCTGATCCTATCGTCCATGAGTATGATTACGACGATCTTGACGATCATGATGATCATGACGATCGGGAGGCCACCAATAATTTGTTTTCCTCGCTGATCAGTGGTGCCATACATGGTGAAATTCAAGGTGGTAATGAAGAGGAGCCAAATGAGTCAGCACGCAAATTTTTCGAATATTGGAACAAGCTAAGATAGAGTTGTACCCTGGATGCAAGGACGCTTCAAAGGTTTCTTTCATTGTCATGCTATATCAGATCAAGTGCATGTCTAGTCCTAGCAACGCTGCAATGGAGCAAATACTATTATTATTCTGTCTTGTGCTGCCTGAAGGGCATTGTCTCCCAGATTCCCTGGACAAAGTTCGAAAGGTTGTTCGAGACCTTGGCTTGGACTACCAAAAGATTCATGCTTGTGTCAATGACTGTGTGTTATTCCATGGAGTGTACGCAGACATGGACAACTGCCCAACTTGCAAGGCCAGTAGATGGAAATTTTCAGATTCAGAACAGGGGACTGGTGTCACTGATGCAGCAAAAAAGAAGTGGTTACCAAACAAAATATTGAGGTATTTTCCTTTGATTCCTCAACCGCAAAGATTATTTATGAACGAGGAAACAATGACATATATGCGTTGGCACATGGACGAATCGATTCATGATGAAAAACTAAGACACCCGGCTAACTCAAGGGCATGGAAGGTCGTGAAGGAGAAGCACGGGGAGTTTGCAGAGGATCCACGTAATGTCAGGCTGGGGCTTGCATCAGATGGCTTCAATCCATTCGGGATGTTGATTGTGGCTTACTCTACATGGCCAGTTATCCTAATTTCATACAACCTACCTCCTTGGTTGTGCTTGAAACAATCCTATTGGATCATGTCCATGCTAATTCCTGGGCCTAAATCTCCAGGGATTAACATTGATGTGTATTTGCAGCCTCTGATCGATGAGCTCAAAATGCTTTGGAGTATGGACGGAGTTGATACTTGGGATGCCAATGATAAGCGCAATTTTAAAATGCGTGCTATGTTACTCTGGACAATAAACGACTTTCCTGCTTACGCGATGTTATCTGGATGGAGCACCAAAGGGAGGTTTTCTTGTCCTTATTGTCACAAGGACACTGAGTGCATGTGGTTAAAATTCGGTATGAAACATTGCTACATGGGGCATCGGCGTTTTCTGCCTAGAAACCACAAGTGGCGAGGGTCAAGGCCAGCTTCAATAACATGGTTGAGACGAGGGAGGCACCGGTGCCACTCAGTTGTGAACAAGTTCGGCAGCAGTACGCTAGTTTTGAGCAAGTCACCTATGGAGCCACTACCTCTAAGAAGAGGAAGCAGCGTGATGAAGATACTAGGTGGCACAACTGGAGGAAGAAGAGTATTTTCTTTGAACTGCCATATTGGGATTCATTGGTCATACGCCATAATCTAGATGTGATGCATATTGAGAAGAATATTTTTGAGAGATTGCTTGGGACTTTGCTTGAAATAACTGGTAAAAGTAAGGATAGTGAGAGAACTCAACTTGATCTGGAAGAATTGGGTATAAGGAAGGATCAACATCCGGTTCGCAATGAGAAAGGTAAATACAACATGCCACCAGCATTGTACTCGTTAAGTCCTCATCAAAAGAAAATCCTATGCAGCTTTCTACAAGGTGTTAAGATGCCCGATGGTTATGCCGCTAATATCAGGAGATGTGTTGATGTCGATGGGTGCAAGGTTTCTGGCCTGAAATGTCATGACTACCATATTATCTTACAAAAACTCCTACCTTTTGTGGTACGTGAAATATTGCCTAAAGAAGTAGCGATCCCGTAGCTCAGCAGGTTTTTTAACTCGGTATGTTCAAAGGAGGTTGCCGTGACCGAGTGTTGGTGGTCGTTATAACCCAATTTTGACCACCAATACTCAGGAATAAATGAGGCTTTATGCAACATTCCATGTACTTAGGTTTTATTTCTAATAAAGTTCCACGAGTTGGCGGTGGACTTCGTGCTGTTCAAGCCCAGGATGACGTGGCAGTGCTCCGGGATGAGTTGGCGGTCGTCCCCTTGTCATGTGCCATAGTTGCTTGGTCAGCGTTGACGTGGACGACTCCCGGTGGTGTGTACGGCTAAGGGGGGTAACCGGTCGAATCGTGTCGTTCGGCCGAATTGGTAAATTCCGACCCCTACAGCACGTAGCACGTATATCTCGTTATTGTATGTACACAAGTGACACTCACCAAAACTCGTGGAACTTTATTAGAAATAAAACCAAAGTACATGGAATGTTGCATAAAGCCTCATTTATTCCCGAGTATTGGTGGTCGAAATTGGGTTGTAACGACCGCCAACAAGCTCCCCCAAGCTTAGCCCTTTGCTCGTCCTCGAGCAAAGATCAAAACTTAGGCTCGGTGGATCAGGAGTTGCTACAATGACATTTCTTTTGCAGGTACTTTATAAACAACTAGTACTCAAATTTACTTCAATTACTAGCAAGGTATTAGATCACTATTTTACCTATGGGGCTTATAGCAATCTCCTTATCTTGGGCGGTTGAAAGGATGAACAGTTTAACTTAGTTTTATTCACTCTACTCTTTTCAGGATCCCATCTCAGAGTTTCCACAATTTTTGTGAAAAGGATAAGTTGTTCCTCATTGGCTCACTCAATCGCTTGAGTGTATTTGAATCCTCACCAAAGGCTTTGCCTTCTTTTCATCCTAACATCTAATATGGCTTTTTGTGTGGCTCGGGGACAAAGGATGAAGGCATACAAGCATCTTATATTTTGCTAAGTCAAAGACCGGACCTTAGGAGAATCAAATCACATCTTAAGATCGAGAAGTGCAAGTGTGTGGACTGGATGGAATGGAATATGGTGGAACCCCTTGGGATGAATCTTCCTCTCCTTGATTTACTTTTCGAGGGCATGGGCTATCTTTTATTCCTCATATTTTTGCCATGCTTTTTCTTTTTCTCATATTTTTGCCATGCCTTCTTGGCATGCTTTTCTTTTTCTCATACTTTTGCCATGTCTTTTGACATGCTTTTTCTTTTTCTTTTTGCATAGCCCATGCTCTACCTCAAGAACATTTGGAGAGGGAGATCATAGAACATGGAGCATTTATTTTTATGGATGGATGATGGCAAGGTTTGCTAACTCCCAGTGTAGGAATTGCAAGTGAGAGGTGGTGTGTATGTGAATCTAGATCTTTAAGAGTATGAAAGGTTCACCCAAAGGTCACAACACTTTGACAAAGCTCACTAAGATAACAAGGAGCATATGAGTAGAAAGTTTGGTACTAATCTTATCGTATGGCTTTGGTAGGAATTTTTGACCAATGAGGAACTTTATTTTATTTTTGAAAGCATAAACATCCGAGATTTTCACCATACTAAGACCAAAAATAGAACTCAACCAAAGTCTCACTATATCAATCCCCACAACAACTTAGACTTGGAACAAAGCATGTGCTCCCACAAGGTTTTCAGGTTCATTTTTACTCATGCCAAATAACTCAAGCATTATCAAGCCACTAGTTGTAACAAAGTACTTGCAAAATTAATGACAGCAACTATTCATCATTTCCAAAGTGAGAGGCATATGATTCATTCCATGCATAGTTGGGAGTTATTTTATTCAAGGGAAATATTTTTGGTATTTTCATTTTTTTAATGCAAAATACAACATGAAGGGAAATGGAAGGGAAATGCAATTGAATGACCAAAGTGCTGGGTAAGTCGGCACGTACCTGATGGGGGTCCTCCCCCAAGCTTGGACTCTACACTGGTAGGGATTAAACCTTGAAAGGTACTGAATCAACTGGTCCGCCTGCTCGTGGACGTCGTGCTCGATGGCCGCTACCATCCCACTATTCTCTTGGTGATACTGAGAATGGCGGGCTAGCGTATCTTGGATATGTCGAGTACGATCGTCGATGAGATCAACTCGATCAGAGATGTATGACAACTCCCGATCGTAGTCGAAGCGTGCGGACTGTGAGTATCCAGGATAGTATGGCTGGGAGGCACTGTCGTACCCCCTGCGTACCAGCTCCCAGACCACTCAGAGTCCGTGCTCTGGCCGTAGTCCCAGCGTCCTGAGGCGAAGTAGTTCGGTTCCTGGTGTTGTCCAGAGCCTCCTACTCCAGACATCCCAGCACCTGTTGACACTTCTTACGGTCCACTATCAGGATTGTGAATCCCGGTAATGGTGCAAAGAGTGTTCATTGGTATTCTTACGATACAGATATAAATCCGCAAGCACACGGAAACCGATGTAGCATTTCACCCGGGAGTATTCCTAGGTATCGTATTTATTTCCACAGGGAAGCATTGGATAAAGAGTATTGACTATTAACAAGGATGTAACTACTAATTAAAGTACCGAATAACAAGGCGGGAGTAAAGGATATGATAGGAGTGATATGTAAATGACACACACGAGTAGTCCAGGATAGGGATAGAGATAGTAGAGCGGTTAGCTAGTGGGAGGACAACGAGACAGAAGAGGATTCCTATACACTTCGACTGACCTTAAGATACCTCTAGCAAAGGTTACGACTAGCATGAAGAATGACATCTATGGTTCTTTTCCTAGTTCTATTATTTCAGCATCGGGACAATGGAACCTATGACACACAGAAAGGGATGAGAAGGGGTGCCACCAATTTCACACTGGGGGATCCTACAGGCCGAGCCGGACATGATGGGCTACGAAGACCGAGAGGGCTGTCACCACCTCACGGCTACCACCTCCGTGGACTCGGGGGCAAACCAAGGTTACCATCTAGACTAGGTACCACACCTACGCTAGACAATAACTACTCACTCTCCTAGAAAGAGCAAGCACTCATGTCAATACCCCGGTGACAATTCACCAGAAGCATTGAGCAGAAACGAGGAACCAACTAAGATAAAGAATTAGGAGAGAACTTATAGAGCCAGACTACAACAGCTTATAACCAAGGCTAAACATTCCACAATTATCCCGGAATAAATGCAGAATAAATAACTCAAGTAAATGCAGAAGGAAATATTTTGAATACTCAGAGTCTTACATAATGAAAAGAAAAAGATACAAGAGCTTTACCAGAACTCCAGAAGACGACTCCAGAACCCCGAGCGAAACTCGACCCTGACTCTAACTCCCAACAGGACTAGCCTAACTCTACATCTTGAAAGAGTAGAATGGAGACTTGCTCCCAAGTGGGTGTGTTACAAGTGAGGAGAGGGGGTTCTATTTATAGTGGAGAGGTGCCTTGGAGATGTGGAGAAGGTTGCATGTGGATGTGCTTCTTCGTTGGGCTTAATCCGCGTGAGAGGCTCCTCGGTGAACAAGGAGCTGCCACGTGGCCTGGCATACACCGCCTTGCTGCATGCCCAGCAGCTGATCCGCGGCAAGGCCGAAGGGCCTGTGGCATCGCGCCACGTGCCCAGCTCCTGCCGACTTCCTGCATGCGCCATCCGCCTGTGAACCGCCTCTGTGCATGTGCCTGCCTGCGCCAACCGCCTTGCCCTGTGCTGCAGCTGACGTGTGGGCCCGCGTGTGCTCTGGTTCCCTTGCTCGCGCGCTGCGCGCCTCGGCCTACTGGGCTGCATGGCCGGCTGGCCCACGTGGGGCCTGCTGGGACCTGCGCCTGTCCCCTGGCTCGCGCGCGCAAGTGGATTGCCCGTTTAATGCCTTTTTGGGTATAATCCTGCAAAGCACTTAGAAACACCAAGACTCGTGGAAATGGTTAGTATAAGCCTTATGATGCATGAGACTATGTCTATATGCCTTTTATTTACTAAGACTTTGGCGGTGAAAATCGGTCAAAATTAGGTCGTAACGACCGCCAACAGTGTACATGTCGTAGGTGGCCTCGAACGCTGACGTGTGTCGATGCGGCATCTGTGGTGCAACCTCTAGCTCCTGTGAGGTGGCGAACCCGGCGTCACGCTTGCCTCGTCCCCTCGTGACCGGTCCATCACCTACAACGCTGTGCCGAGCGGGCTCTCTCCGAGGTGGGGAGTCGTCCGACTCGGTACTCATTTGAAGAGTCAGTTTATGGGTGGTATACAACCTCAGTGTTGCACAAGGCAAAGGCACTTCGGTTGTATAGCCACGGTAAATCATAACTAGCGTTGCGTCAGGCGTCTGCCGTATCATGTGGGCTTGCACGAAGTGCTCGGCGTCCACGACGGAACGCGCTGTAACAACCCGAAAATTCGTAGGAAAATGCTGAGTACAAAAATGCAATTTTCAAAAACTTTTTCGTGAATTGATGTGCATGCTTAAACATATAATATTGCCTTCTAATTACTCCCTTTGCTCTTAGGTAAATTTAAATTTAATTAAAAAAATTGAAGTGCTAAGGATCAAATAGTGGTGATTTGGGGTTTGTTTGGTTTTATTGGATTTTTGGTTGTGTTTGAATTCAAATCCTAGATTTGAATTCAAACAAAAGCTAACCAAACTAATTTAAATCCTATTTAACTACTTTGGGCCGAATCTCCAAACCAAAGTCCAGAAAACCACCCTTAACTTTTTCCCCGAGCCAGCCAACCAAACCAGCCCGGCCAGCCTTCCCGCCTAGCGGCGGCCCAGCCGCTTCACCGCGTCGCTGCCACGTTCCCCCTTCTCCAACCGACAAGCGGGCCCCGCCTGTCAGCTTTCCCTTCCTCCACCTTTTCTTCCCCGCGCCCGGCGTCTCTCTCTCTCGGTCGCGCTCGCCCGTGAGCGCCTGCACCGCCAAGCCAATCCCATCGCGTGCTATGCGGCCCGTCGCGATGCCGCCACGTGTAAAGGGACGTGGAATCCGCCATCTCTCGCCATCCATGCCCGTGGAGCCCTAGCGGCCGCCGACAACAAATACCCCGCCACGGCAGCTCCCAGCCCTAGCCGCCGCTGCCCTTCGGGGTTTTCGTCATCTCCAAGTTGAAGCTGAGAGGGGGAGAGGGAGGAGGATTCAGGAGGAGGTGGAGGGAAGCAGAGGAGGAGAAGGCGGAGCCGAAGTCGACACCGAGCGCCGCGCCGCCACAGCGCCGCCGCTCGTGGGGACGCCGGAGGGGAGCCGGACCGGAGCCGATCGAGGGAGCAAAAGGACCGCCGGAGCACCGCAAGCACTTCCCCAAGCTGTTGTGTTCATCTACTTGATCCAAAGTGAGCGCCGCCATCTTCCTTCCCTTCTTCCTCTGTTCCGGCGAGACGCCGCCGCACCGCCTTGCTAACCCTTTTCTGGGACCCCATCATCGAGCCGTGGCCATCTTGGTGTGCAGGACCTCGTCGCGCCGCTCTCCACACCGCTAACCCAGGCCGTCATGGCGCCGTCGCGGACCGGGGTTGCCCGGCCGGCGCGCACGCCATGGCCGTGGCGCGGTCAAGCCGAAGGCTTGAGCTGCGCTCGCGAGTGCAAAACACACCCCTTTTCGAGCCGCGGTGCATGCCAACTGATCCCTTCGTGTGTATGGGTGTGCGTCGCCGCGGAGCCGGTTCGCCGGAGCACCCAGGCGTGCGCAGCGCCATCGCCGGAGCGCCTCTTCGCTGTTGAGCCGCCACCGCCGCGGACTCGGGACGCCAGGACCCAGCGTGCGGGTATGCATCCGAGCCAAGCCAAGGGTCGTGGCACAGAACCCTTTTTCCACTCGCCGCTGAGCCAACGCCGCCACGTTTCAGCCACGTCGGCGCCGCGCCGCCGCGCCCTCATCGCGGTCGGCCGAAGCCACACCTTGGACCACACCAGCACGCCACTTACACACCCGTAGAAGATCCCGAGTCGGCCACACCAGATCCCGTGCGCCCGACCCACCGTGAACCACTGACCCGGCGCATGGTGGACCGAGTCCACCGCGTCAGCCCCATCAGCCTCGCGTTCGTGGGTCGAATGCCCAGCTTTGTTGGGCCGGCCCGAACCTTTCGGCCCAATTCCAACCCAGCTATCGAAACCTTTTTCTTTTTCCTTAACTGCACTGACGTGAGGGCCCCACCTGTCATACTCGCTGAGTCGCTGACCGCTGGGACCTACTGACAGGGCTGACCCGTTGACCGTTCACCCCCATTGATCGTTGACCGTTGACCGGTCAACGCTGACGTCAGCCGGGCCCACGTTGACGTCAGTCTAGGGCTAACCCCACTGATGGCGTCAGCATGGAGTCATGCTGACGTCAGCAGGCTGATTATTTATCTGATTTTCTTTTTCAAAAATTATTTAATATTTTCAGAAAATGATTTAAACTTCGAAAATTAATAATAAATCAACCGTAGCTCAGAAAAATATGAAACCAGTTTCTATATTTTTCTAAATCCATGACCTACGCGTTAGTGTGGAGTTTGATGTTCTTTGGGTCCTCTTCCCTCGCTGTTTTGGTGTTTCTTTACTAGTAGTCGTGTCTTATTTTATTTCCGCGACTCTAGGAGCTTTGGAGGAGCCGAACTACCCCGACAACTACTTTAAGGAGGAAGAAGAAGCTTTACCCAGGTTCACGCCCAGTCATTCTCTGAAATACCTATTAGACATACAAACTAGTATGCTAGCGCTTTACTTTACATGCATGATTGTTGACACCAAAAATTGCACCAGGAAGAGGCTGATATGTGGGCCGGATTCGTCGAAAAGGTATCATTCGGCAAAAGAGTTTTTTTCCCCGGAGCATTCGGTAAAGACGTTCTGCGGTCGGGAACGCATCGTCATTCGGCAAAAGAGCTGTTCCGCGGAAGGCATTCGGGAGCACGTGATGACGTGGATCAAGCATAAGGAAAAGGCTGGTTTAACTTAGAATGCAAGACGGATACGGTGCCCCGACGTTTATCTTTTAGGAAATAAATAAATGTAATCGTAATCAATTAGGAGTCATGTCAAAACCAGGGTATAAATATAAACCCATGGTAATTGTAAAATAATCATCCAATCAATCATACAACAAACCGGCCCCGTGCCAACATCGAGTCCTTTAGTCGAGTCGTCGAGTTCTTCGAGAGGAGTCATCGATCCGTCGACATCCGTAAGTACCGGCAACCTTGTATCATGCTTAGTATCATGCGGTGGATTTAAGCTTTGATGCAAGTAGTCTTGTTACCATCCAAATAAATCCTCCATCTAGCAAGGGGCATAAGTTTGTGCTTTTGGCAACCGATTATTTTACCAAGTGGGTTGAGGCAATTCCAGCATGTAGATAAACCCTTTGAGCAGATACATGGGCAATTGGGTGGCCCGACATACTTCAATGTTCAAGCACCAGTTCAGAAACCACATGGTAAAGGAAATGCTGATGAAACTGGAGGTTCTGGTGTTAAAGATATAAATGGACAACCGATTCGGCAAGATCCTCAGCTTGCACTGCCGAAAACTCGCACATACGGTGATATGGCATTCGGCACCACAGGGAATCCGCCTGCTTCTGCTTACAAGATATCTCCCTTGAACAATAGATTGCAGAGGGATTTATATGGGAATGGATACTCGGAGTTCCTGGACTACAATGCTATTAACGCTCTCCCGAATCCCGGGTATGTAGGCGTTGCGGGGATGCCCGCTGGAAGACCGGGGAATCAAGATTCAAATGTCGATCTCATGGTACAAATAATGACCGATGTATTGCAAAATCAATTCGGTCTGAAGCCCAAGAATCAAGGATATATGTATTCATCTCCCTTTCCAGAGTGGTACCAAAGAGTGTCATTGCCGAATCGAGTCAAGATCCCCACAGAATTTACTAAATTTTCAGGACGGCAACCTTGTATCATGCTTAGTATCATGCGGTGGATTTAAGCTTTGATGCAAGTAGTCTTGTTACCATGCTTAGTATCATCCGGTGGATTTAAGTTGTGGTTTCAAGAAGGTTCCTCTGTTAGGTCATGAGCCATGCGGTGGGCTAAGATCTAGTATGGACCAAGTTATCGGCTCTGTTAGATTCTGGCAAGATCTAGCAGATTCATTAAGTTACCCCGTGTTGCTCCTTTTTTACTATGTGCTCAATTCATGCAACACACCTTTGCCCAATCTAGATCGGCTAGAATCGGCTCTGCTTTACGGTGCGACGACTTACCCCCTCATAGCCGAATCCGAAACCGATCTAGGTTGCTACGTGTCGCGGGTTCAAGCCTGTCGGCATCGTGTAGATCTTGACAGAACCGGGTATCATGCGGTAGATGCAGGTTTTTGGGTCGTCTTAGAGCTAATCATCCGGTGGATTAGAATTCGATTCGATCTGATAGATTTACCTTTACCGATTAGGCTTGTTCCTTCGCCATGGACCCCGATTCGGCTAAATAGCCGTATTCGGCAGTGCTCTCACGAGTGAACGTGTTCGTGGGTTTGCATTGGACAATGAATGCTTTTAGCCTTTCACGATTAGATTGTATCATGCGGTGGATTGATCTAATCTGATTAGTGGTGTGGTCTCAAACAAGTCGTATCATGCGGTGGATTAACTCGTTCGTTGTCATGCCTGACGGGTGCTGCTTTCGGCCTATGCATTCTTGTTTTCAATGTAAATTCGTGACTGTGTTGTGGGTTCGTAACTAAACATTGAGTGCTTTTAGCTTTTCATGATTAGATTGTATCATGCGGTGGATTAATCTAATCTGATTAGTGGCGTGGTTACAAACAAGTCGTATCATGCGGTGGATTAACTTGTTTGCTATCATGCTTGACGGGTGCTGCTTTCGGCCTATGCATTCTTGTTTTCAATGTAAATTCATGACTGTGTTGTGGGTTCGTAACTAAACATTGAGTGCTTTTAGCTTTTCATGATTAGATTGTATCATGCGGTGGATTGATCTAATCTGATTAGTGGTGTGGTCTCAAACAAGTCGTATCATGCGGTGGATTAACTTGTTTGCTATCATGCTTGACGGGTGCTGCTTTCGGCCTATGCATTCTTGTTTTCAATGTAAATTCATGACTGTGTTGTGGGTTCGTAACTAAACATTGAGTGCTTTTAGCTTTTCATGATTAGATTGTATCATGCGGTGGATTAATCTAATCTGATTAGTGGCGTGGTTACAAACAAGTCGTATCATGCGGTGGATTAACTTGTTTGCTATCATGCTTGACGGGTGCTGCTTTCGGCCTATGCATTCTTGTTTACTGCGAATTTATGATCATGTTTCACCCTTTTATTTATCTATCATGCTCTGTTTCTCGTTAATCGGCTATGAGTACGTGTTCATTCGGTTGAAAGCCGATCTTTCGTCATGCTTACGTCACGCATTCGGCAGTGCGCTCCTTGCGTGCCTTGCCGATTGCCGAATGATGTTTTAACTGCCGACAGAATAGCTTCCCTGTAGCTATATGTCTCTCAAGATTGGCTTCAACGCCGCAAACATGGAACTGTCTGGTCTCACCCGGCACGTTCCAGGTTTTAATCTAAACGTTTTTATCCCTTTGTTAGTTTTCAGGCAAACTGACTGGCACGCTTCCGGATTCGAAAGCCCGGGCCACGTTTGAAGCCAGCTTTGTTCGGCTTGCTGTGTGCTTGGCGTGAGGTGCGGATTTTACGTCAACACACTTTTTGGCACGCCCGGTGGGACACACACAAGTTTTCAAGATGCCTGAGTTGAGCGACATCATGGATGTCACTTTGGAAGAATTGTCTGAAGAGCATCAACAGATGGTAAAGGCTGCTGCTAGTCAATTCATTAACAAATGTTTACTGTCTTTCGCCAAGAACAGGAGTGGTGCACCTTTTCTCAAGTCTGATCTGCCAAGAGTTAACTGAGGACCTCAAGTTCGTCGGATCAGCTATCAATTCAACAACACAAATATAGCCCGGACAGTCGAGAGGATAAGTCTGTCACAAGTTCGGTCATATAACTCCTTACCTGTAGCAGATTGCATGCCTCTACTCTCAAGTTTGAAGTTTTGCGAGTACTGGACCTGGACCAAGGCATGTATGTATATTCGAAATCTATGAGCCTTGATTTATCTGCTATAAATCACCTTTTCCTGCTGAGATACCTGAAGGTCGGAGGCTTTAATTTGGAGCTGCCAAAGAAATTTGGAAATCTAAAGCATTTGATGACCCTACATATGACTGTTGGGAATATGCCCAAGAGACAACTGGATTCGATCCACTAGTCTTAATGGGCCACAAATGTTGTGAAGCCCATTACCAGGGGAAGGGGTGCTTTATTTATTAGTCCCATATTGCTAATGGAACATGGTGTGGAGATCTAGACATACACTATATCTAAATACATAGCAAAATAAGATTTTCTAGTAATTTATAAGATTTTCTAGTAATTTATAAGATTTTCTAGTAATTTATAAGATTTTCTAGTAATTTATAAGATTTTCTAGTAATTTATAAGATTTTCTAGTAATTTATAAGATTTTCTAGTAATTTATAAGATTTTCTAGTAATTTATAAGATTTTCTAGTAATTTATAAGATTTTCTAGTAATTTATAAGATTTTCTAGTAATTTATAAGATTTTCTAGTAATTTATAAGATTTTCTAGTAATTTATAAGATTTTCTAGTAATTTATAAGATTTTCTAGTAATTTATAAGATTTTCTAGTAATTTATAAGATTTTCTAGTAATTTATAAGATTTTCTAGTAATTTATAAGATTTTCTAGTAATTTATAAGATTTTCTAGTAATTTATAAGATTTTCTAGTAATTTATAAGATTTTCTAGTAATTTATAAGATTTTCTAGTAATTTATAAGATTTTCTAGTAATTTATAAGATTTTCTAGTAATTTATAAGATTTTCTAGTAATTTATAAGATTTTCTAGTAATTTATAAGATTTTCTAGTAATTTATAAGATTTTCTAGTAATTTATAAGATTTTCTAGTAATTTATAAGATTTTCTAGTAATTTATAAGATTTTCTAGTAATTTATAAGATTTTCTAGTAATTTATAAGATTTTCTAGTAATTTATAAGATTTTCTAGTAATTTATAAGATTTTCTAGTAATTTATAAGATTTTCTAGTAATTTATAAGATTTTCTAGTAATTTATAAGATTTTCTAGTAATTTATAAGATTTTCTAGTAATTTATAAGATTTTCTAGTAATTTATAAGATTTTCTAGTAATTTATAAGATTTTCTAGTAATTTATAAGATTTTCTAGTAATTTATAAGATTTTCTAGTAATTTATAAGATTTTCTAGTAATTTATAAGATTTTCTAGTAATTTATAAGATTTTCTAGTAATTTATAAGATTTTCTAGTAATTTATAAGATTTTCTAGTAATTTATAAGATTTTCTAGTAATTTATAAGATTTTCTAGTAATTTATAAGATTTTCTAGTAATTTATAAGATTTTCTAGTAATTTATAAGATTTTCTAGTAATTTATAAGATTTTCTAGTAATTTATAAGATTTTCTAGTAATTTATAAGATTTTCTAGTAATTTATAAGATTTTCTAGTAATTTATAAGATTTTCTAGTAATTTATAAGATTTTCTAGTAATTTATAAGATTTTCTAGTAATTTATAAGATTTTCTAGTAATTTATAAGATTTTCTAGTAATTTATAAGATTTTCTAGTAATTTATAAGATTTTCTAGTAATTTATAAGATTTTCTAGTAATTTATAAGATTTTCTAGTAATTTATAAGATTTTCTAGTAATTTATAAGATTTTCTAGTAATTTATAAGATTTTCTAGTAATTTATAAGATTTTCTAGTAATTTATAAGATTTTCTAGTAATTTATAAGATTTTCTAGTAATTTATAAGATTTTCTAGTAATTTATAAGATTTTCTAGTAATTTATAAGATTTTCTAGTAATTTATAAGATTTTCTAGTAATTTATAAGATTTTCTAGTAATTTATAAGATTTTCTAGTAATTTATAAGATTTTCTAGTAATTTATAAGATTTTCTAGTAATTTATAAGATTTTCTAGTAATTTATAAGATTTTCTAGTAATTTATAAGATTTTCTAGTAATTTATAAGATTTTCTAGTAATTTATAAGATTTTCTAGTAATTTATAAGATTTTCTAGTAATTTATAAGATTTTCTAGTAATTTATAAGATTTTCTAGTAATTTATAAGATTTTCTAGTAATTTATAAGATTTTCTAGTAATTTATAAGATTTTCTAGTAATTTATAAGATTTTCTAGTAATTTATAAGATTTTCTAGTAATTTATAAGATTTTCTAGTAATTTATAAGATTTTCTAGTAATTTATAAGATTTTCTAGTAATTTATAAGATTTTCTAGTAATTTATAAGATTTTCTAGTAATTTATAAGATTTTCTAGTAATTTATAAGATTTTCTAGTAATTTATAAGATTTTCTAGTAATTTATAAGATTTTCTAGTAATTTATAAGATTTTCTAGTAATTTATAAGATTTTCTAGTAATTTATAAGATTTTCTAGTAATTTATAAGATTTTCTAGTAATTTATAAGATTTTCTAGTAATTTATAAGATTTTCTAGTAATTTATAAGATTTTCTAGTAATTTATAAGATTTTCTAGTAATTTATAAGATTTTCTAGTAATTTATAAGATTTTCTAGTAATTTATAAGATTTTCTAGTAATTTATAAGATTTTCTAGTAATTTATAAGATTTTCTAGTAATTTATAAGATTTTCTAGTAATTTATAAGATTTTCTAGTAATTTATAAGATTTTCTAGTAATTTATAAGATTTTCTAGTAATTTATAAGATTTTCTAGTAATTTATAAGATTTTCTAGTAATTTATAAGATTTTCTAGTAATTTATAAGATTTTCTAGTAATTTATAAGATTTTCTAGTAATTTATAAGATTTTCTAGTAATTTATAAGATTTTCTAGTAATTTATAAGATTTTCTAGTAATTTATAAGATTTTCTAGTAATTTATAAGATTTTCTAGTAATTTATAAGATTTTCTAGTAATTTATAAGATTTTCTAGTAATTTATAAGATTTTCTAGTAATTTATAAGATTTTCTAGTAATTTATAAGATTTTCTAGTAATTTATAAGATTTTCTAGTAATTTATAAGATTTTCTAGTAATTTATAAGATTTTCTAGTAATTTATAAGATTTTCTAGTAATTTATAAGATTTTCTAGTAATTTATAAGATTTTCTAGTAATTTATAAGATTTTCTAGTAATTTATAAGATTTTCTAGTAATTTATAAGATTTTCTAGTAATTTATAAGATTTTCTAGTAATTTATAAGATTTTCTAGTAATTTATAAGATTTTCTAGTAATTTATAAGATTTTCTAGTAATTTATAAGATTTTCTAGTAATTTATAAGATTTTCTAGTAATTTATAAGATTTTCTAGTAATTTATAAGATTTTCTAGTAATTTATAAGATTTTCTAGTAATTTATAAGATTTTCTAGTAATTTATAAGATTTTCTAGTAATTTATAAGATTTTCTAGTAATTTATAAGATTTTCTAGTAATTTATAAGATTTTCTAGTAATTTATAAGATTTTCTAGTAATTTATAAGATTTTCTAGTAATTTATAAGATTTTCTAGTAATTTATAAGATTTTCTAGTAATTTATAAGATTTTCTAGTAATTTATAAGATTTTCTAGTAATTTATAAGATTTTCTAGTAATTTATAAGATTTTCTAGTAATTTATAAGATTTTCTAGTAATTTATAAGATTTTCTAGTAATTTATAAGATTTTCTAGTAATTTATAAGATTTTCTAGTAATTTATAAGATTTTCTAGTAATTTATAAGATTTTCTAGTAATTTATAAGATTTTCTAGTAATTTATAAGATTTTCTAGTAATTTATAAGATTTTCTAGTAATTTATAAGATTTTCTAGTAATTTATAAGATTTTCTAGTAATTTATAAGATTTTCTAGTAATTTATAAGATTTTCTAGTAATTTATAAGATTTTCTAGTAATTTATAAGATTTTCTAGTAATTTATAAGATTTTCTAGTAATTTATAAGATTTTCTAGTAATTTATAAGATTTTCTAGTAATTTATAAGATTTTCTAGTAATTTATAAGATTTTCTAGTAATTTATAAGATTTTCTAGTAATTTATAAGATTTTCTAGTAATTTATAAGATTTTCTAGTAATTTATAAGATTTTCTAGTAATTTATAAGATTTTCTAGTAATTTATAAGATTTTCTAGTAATTTATAAGATTTTCTAGTAATTTATAAGATTTTCTAGTAATTTATAAGATTTTCTAGTAATTTATAAGATTTTCTAGTAATTTATAAGATTTTCTAGTAATTTATAAGATTTTCTAGTAATTTATAAGATTTTCTAGTAATTTATAAGATTTTCTAGTAATTTATAAGATTTTCTAGTAATTTATAAGATTTTCTAGTAATTTATAAGATTTTCTAGTAATTTATAAGATTTTCTAGTAATTTATAAGATTTTCTAGTAATTTATAAGATTTTCTAGTAATTTATAAGATTTTCTAGTAATTTATAAGATTTTCTAGTAATTTATAAGATTTTCTAGTAATTTATAAGATTTTCTAGTAATTTATAAGATTTTCTAGTAATTTATAAGATTTTCTAGTAATTTATAAGATTTTCTAGTAATTTATAAGATTTTCTAGTAATTTATAAGATTTTCTAGTAATTTATAAGATTTTCTAGTAATTTATAAGATTTTCTAGTAATTTATAAGATTTTCTAGTAATTTATAAGATTTTCTAGTAATTTATAAGATTTTCTAGTAATTTATAAGATTTTCTAGTAATTTATAAGATTTTCTAGTAATTTATAAGATTTTCTAGTAATTTATAAGATTTTCTAGTAATTTATAAGATTTTCTAGTAATTTATAAGATTTTCTAGTAATTTATAAGATTTTCTAGTAATTTATAAGATTTTCTAGTAATTTATAAGATTTTCTAGTAATTTATAAGATTTTCTAGTAATTTATAAGATTTTCTAGTAATTTATAAGATTTTCTAGTAATTTATAAGATTTTCTAGTAATTTATAAGATTTTCTAGTAATTTATAAGATTTTCTAGTAATTTATAAGATTTTCTAGTAATTTATAAGATTTTCTAGTAATTTATAAGATTTTCTAGTAATTTATAAGATTTTCTAGTAATTTATAAGATTTTCTAGTAATTTATAAGATTTTCTAGTAATTTATAAGATTTTCTAGTAATTTATAAGATTTTCTAGTAATTTATAAGATTTTCTAGTAATTTATAAGATTTTCTAGTAATTTATAAGATTTTCTAGCATTTTATATTGATTTTTCTAGTAATTTATAATATTTTCTATTAATTTATAAGATTTTCTAGCATTTTATATTGATTTTCTGTTGATGCTTATGAAAAGCAGTGCTCGAAGGTCAAACTGCTCCTGCTTGTCCTCATCCCACACGCTAACACCTTCATTCTTCCACAGCTGCAAAAGTTCGTGAACCAATGGTCTTAGGTACACATCAATGTCGTTGCCAGGTTGCTTTGGGCCTTCGATGAGCACTGGCATCATAATGAACTTCCGCTTCATGCAGAGCCAGGGGGGGTTGTCATTGTCCAAATAAGGGAACCAAAGAGGATTGGCAAAACCCCTGAAGAAGAGCTCAAATAGTTCACCGATGGTCTTGTTGCAGGAGCGGCGGCTGGAGCTGCGACTGGCGCACCGGCGCCGGCAATCCATTGGATTACCCTGAAAGAACAAAGGGGTTCGTCAAGAAAGAGGGAGGAAATCTCGAGAAGAACAAAGAGAAGCAAGCAGCTACTCACCTGCGGCGAGCGCCGGCACGACTTCCTTCGGCCTCATCGGCAGCCGGGCGCCTCCTGTTGTTGTCGGCCATTGGAATTTCCTCGGAAATACTGTGGATGGGGAAAAGAATGGCTTGGGCCGGCAAGAACTTGGAAGGCGAAGAACTTGGTGAAGAAACTGTGGGCTGCTTGGGTGTTTATTTATAGAACCCGCAGAGAAAATCATGGCCAAAGATCGTGGCACGTATTCCGAAGAGTTCGGAAGGTGGAAAGGATTTTCCAGCCGATCGGTTCTCATGTCGTTTGGGATTCTTATCGAGTCGTATTCGGCTTTGACTGGATGGGATTCGGCTATGTCATAGTTGAAGCGTTTTCGGGTCTAAGTACTATTATGGCCAACTTTGCCGAATGAAAGAAAAACAGAGTTGAAAGGATGACAAGATTACAGGGTTAATAAAACATTCGGCTATCAAACATAATTCACACACCCAAGAACTTTGAGATTACATTTTTGGCATTTGATATCATGTTGCTGATGTTCTCTAATAAGTTTTTATCAGCTTCTTGGGTTCTGGTCAGGGCAGCGAGCTTCGCCTTGAGTTGTTTGTCTTCGTTTAAAGCTGCTAAGGCTTCCTTTCGCCTCTTCTCTGTTAGCTTGGGAAGCTCTACTATTTTCTTCTTGTCAGCTTCAATTTCGGCCGATAGATTTTTCAATTCGGCTTCAAGTGCAGCTTTTCTGATCTCCTTCATTTCAAGTTCAGATTCCAGTTTGGTTAATAATTCCTTATCATTCTGGACTTGAGTATGCAGATCTTTTACAGATTGCTTAACCAAAGTTCTCCTTTGCTCCAAGGCTGGTTGAGCCGATTGATTCTTCAGAGCTTGTTTCACTGCGATAAAATGATCATCCAATCTGGAAATTGGATCTAAAGAAGTCTTGATATCGGCAGGAAGATCTTGGTCAACTGATTCAAGCAAATCTCTTAAAAGATCAGCATTGGTAACTTGTTCCCGAGTGTCCTTATGCAGAAAAGAGAGGATTTCTTTCAGTTTTGCTTGATTCTCCTCTGATAAAGTTTGACCAGAAGAGGTTTCTTCTCCTTGTTCGGCAACTAGATCATCCACAGCAAATGAATAGCTGGGTGAAGAAGTGGTTTTCTCCTGAAAAAGATATTGCCGAATTATTGATGATTCATTGGATAAAGAGCTGGAAGACTGAGTAATTATCTCTACCTCATTCCTGGTCTCTTGGATGGAAAGAGAGGGCAGCTCGAGCTCAGGCAAAGATTCTTGTATGTCATGCTGAGGAGAGCTTGGAAGATCTTTTGGTGGAGAAGAGGCTTCTGGTTGAGGAACATCAGGAGAAGCTGAAGCTAGTTCTTGATGAGAAGGAGGATTCTCCGAAATTGGGTCTATTGAGATTTGCTCTGAAACTGAAAAGGAATAAATGCCGATGGAGAGGAACTTTAAAGACAAAAATGTGAGAAAATTTTACCAATCATTGGAGCATCGGCAGGACCTGTACTGATTGCTGGCTGTTGTTCTTTGGACTGAAATCAAAAAGAAACAAAGCTGAGCAAAAACACCAAAAGCATTATAGTCAAAGAAAAAGGACTCTGACCTTGGTTTTGCTACTTGTTCTTTTCTTCTTTACAACTGAGGGAGCAGTTATAAGGAGGGTTTTCCTCTTGACAGATGATGGTCTAGTGAGTATTGGATCTGAAGAAGCTTGTCTAGCCATCAGGTGAGCTAAGGTAGGGGATTGGTGCCCCAAAGCAGAGATTGGGCCTGCAGTTTTGTATAAAATTACCCTGGCAAGAGGGGCAGGTGTTATGTCCTGCAAAATAATGGAGTCAGAATTAATTGGGGCCAATATTATTAAGACAGATGAAGGAATAAGCATATTACCTCTGCAGTTGGCTGATAATCAGGCATTAATTCAAGGCATAAGGGATGGATTGGCATGTTGAAGATATGATCATGGAGTTCTTGCCACCAGAGAGTAAAAGAAGGATGAGCAGATATTATTGGCACAAATGGATCAGGTGCATAAATAGTTCCACAGCATTTATAGTTGAAAATCCTTCTTGTTTCTGAGAAATCCTTGACTATCTCCCTAGGCCTGAGGAATTCATGGACGAGTTCGGCATCACGCGCTGCAAGTTTACAAAAGGAGCAGGTGTTATGTCCTGCAAAATAATAGAGTCAGAATCGATTGGGGCTAATGTTGTTAAGACAGATAAAGGGATAAGCATATTACCTCTGCAGTTGGCTGATAATCAGGCATTAATTCAAGGCAGAAAGGATGGATTGGCATGTTGAAGATATGATCATGGAATTCTTGCCACCAGAAAGTGAAGGAAGGATGAGCAGATATTATTGGCACAAAAGGATCAGGTGCACCAGTTCACGACGAGAGTCGTCGCGCTCCGCCTTGAATCGGCGAGCATCGCCGTC
>OAMR01000685.1:251615-262348 GCA_900205405.1 Echinochloa crus-galli
CGCAGCCAAGTTGGTGCGCGATTTGGTGCGAGGGGGTACTGTTTGTCAGAGGAACAAGACTGAACATCTTCATCCGGCCGGTCTTCTTCAGCCTCTTGATGTGCCAACGTCTGTGTGGAGTGACATTGCCATGGATTTTGTGGAGGGTTTTCCCAAGGTAGGCGGCAAGTCAGTGGTGCTTACGGTGGTGGACCGGTTCTCTAAGATGGCTCACTTTGTGCCATTGGGTCACCCGTACACAGCAATTTCAGTGGCTCAGGCATTCTTTGACAGTATTGTCAAGTTACATGGGTTACCTTGTTCAATTGTGAGTGACCGTGATCCTATCTTTACAAGTTCGCTGTGGAAGGAGTTGTTCGCGCTGTCGGGAGTTAAGCTGCGCCTCAGTTCAGCATTCAGACCTCAAACAGATGGACAGTCGGAGGTCACGAATCGTGTTTTGGGAGTCCTACCTTCGTTGTCTTGCTGGTGACCATCCTCGGAGCTGGTTACGGTGGCTGTCATGGGCTGAGTTTTGCTACAATACTTCTTTATCAGACAGCCCTCCGCACAACTCCATTTCGTGTTGTCTATGGTCGTGATCCGCCGGCGCTTATATCCTATGTGCCAGGATTGGCTCGTGTGGCGGCACTTGACAAGCAGTTGCTGGAACGCGATGTTTTTCTTGCTGATGTTCGTGAACGGCTGCTCCACGCTCAAGATTATATGAAGGCTCAACATGACAAATCTCATCGTGATGTGGAATATGAGGTGGGTGAGTGGGCCTGGCTACGGTTGCATCACCGCGCGGCTGCTGGTATTACTGACCGTGCACAGGCCAAGCTTGCGCCCAAGTACTATGGGCCTTTCCAGGTGCAAGAACGAGTGGGACGCCTTGCCTACCGTCTTCGACTGCCGCCCAAGTCTCGGATAAATGATGTGTTCCATGTTTACCTGGAGAGCAAGATCTTGGTCCGCCATTTGAAGGTTGGATCTTGGAAGACGATGACTTAGGGTTCGGATCCGGATGAGAGCTCTGAAGGTTCGGAAGGAGAAGCGGGTGCCGAGCAGAACCGACTTGGAAATGTTAAGTGCTTTTGGTCAATTCCGAGATAAAAGTTACCTCTTATCCCGAAATTGAAGGGGCATGTGTTGACACCAAAAATTGGCACCAGGAAGAGGCTGATATGTGGGCCGGATTCGTCGAAAAGGTATCATTCGGCAAAAGAGTTTTTTTCCCCGTTATCATGCTCTGTTTTCTCGTTAATCGGCTGTGAGTATATGCATTACAATGTTCATTCAGTCAAATGCCGATCTTTCGTCATGCTTACGTCACGCATTCGGCAGTGCGCTTCCTGCGTGCTTTGCCGATTGCCGAATGATGCTTTAACTGCCATTCGGCAGTGCGCTTCCTGTATGCTTTGCCGATTGCCGAATGATGCTTTAACTGACATTCGGCAGTGCGCTTCCTGTATGCTTTGCCGATTGCCGAATGATGCTTTAACTGACATTCGGCAGTGCGCTTCCTGTATGCTTTGCCGATTGCCGAATGATGCTTTAACTGACATTCGGCAGTGCGCTTCCTGTATGCTTTGCCGATTGCCGAATGATGCTTTAACTGACATTCGGCAGTGCGCTTCCTGTATGCTTTGCCGATTGCCGAATGATGCTTTAACTGCTGACAGATAGCTTCTCTGTAGCTATATGTCGTTCGAAACTGGCTCCGTAGCCGCAAATATGGAACTGACTGGTATTGCCCGGTACGTTCCAGGTGTTATCTAAAAAAATCTTTTATCCCTTTGTCAGTTTCAGGAAAATTGACTGGCACGCTTCCGGATTCAAAAGCCCGGGCCACGTGTGAAGCCAGCTAATTCGGCTTGCTGTGTGCTTGGCGTGAGGTGCGGATTTTACGTCAACAGGCATGCTCCACACGGTGGCCTTCCATCTACGAGGAACAACCAAGGTGTCTGTCGGCAGACGCCATCGCTGTTGGCAGGCCAGCCACTCGTTATACGAATCATCATCATCATCGTGTTCTTCAGACGAAGTGTCCATGGCGAAGAACTCCATCTCGACGTACTTGATGTCGTCTCTGCTCTGGTTGACGCTGACGTCGCGAGAATAGTACGGGCAGCAGTTGAGGAATATACTCTCTCCTGGACCCCCTGGGCTGGCTCCTGGTGTGATTTCACGCATTCGGCAGTGCGCTTCCTGCGTGCTTTGCCGATTGCCGAATGATGCTTTAACAGTCATTCGGCAGTGCGCTTCCTGCGTGCTTTGCCGATTGCCGAATGATGCTTTAACAGTCATTCGGCAGTGCGCTTCCTGCGTGCTTTGCCGATTGCCGAATGATGCTTTAACAGTCATTCGGCAGTGCGCTTCCTGCGTGCTTTGCCGATTGCCGAATGATGCTTTAACAGTCATTCGGCAGTGCGCTTCCTGCGTGCTTTGCCGATTGCCGAATGATGCTTTAACGCCGACAGATAGCTTCCCTGTAGCTATATGTCGTTCGAAACTGGCTCCGTAGCCGCAAATATGGAACTAACTGGTATTGCCCGGTACGTTCTAGGTGTTATCTAAAAATCTTTTATCCCTTTGTCAGTTTCAGGAAAATTGACTGGCACGCTTCCGGATTCAAAAGCCCGGGCCACGTGTGAAGCCAGCTAATTCGGCTTGCTGTGTGCTTGGCGTGAGGTGCGGATTTTACGTCAACAATGATGAACCTGCACTGCCTTTGATATTATCCTGTTACCTTGCTACCTACTACTCACTATATGGATTATGCTATGCTATGCATGTGTTGGGATGGTTGTGATCTGATCCTCTTGGCGTGAGTTGTGGGTTGTATGGGAGGTGTAGAGCAGCTAGGCGGTGTAAGCGAGTAATAACAACTCGATCTATTTATCGGGGTGCTTGGGGACTGCACTCGGGCAGTCCCTACGGAGTACCTGTTGCGGGTACATGGTTACTTGGATACTTGGTTTCTTTTGAGGAGTTTGGGCGGCTATACCTGTTATGGGTGCCGATTGCGGACCGTTGCGGCGGATCGCTTATGACGTTGATACTCGCTTTACCGACAATTAAGGACCGAGTCGAGTTAGACCTTTGGTCATGGGAAATACTGTGCTCACCATCTACCCAGAATGGGGAGGGTTCCAGCAAGCCTACTCTAGTGCGGTGCCGAGACTGTAGGAGATTCGAGCTTGATATGTGTAAGGGGGACTCGTTGCGGCGTACTCTCCCTGATTTACCACAGCCCCCGACTGGCCCCGGTGGGAAGGTTTCACACCCCTGGGGCAGATGTTAGATCAGATGTTTCCCGAGCCCAGGGAGACAGGATTGGCGCCGTTATTGCTTAGAGTCTTCTTACTGTTTAGGGTCTTTGCTGTGGGCTGTGTCTCAGGTTGGTTGCTGACTAGCCTTGCAGCCCGGATGGATTCCAGGAGTGCCACCTCTGCAGAGTGTAAACTATACGTATTGCCGTGTCCACGGTTACGGACGACCCACTTCTGATAAGTTCCGACTAGAATGGGATTCTGCTTTCTTTCCTCATCCTTGATTTGGGTTATAAGAGGTTGGTCCAGCGTTTCTGATGAGACAAGGTTGGGAGGGAGCTCACCGAGTCAACTAGTGAGTGAAAGGTGTTGGTGGATGTTATTTGCGGGAACCTGTTGCAACAGGACAAGCCCGATGTGGTTGTGAGGCTGTTGGTGGGTTTCTTGGAGTGTGAACTCTCTTGAGAGAGGAGGTGCTGGAGATGAGATGGAAATGGGTTTATTGCTGCTACTCGTATAGGAAAACCCCAGCTTATATTCCTTGTATTATTATACTAATAGATAGACCACTTTAAAGCTTGCTTCATATTATGGTTGGTGACGTGGACCTGTCCCATTTCCTTGGGGACAGACTTTAGGTGCACAGGGGAAGATCCCGACCACGAGTTCAACCAGGATGGATGGTACGACTGAAGGTTACGCGTTGCGCTCAAGGATGCCTATGGAGCGTGGACCCACATGATTTAGCTACCGCTTCGTAGCTGTTTCTTATTGTCGATCTAGCCCAGTGGGCTTGTATCAAACCGCTATGTCTTATATATGTCATGTTTTGGATCTCTTATCGTTGTATGGATGTGATATTCGACTGAGATGAGTTCTGTACGAGATAACCGTTGTTCCTGGGACTATCTCGAGGGTACGGGGAGTCGGATTCTCGTTGTTGGGAATCCGGTTTGTTTCACGCGCTGTCTCAATGTATGTGAGCCGAGCGCCCTGGAGAACGCCCAGATGGTTGGCAAGGCGGGTGACTAGAGAAGTCATCGCCATTCTATCCACACGATGTATGTGAGACAACCAGTGACTAACCATATCCTTCACAGGTGAAAAAGGAATTTTCTTGACCATAGCATAAAGAATGCGCGACTCAACTGTGTTCATGGGGCGCAAATCTGCCTGGGCAAACACCATCATCACTACCTATCGATGCATGAAACACAAAGTGGGGTTATGAATGCCGTTCATGCGAGGTGCATGACAGCTGGTGTTCCCCGAAATCTTTTTCCAAAATGAAACCCGATCAAACCTTTTCAAAGCTTTGCTTGGCTCTAAAGAACAACGTCTTGCAAAACCGAGAGCCAAGCTGAAATCCTTCCAAGAGCAAAAGAACTCTTGGTTGAAAAATCAAAAGCGAATCCCCCCATTTTCTAGAACCAAAGTCGAAAGAAATTCAAGGGTGAGTAACTACGAACCTTGCTCGTTGATGTGCCAGAAATTTTGTTAGCTAACGGCCTGGAAAATCTCTGGAACTCCTCGTCCATACCCGTTTTCCTGAGCAAGTATTGCTCGAAGACACGGGTGTGTTCGAACTCCTTCAACCGTAACTCGTTGAAGGTGTTCTGCTCCCGCTCTGTCCTGAGGTTGATGTCGTTCACGCTTAGGAGCTGCCTAGCCGGGGGTGTGGCGTAGCCCCATCCCGAGCCGGCTACTCCTTGTTCATCTTCATCCATCCGGCTCGAGCCACGGGACGGGGCTAGGGAGCTCCCAGCATCGTCCGTGCGGCGGCTAAGCCTGGTGGAACGACGGAGTGCAGTGAGGAACTTCGACATGGCTCCTGCAAAAGGTTAGTGTAACAACAACTACCCGAAGGACTGAATATATAGGGTTAGCACAAGAAAATCAAGTCAATCGTCCGAGATAGTTAGTCGTTCTTGCGGGGATGAGAACCACCACAAAAGGTTAGTCATTCCTGTGGGTGTCGGTGACCACCACAAACACGTCCAAACATTTAGCACAAAGATCAAAGCAAAGGCAAAATATTTTTGTGATTTTCTAGTGATGCAAGTGAACCAAAAATTGAGCAAGAACTTTGGGAAGAACTTGAGCAAGAACCATAGCAAGGGAATGAGAGAGAGAGGGCTCCTAGCAGCAAATTTTTAGAATGGAAGTGAGTGAATGGTGCAAGGAAACAAGCAGAAGGGGGCAGCATTTACAGGCGCGAGGGGCAGCAGCAGGCTGGTTTGGCCGAACTGCCTGGTTCGGCCGAATGTTGGCGGTCGTTACAACCCAAATCCGACCACAAATACTCGGGAATAAATGAGGCTTTATGCAACATTCCATGTACTTAGGTTTTATTTCTAATAAAGTTTCACGAGTTTTGGTGAGTGTCACTTGTGCAGGTAAAACTATGACAAATACGCGCTATTGGGCCGAAATTGACCGAATCGGCCGAACGACTCCGTTCGGCCGGTTACCCCCCTTAGCCGTGCACGTCACCGGGAGCCGTCCACGTCAACGATGACCAGCGACAACAAGTACATGACACGTGGACGAAGCCAACTCATCCCGGAGCACCACCACGTCAACTTGGGCCCACACAACACGAACCCCATCAAGGAAAGGCGGCCCAGGACAGCAAGGACGCAGAGGCGGTGCAGCGGAGGGCCGGCCACGGGCCAGGCCCGTTCAGCCAAACAGGTCAGTTCGGCCGAATCGACCCCCCTGCCCAAACCGCCTCCAGAGGTGCAATCCTGGCCCTTGGTGGCCAGGTCAGTGCATCCCTCGGTTCGGCCGAACCGGGGAGTTTGGCCGAACCGAGGAATTCGGCCGAACCGCCTCCCTGCCACCTCTGGCTGCCTTGGCGGTTACCCAAGCTCAACCGCCTTGTCCAGTTATAAATAAAGGGTCACTTCACTCATTCAACACACACCAAGCCAAGGAGCTCTCTCATTCCACTACACACCAAGCCAAGGGGCTCATTTCCACTTTCATTCTAGTAGAGTTAGGATAGTTTAGTTGGGAGTTAGAGTTGAGTCGAGCTGTGCCTCGGAGGTTCCGGAGTCGTCTTCAGAAGCTCAGGTAATAGCTCTTGTATCTTTTACTGTTCCTTTTGTAAGACTTTGAGTTATCAATATAGTATCTTTATCACTTTGCCTTTGTCATTTAAAGCTTGCTTCTACTTTATTCTAGTTGCAACTATATCTTGTTTAGACTATAGTCAGTTATAGTTCTAGTGCTTGTAGTTTTGTTTAAGTCATTGTCTTGGCTGGTTCTTCGATCTTGCTTGATACTGGAGGTGAATTGTCACCAAGACTATTGACAAGGTTGCTTGCTCTTGTTAGCAGAGTAAGTAGTTGTTGACTAGTGGGAGATGCCGTACGGAATGCCTGGCTATGGTCAAGGCATACCCGGCTACGGTCAAGATTTCTACTACCCTGCAGGTATGAGTTCTGGTCTGCAAGTGGGACCATCCTCGTCGGCCCGGTTTGACTTCGAGAACCCGATCATTCGGCAACTCTCGAGGATCAGCAACCAGATCGGAGTGCTCGGTGATGAACAACAGCTAAGACAATAGAGTTAACCCAGATCTCCTACTGCTGGCTCTATAGCCGCTGTATCCCTAGGCTAGAGTGACATAGGTAGATAAAGTATCCACGAGTCCCCTATCTCTTCTTGTTGTCGTCCCAACTATCTATCTCTTCTCTCCCTTATCAGAGTATCCCTTGAGCTGTGTGTCCGGTATACCCACTCCTATGCAATACCGTTATCCCTTGTCTTGTCTACTCGTGTACCCTTGTCTGATAGTATCGAATATCTGTTCACTAGTATTCTTGCCAAAGCTTCCCTGCGGAAATATAAATTACGATACCTCGGGATACTCCCAGGTGAAGTGCTACAACGGTGATTCTGTGTGCTTGCAGAATATTTCTATATTTTACTAAGCCATAAGGAAAACCACTGAAACGCTCCTTACCCCAGTACCCGGATTCTCAATTCTGATATTGGATCGTAAGAAGTGCCAACACCGAACCAGTGCATTCGGCCGAACGGCCATGTGGGTGCTGCCCCACTCATGCCCCCCACCAGCACAAAAAATATTGATGGGTGCAGCACTAGGTCATGGAAATTTGGTGGTTTTTGGTAGGTAAGATGCATTTTTGACATGACCAAACTGGAGTTTAGTGGAGTCACCCCCATGCTGCCATGTTTTGTGCAAATTTGTGAGTGTGCAGCCATTTTTTAGTGGGGTAGACATGTTTGGTGCTGGTTGGTGGTGATGGTAAATAAATGGAGAAAATGGGACCACACAACACGAACCCCATCAAGGAAAGGCGGCCCAGGACAGCCAGGACATAGAGGCGGTGCAGGGGAGGGCCGGCCACGGGCTAGGCCCGTTTGGCCGAACAGGTCGGTTCGGCCGATCCGACCCCCCTGCCCAAACCGCCTCCAGAGGTGCAATCCTGGCCCTTTGTCACACCCCAAATTTTTCAAATTTTGGGATGTGAATTTTTTACGTAATTAATACAATATTTTTCTCAATTTTCTAAAATTTTCCAAGCTTTATTTAATTTACAGGGAATTTATAGTAGAAAAATATTAGTGAAATATAAATATATTGCTTTGTATGTTGCATTCATGCTGCAGCATTGAGTTTTGACTGCGTGTTGTTCAAATTGGAATTTAAATCGAGTTTAAATTCGAATTTGAATCGTGTCATTTTGAGCCCTAGAAAAGTTCTTTTGGCCAAAGTTCGTTTTTGCCCCTCCAATTTTCCCTCTGGTTCAATTTTGCTCCCTCCTCCATTTTCCTCCCGAGCCAGCCCGGCCCAGCTCCACGTCGCCCCGCTCCGCAAGCCGGCCCAAGCCGTTGTTTGCTTTCCCCCGCTTGGCCCAGCTCGCTTCCCCCGTCCGGCCCAACCCCGCTGCCAGCCCACCGACCCGCCAGCCCAGCCGCGCGCCTCCACGCTCGGCCCAGTCGGCCCACCCAGCCGCGCCGGCCCCCAGCGTGACGCCCGCCGCTGCCCTTCCCTCGGCGTGCGTGCCACGGCCGACTCGATGATTGTGCTGCCTCGCCGTTCGACCCCCGCCCGCACCTCCTCCGGCCTACTTAAAGCCGACGACCACCGCTGCTCAGCACCACCTCAACCACAACCGCCAGCCGCCGTTCTCCACCGCCGCCACCCGAGCTCAAGCTCTGCCGCCAGCGCCATTGCCGGCCGCTCCACTGCCTCGGTCAACGACGGGCGAAGCCGAGGCCGTGCTGAGCTTCTCCGTGCCAAGCAGAAGCCTCGCCGCCGCCTCCCGTCGCCATCGGGCCGCCGGAACACCCTCGCCGGTGTGAAGCTCCGAGCCGCCGCCGTCCTCATCGGAATCCAGCCGCCTCGGCCATCACCGGCGAAGAACGCCGCCACCAGGATGTTCACCTCGACGAGCCGCACCTCCGCCGACCAACTTCTCCGCCATGGGCCCAAATCCGGCCGCCTCGGTCGCCGCCAGAGGGGAACGACGTCTCCACGAGCTTCCCCGAGTCGAGCCGCGTCTTCGCCGCCTGTCGCCGTTGCCGACTCCCCGCCGGAGCGCCTCCACCGCGTGCGTCCCTCACCGTCGACCCACTGCCTCCGCTGGACTCCAAATTGCGGCCACCACCGTCCGATTCCGCCGCCGGTGAGCATCCCTTCGAGGTCCCCTCCATCCCCGCTCTCTATTGCACCGCTTGCTCGAGCCCTAGATCACCCGGACGCCGGCGAGCCCAACGCCCAGGACCGCCGGTCGGTGCCCGTCTGCCATGGCCGAGAGAAGATGGATCCCTTTTCGATTTAGCCCCTGGAGAACTCTAAAAACTCTAAACATGTCTTGTGTATTGGCAATTTCACAGAAAACCCCCTGCAAGTTCTCCTTTCCCGCACTTAAACCCAGCCGAGCCCTCTTTTGCAGATCTAACCCCGAGCTCTGACCTTTTTGCAAGCCCTGTTCGCTGAGTCTCTGGAGTCTTCCTAGCTAACCCCTGTAATCTACGGTTAATTACGCATAGGTCCCTGCTGTGTTGTTTTAAGCATAGATGACGCGTTTTAGCTCCGATTTAATCCGTTCTTGTTGCGTTAGCTTTATATCAACTTAAACTACGTGTTAGCACAGACATTTATCATGTTATTAATTTATGAATTTTATTTAATATTTATTTGACTAAGACTATTTAAATGTCTTTTATAAATTAAAATCTAAGTAAGGTTTATACTCGGTTTTCTATAACACTAATTAATTTGGCTAATTCTATTTATATTAAACCCGGGTGTGTCATCACCGGAGAAGAACGCCGCCACCAGGACATTCCCCTCGACGAGCCGCACCTCCGCCGCCCGTCCTCCTCGATGTTCGGCCCCCGGAGGAGCATTCCCACGCAAGCACCTCGTCGCCGGCCGCCTGCTCCGCCGCGGCCCAAATTCCGGCCGATGTCGTCGATCTTCTGCGTTGGTGAGAATACCCTCGTGATCCCCTCTCGCTCCTCTCTCGTTTCCGCCCCTCGCCGGAGCTCCCCAACAGCCCAATCGCCGGCGAGCCTGTTGTTGACGTAAAATCCGCATTTCACGCCAAGCACACAGCAAGCCGAATTAGCTAGCTTTACACGTGACCCGAGCGTTTGAATCCGAAAGCGTGCTAGTCAATTTTCCTGAAAACTGACAAAGGGAGAAAAGATGTTCAAATAACACCTGGAAGGTACCGGGTAATACCAGATAGTTCCATAATTGCAGTTACGGAGCCAGTTTCGAACGACATATAGCCACAGAGAAGCTATCTGTCAGCAGTTAAAGCATCATTCGGCAATCGGCAAAGCACGCAGGAAGCGCACTGCCGAATGACTGTTAAAGCATCATTCGGCAATCGGCAAAGCACGCAGGAAGCGCACTGCCGAATGCGTGACGTAAGCATGACGAAAGATCGGTAGTTGACTGAATAAACATTGTAACGTATATTCATAACCGATTAACGGGGAACAGAGCATGATAGATAAATAAAAGGGCGAAAACATGACCATAATTTCATAATAAACAAGAATGCATAGACTAAAAGCACTAGTCTACCGCATGTCTAAGTACTTTTCAACCCGTCGAGCATGAAACAAGCAAGTTAATCCACCGCATGATACGACTTGCTTGGAATCACACCACCAACAAAGAATAGATCAATCCACCGCATGATACGACTCTAATCATGGAAGGCTAAAAGCATTCTTTATTTAAAACAAAACCATGCACATGTTACACTAGTGGCAATACTGCCGAATACAGCTATATAGCCGAATCGGGTTCCATGAAGAAGGAACACGCTTCGTTGATGATGATAGATCTATCAGATCGAATCGAATTCTAATCCACCGGATGATTAGCTCTAAGACGACCCAAAAACCTGCATCTACCGCATGATACCCGGTTCTGTCAAGATCTACACGAAGATATCAGCTATATCATTGTGCTTAGCAAATCTA
>OAMR01000685.1:270812-294927 GCA_900205405.1 Echinochloa crus-galli
ATTCAAACACATTAGCACCGGGTCGTCTCCAGACCAGCTCGAACCCGCGACACGTGGCAACCTAGACTGTTTCGGATTCGGCTATATGGACGCCGCGGTTCTTTCATCGTTTTGCGGTCTAGAACCGAGCCCGACCAGTCTAGATTGGGCAAGGGTGTGTTGCATGAATTAAGCACATAGTAAAAAAGGAGCAACACGGGGTAACTTAATGAATCTGTTAGATCTTGCCGAAATCTAACAGAGCCGATAACTTGGTCCATACTAGATCTTAGCCCACCGCATGGCTCATGACCTAACAGAGGAACCTTCTTGAGACCATAACTTAAATCCACCGGATGATACTAAGCATGGTAACAAGACTACTTGCATCAAAGCTTAAATCCACCGCATGATACTAAGCATGATACAAGGTTGCCGGTACTTACGGAGGTCGACGGATCGATGACTCCTCTCGAAGAACTCGACGACTCGACTAAAGGACTCGATGTTGGCACGGGGCCGGTTTGTTGTACGATTGATTGTTCTTTTTTTTACAACTGCCATGGGTTTATATTTATACCCAGGTCTTGATACAATTCCTAGTCGGACACGACTACAACACTTGTTTAAAAATAAATGACGAATCTTCGTGCCCATATTGCTTTCCTTGTTCGAACCGGCCTTTTCCTTATGTTGATCCACGTCATCATGTCTTCCCGAATGCTACCACTCTTCGCCTGCGGAACAATGCCTCTGCCGAATGATGACGCATTCCCGACCGCAGAGTATCTCTGCCGAATATTTCAGCCGAATGGCGACGCGTTCCCGACCGCAGAGCATCTTTGCCGAATGCTTCAGAAAAAACCCTTTTAGCCGAATGGCATCCTTCTACCAAATCCGGCCCACATGTCAGCCTCTTCCTGGTGCCAATTTTTGGTGTCAACACATGCCCCTTCAATTTCGGGATAAGAGGTAACTTTTATCTCGGAATTGACCAAAAGCACTTAACATTTCCAAGTTGGTTCTGCTCGGCACCCGCTTCTCCTTCCGAATCTTCAGAGCTCTCATCCGGATCCGAACCCTAAGTCATCGTCTTCCAAGATCCAACCTTCAAATGGCGGACCAAGATCTTGCTCTCCAGGTAAACTTCAATCCCCTCAAGCATGTTCGGCAGTCTTCTTTCGATTTGCATTTTAAATTTCTTCTTATCCCCTTTCATTCTTGATAGGCCCTAGCTGCCGAAATCCTCATCCCTGTTGAGGAAAAATCTCCATCCTACTTCCTCGGTCCCGTAGGAGATTCAGATCCTTCTGAAATCATTGCGGCTGAATCTCAGCGGATTCCTTTTAAGATTTCACTGACAAAACCTCAGGAGTGGCAAGATGCCTTCAAGAACTGGCCTTTGCCCCCAATCGCCGGATGGAGAAATTGGTATAAAAGGATGTCTGATGATAAAAGCCCTCAAACACAGAATTGGGATCATTTGCGTATTTCTCATTGCCTGGAGCTGTCATTAGCTGAAACACCAAAGAATGAGAACCTCCTGATTGCAGCTTGCCACTTTTGGTCCAATGGTACAAATACCTTTCTTTTTGGTCATGGCCCAATGTCTCCTACTTTGGCCGATGTCTACATGATGACCGGCCTGAATGTTACAGGAACTGTACACCCATATGATCATAAAGGTTCCTCCAAGCAGACAGGAGTGAAAACAGGGGTTGGATATAAAAGATACATTCAGAATCATATGTCTGATGGCCCTCTGACCGATGTTGAATACAGGGCCTTCCTGAATATGTGGCTATGCAGATCAGTTTTTTGTGGCAAAGCCAATGAGCCAACTTTGAATCATATCGTGATGGCCGAAGAGCTGGCTGCTGGAAAAGTCATCCCACTTGGGAAATATCTCCTGGGAAGTGTTTACCATATGCTCAACCAAACCACCCACCTGATGCACACTAACAAGAACTAACAAAGGGATGAAAACGTTTAGATTAAAACCTGGAACGTGCCGGGTGAGACCAGACAGTTCCATGTTTGCGGCGTTGAAGCCAATCTTGAGAGACATATAGCTACAGGGAAGCTATCTGTCGGCAGTTAAAACCTCATTCGGCAATCGGCAAGGCACGCAAGGAGCGCACTGCCGAATGCGTGACGTAAGCATGACGAAAGATCGGCTTTCAACCGAATGAACACGTACTCATAGCCGATTAACGAGAAACAGAGCATGATAGATAAATAAAAGGGTGAAACATGATCATAAATTCGCAATAAACAAGAAATGCATAGGCCGAAAGCAGCACCCGTCAAGCATGATAGCAAACAAGTTAATCCACCGCATGATACGACTTGTTTGAGACCACACCACTAATCAGATTAGATCAATCCACCGCATGATACAATCTAATCGTGAAAGGCTAAAAGCATTCATTGTCCAATGCAAACCCACGAACACACGTTCACTCGTGAGAGCATTACCGATTGCGGCTATTTAGCCGAATCGGGGTCCATGGCGAAGGAACAAGCCTAATCGGTAAAGGTAAATCTATCAGATCGAATCGAATTCTAATCCACCGGATGATTAGCTCTAAGACGACCCAAAAACCTGCATCTACCGCATGATACCCGGTTCTGTCAAGATCTACACAAGACCAACGAGCTTGAACCCGCAACACGTGGCAATCTAGATTGACTTCGAATTCGGCTATGGAAACATAGTACATCGTGAGCTAGAACCGAATCTAATCAACCTGGACTGGGCAAAAGAGTGTTGTAATGAATTAAACATAAAAGTAAAATCCAAAGCAACACATGGTAACTTTATGGATCTATTAGATCTTGCCAAAATCCAATAGAGCCGATAACTTGTTCCAAGCTAAAACTTAGCCCACCGCATGGATCATGATCTAACAATGGAACCTTCCTGAACCAAAGCCTAAATCCACCGCATGATACTAGGCATGGTGCAGGGTTGCCGGTACTTACGGAGGTCGACGGATCGATGATTCCTCTCGAAGAACTCGACGACTCGACTAAAGGACTCGAAGTTGGCACGGGGCCGGTTTGTTGTATGATTGATTGAACTCCCTTTTACAACTACCATGGGTTTATATTTATACCCAGGTTTCGACACGGCTCCTAGTTGATTACGATTACAATATTTATTTCCTAAAAAAGATAAACGCCGGGGCACCGTATCCGTCTTGCATTCCAAGTTAAACCAGCCTTTTCCTTATACTTGACCCACGTCATCACGCGCCCCCGAATGCCTTTTGCGAAACAGTTCTCTTGCCGAATGACGATGCGTTCCTGACCGCAGAACGTCTTTACCGAATGCTCTGGGGAAAAACTTCTCTGCCGAATGATATCTTTTCAACGAATCCGGCCCACATGTTGGCCTCTTCCTGGTGCCAATTTTTGGTGTCAACACCTGTGTCCCGAGCCGCCCCCGGCCATGGATTTGAGCTCCCTGAGCTTTTGCACAAACCCCCTACAAGAATCCCACCTTCACACTTAAGCCCAACCGAGCTGCCTTTTTCACATCTAACCCCATAGTTTCGTCCTTTTGCATGATCTATTTTCTGAGTCTCGCAAAACTTCTTCGCTAGCCCCCTCAAGTCTACGGTTAATTACGACTAGGTCCCCGAAATAATGTTTTAGCCATAAATTACACGTTTTAGCTCCGATTCAACCCGTTCTTGTTGCGTTAGATTCATGTGAACTTAAACTACACGTTAGCACTATTATTTAACATGTAACATGTTTCTGAATTTTTATTTAAAATTAAGTTGATTAAATGCTATCTAAATGTCTTTTCATAATTAAAATCTAACTAAGGTTATACCATTTTTCATATTAATGTTAACATGAATAATATTTATTTAATTATTTTTCTGAATAAAATATAATTAAATTCCATCTCAGTTCTTGTAAAGTGATATTAATTTGATTAATAATTATCTAACTAGCTCTTTCTAATTAAAAGCAATTTAGAGTTAAACTCCGACTTTTCATAAATAAATGTTAACATTGAATAATATTAATATAAATGTGTTTTTATTATAATATTGATTTAAGCAACTCGGTTCATAAAGTTAATCGATTAGATGTTCTCACACATTTTATTTCAAATTAATATTTAATTTGGAGTAATTGATGCATAAACAATTATAAATAAAATGTGATTAAGTTTCACCTCGGTTTTACAAATTCAAATAGAATTATTGAAATAATCTCTACTTATGATTTTCTTTAATTAAAATCAATCAAGCATATAGTTATGTCACTTAATAATTCAATTCTTCCGATAGTGGTATCTTCTCAACCGTAACTTCGTTTTCAGCGACTCTTGCGCGCACGTGATCATCGAACCATGCCCTATCCTTTAGCGCACTCTTTTAAAGCTTTTCCTCTGATTGGTGTATTGTTCTTAGTTGTGTATTGTTTGTTTGCTTGTTTAGCTACATGTTGTGCTCGATGTTTGCTGCGACTAGAAGGAACACGCTGTGAGTGCGATCAAGAAGAAGACTTTGAAGATCAAGAGCTGAAGAATATGAGTGATTATACTATGGATTGAGGCAAGTTATAGCACGGACAATCCTTGCTACCTACTCACTTGTATTAAATCGTTTCATACGTGCATGTGTCTAATTTGATGTACCTTTAAGTTTGTACCTAGTCTTATTTATCATGTCCTTGATTTCCCCGGGTTTATTGCATATGGGTAGAACTTTGCTAGGCGCAGCTACTGTCACCTCTATTTAATTGTTAAATTTGACTTAATGGTTCACTTCAATATGATGATTAAAACTTGCTTTTTAGTAACATGGATCAGGGAGCTAGAACATGTGCTTCGTGCTTTGTTCTAGTGTCTCTCCCTAAGGACTAGTTCTTAAAGCGGCAACCCAGGAGCCTGTCACCACCGCCAGAACTATAATGGCTCTGGTCTTGGTCAAGTAGCTTGTACGGCTCTAGCTTGATAGTAGTTACTGAGGGGCCGACGGCGTTGTGGGAGGCAAGGTGAAAGGGTGTTTCCTGATTCCACCGAGGACGGATGCGCTCCGTTGGCTATGTCTCGTTAGGCACAGTACCGTGTTGGGAGTCCTCGCGTTGGAACTCCGCATGTTGTGCTTTGGTAGGCTTGCATAGCATGCGCTCTGGACGCCATTGACCCTCCAATCGCTGCGCCCTGGGAGTCAGTCGATCTTGGTGCCTAGGGTCTCACCGTCTTGTAATACCACAACGGCTACTGTCTTGTTAGGGTGTCTTGTGAAAAGCCTCATAGCGTCCCTATGCGGTCACACCTCGGAAGTGTGATTTGTGAGGTCTGATCCACCTCCGCGTGGTTGGGTGCAAAGTTCCTTTGAACTTTTACGCGACTGATGGGTAAAGGGTGAAACCTCTGCAGAGTGTAAATCTATCATGATAGCCTTTCTCAGGGTCACGAGCGGTCTGGATCCTTTTTGATTAGAAGATGATGTTTATTTATGCTTAATGTCACTTATACCTTATTAATTGGGTTTCAACTGGGATTCATACACTGGTAGTAACTTGGATAATATTAAAATGAACCAATTAAAAGTGCTAATGCAGTTGAGTCGTGTCTAGCCTTTTTGAGCCTTCATACACCCGTGCTATACTTGCTAAGTAATACATTTACTTACGCTTGCTATTATTCTATAAAACCTCGGATGGGTAACAGATGAAGTTTCTTGAGGATCTTCCGTACTACTGAGATGTGGTCAACCAGTCGGTGTCCCTGTGGACTTGAGGCTCTACCTGTCGATATAATTAATATACTTCCGCTGTGTTTTAGGTAAACTCTGATGTAAAACTATTTTTTATTCGAGCATATGTACTTTGTTTATCATATTTGTTAGATGTATGTGTTATGTGGACTTCCTGGGCACACATATAGCAGCATTCGAGTTTCTGTGTAAATCCGGGTGTGACACCCTTGGTGGCCAGGTCGGTGCATCCCTCGGTTCGGCCGAACCGGGGAGTTCGGCCGAACCGAGGAATTCGGCTGAACCGCCTCCCAGCCGCCTCTAGCTGCCTTGGCAGTTACCCAAGCTCAACCGCCTTGTCCAGTTCCTATAAATAGAGGGTTACTTTCACTTGTAAACACACACCAAGCCAAGGGGCTCATTTCCACTTTCATTCTAGTAGAGTTAGGATAGTTTAGTTGGGAGTTAGAGTTGAGTCGAGCTTGCTCTTGCTAGCAGAGTGTCTTCAGAAGCTCTGGTAATAGCTCTTGTATCTTTTACTTTTCCTTTTGTAAGACTTTGAGTTATCAATATAGTGTCTTTATCACTTTGCCTTTGTCATTTATAGCTTGCTTCTACTTTATTCTAGTTGCAACTATATCTTGTTTAGACTATAGTCAGATAAAGTTCTAGTGCTTGTAGTCTTGTTTAAGTCTTTGTCTTGGCTGGTTCTTCGATCTTGCTTGATACTGGAGGTGAATTGTCACCAAGAGTATTGACAAGGTTGCTTGCTCTTCCTAGCAGAGTAAGTAGTTGTTGACTAGTGTAGGAGTGGTTCCTAGCCTAGCCAGTGGCCTTAGATTATTCCCGTCGCAACGGAGGTGGTAGCCGTGAGGTGGTGACAGCCCTTTCGGTCTTCGTAGCCCATCACGTTAGTTCCGGTCCGTAGGATCCCCCAGTTGGGAATTGGTGACCCCCCTTCTCATCCCTTTCTGTGTGTCACGGGTTCCCTTGTCCCGAAGCTAAGACAATAGAGTTAACCCAGATCTCCTACTGCTGGCTCTATAGCCGCTGTATCCCTAGGCTAGAGTGACATAGGTAGATAAAGTATCCAGGAGTCCTCTATCTCTTCTCGTTGTCGTCCCAACTATCTATCTCTTCTCTCCCTTATCAGAGTATCCCTTGAGCTGTGTGTCCGGTATACCCACTCCTATCCAATACCGTTATCCCCTGTCTTGTCTACTCGTGTACCCTTCTTTGATAGTCTCGAATATCTGTTCACTAATATTCTTGCCAAAGCTTCCCTGTGGAAATATAAATTACGATACCTTGGGATACTCCCAGGTGAAGTGCTACAGCGGTGATTCTGTGCGCTTGCAGAATATTTCTATATTTTACTAAGCCATAAGGAAAACCACTGAACACTCCTTACCCCAGTACCAGGATTCTCAATTCTGATATTGGACCGTAAGAAGTGCCAACAGCCTAATTATCTTGAGAGTAGTTATCAGTAATGGATGTTTGTTGATGTATGTTACCTATAGAGCACAATTGATAACAGACTAACATAAATAGGTAAGGGGCGGTCATGGAAATTTGGTGGTTTTTGGTAGGTAAGATGCATTTTTGACATGACCAAAGTGGAGTTTAGTGGAGTCAGCCCCATGCTGCCATGTTTTGTGATAATTGGTGAGTGTGCAGCCATTTTTTAGTGGGGTAGACATGTTTGGTGCTGGTTGGTGGTGATGGTAAATAAATGGAGATGTTCTAGAAGGGGTAAAAATGATGAAAGTTACAAATTACACCCTCTTCAATTAAAATTCAGCATGTGACCATTTATTTTTAACCAAGCTTGCAAAATTTTCTACTCTCTCAAATTAATTACTCAAGTGGTTCATTTATTTTGGAAAGGGAAACATACAAATGCAGTGATAAAAATTAAAAATTGGAAGGGAAACATGAGATACCTACCGGTTTTCCTCGCGGCGAGAGCTCAGCTTTAAAGTCCGCAAGCGGGACATCTCCTATCTTCAGTTGCTTTTGTCATCGTCCGGTCCCGGAGTGGATGACTCGGACGATGCAACTTTCTTCCACCATATCTTCTTGTTCTTCTTCGGTGTCGGTGGCGGTGGGATCGGCTTCTCCGGGGAATTCCAGAGAGCTTGCTCTTCCTCGTATTTCTTTACGAGGAAATCCATTTCTTCTGCACTTGTCGGCTCGCTCCACTTCAACTGCTCTCCACCGAGTATTTCTAGCTCTCCATTAATGAGTGCTCTCAGGAAACACTCAGCACTCTCCTGCTCCAGTGTGAGTGGTTTTGTCTTCTGCTCTTCCCGAGGTTGAAACTTGAAGTAGATCAACCTTCCGTCAATACGGAACGAGATTTCTCTCGCATCCATATCAATTCAAGCTCGGGCGGTGTTCAAGAACGGCCGGCCCAACACAAGGGGAAACGAACACTCGTTCCCCGTGTCAAGGACAATGAAGTCCGTAGGGACATAGCGTCCCCAAATTCGGACCGGAACATTCTCAATTACCCCCTCGGGATAGCGGATTGTTGAGTCCGCAAGCTGTACCTGAGCAGTTGTAGGTGACATAGTAGGGTAGCGTAATTTCTTAAATAATACCTTCGACATGATGTTCACGCTAGCTCCTAGATCACAGAGTGCATCACCAATGCGACGATTCCAGATCGTGCACTGAATGATGGGTACTCCGGGATCTTCCTTTCTTTCAGGAGAGGTCTTTATGATCATCTTTTTCGCAGCTCTTGGCAGGTAGGTCCATTGTGGTGTCTGTACTTGGATGTGTGCGATTCTCCCTGCATGGTTAGCACGGAGCACACTATGAGACATCTTACACTGCCTTGTAGTGACAGCATTTACAGTTTCGATGGAAGGTTCGGGTTGCCCCGGAATCTTCCCCGATTCAGTGACAGGAACAACAGCAGCTAACTGAGCAACTTGTGTTTCTATCATTTTATTAAAACTCAGTTGGCTTTTCATAGCAGAAGAGAATGATTCCAGCCTAGAGTCTATGTTTTCCAGAGTTTTATCATTGGCAGCCAGCTTTTTATTGATATTTTCAGTTATTTTCATCTGGCTAAACACAAGATCTCTAAGCGACGGCTGATTATTGAAATTGCCGAAATTGAAATTGTTACCTTGTTGTGGCCTCTCAAATGGGAGGTTTGGGCGCGAATTCCAGCCTTGATTGCCGTAGTTGTTCAGTCGATACCCGTTGTTGTTGGAGTTGTTGATGTAGTTGGCGTCTTCTCGCGTCTCGGGACAGTCATTCCCCGAATGGCCAGTGTTGCCACAAACTTCGCAGGTCATGCGATTGTCCATGGCTTGGACCATTTCTTGAGCAGGGGCCTCCAGCTTCTGTTGAGTCCATCTTGGCAGCGAGCATGTCTAGAGCTTCAACTTGATGAACTCCTCGGGTCTTCTGTTGAGTCCGATCATCGGACCAACCTTGGTTCTCGACCCTCTTCTCTATAAGAGCCTTCGCACGACTCTCCTCAAGAGAGAAGAACGAGCCTCCAACAGCAGCATCCAGATACTCACGGGCAGAGCTTCTCAGCCCGTGATAGAAGGTTTGGATTATGAACCAACTCTGCATACCATGGTGAGGACAAGCAGATATATAGTCCTGGAGGCGATCCCATGCCTCCGGGACTGATTCATCTTTTAACTACTGGAAACTAGCAATTTTATTCTAGAGGGCGTTGGTTTTCCCGACCGGAAAGAATTTTAGCAAGAAAGCACTAGTGCATTTTCCCAAGTGTCTATAGCTTCGCTGTTAGCATAAAACCAATGTTTTGCCATGCCTAATAATGAAAATGGGAATAAACGAAGGCGAATGGCATCGATACTTACTCTGTGGATGGTGAAGGTGTTGCAAATCTCCAGGAAATGCTGGAGATGAGCACTGGCATCTTCGTGAGGCTTGCCACAGAACGGGCTAGCCTAAACCATGTTGATGAGGGCTGGCTTAAGCTCGAAGTTGCCATCTCCGACTGGCGGAGCTGGTCCGACACGCATGTTCTCGCTCGATGGAGCGGAAAACTCGCGGATCGTCTTGCCGGCCATACTCGATGTGCCTGGTCAATGACGGGAAGGACTGGGATCGTCGGAAGGAGTTGCTTCTGAGGTGGTACAACACGGGGTCTCACTTTCCTCACAAGTGACTCTGGATTTTCTTGGAAGTTTGACGGTAGTTGGAAACCAGTCATGCACTGCTCTGCTCCACAAAGACCAACGAACAGAGCAAGGATAAACCCGCTTGAGTAGCGGTACTCAACTAAGATAGTTTGAGATAAAAGTTTGAAATTAATCTAGCCAAATAAGTCCCCGGCAACGACACCAAAAATGCTTGTTGGCACTTCTTACGATCCAATATCAGAATTGAGAATCCTGGTACTGGGGTAAGGAGTGTTTCACTGGTTTTCCTTATGGCTTAGTAAAATATATAAATATTCTACAAGCGCACAGAATCACCGTTGTAGCACTTCACCTGGGAGTCTCCCGAGGTATCGTAATTTATATTTCCGCAGGGAAGCTTTGGCAAGAATACTAGCAAACAGATATTCAAGACTATCAGAGAAGGGTACACAACTAGGCAAGACGGGGGATAACGGTATTGGATATGAGTGGATATACCGTAACACAAACAGCTCAAGGGATAATCAGGTAAGAAAGAGAAGGAATAGATAGCTGGGAGGACAACGAGAAGAGATAGAGGACTCCTGGATACTTTATCTGTCTATGTCACTCGGGCTTAGAGATATATTAGCTAAAGAACTAGCACTAGAAGGTCTAGGTTAACTCTATTGTCTTAGCATCGGGACAAATGAACCTATGACACGCAGAAAGGGATGAGAAGGGGTGCCACCAACTCCTAACTGGGGAATCCTGCAGGCCAAGCCGGACGTGATGGACTACGAAGACCGGTAGGGCTGTCACCACCTAACGGCTACCACCTCCATGGACTCAGGGGCAAACTAAGGCCACTGGCTAGTCTAGGAACCACTCCTACACTAGTCAACAACTACTTACTCCACTAGCAAGAGCAAGCAACCTTGTCAATACTCTTGGTGACAATTCACCTCTAGTATCGAGCAAGATCGAAGAACCAACTAAGACAAAGACTTAAACAAGAACTAGAAGCGAAGATTAGTGCATGAAAACATATTCACATCATTGGAACTAAGAAGCTAGCAGCCTGAACCTAATGTACAAATATACAATGAATAGGAGTGTCTACACATGAAAGTGATAAAGATAACTATATTGATAACTCAAAGTCTTACAAAAGGAAAAGGAAAAGATACAAGAGCTTATACCAGAGCTTCTGAAGATGACTCCGGAACCTCCAAGCAAATCTCGACTCAACTCTAACTCCCAGCTAAACTATCCTAACTCTACTAGAATGAAAGTGGAAATGAGCTCCTTGGCTTGGTGTGTGTGATACAAGTGAAATGCCACTGCTTATATAGGTGTCCAAGGTCGGTTTGGAGGAGTGACGGCCAAGGGAGCCAAGGGGTACCCCTTGGGGATTTGGGCGAAGGCCCGGGTTCGGCCGAACAGGTCGGTTCGGCCGAACCCTGGGATCCACCGCCTTGGCTCCCAATTGCTGTGATCTGCTCCTGGAGGCGGTTGCTGCATTTGGCTCCCAAAGTACATGGAATGTTGCATAAAGCCTCGTTTATTCCCGAGTATTGGTGGTCGAAATTGTGTTGTAACGACCGCCAACAATTACATGGCATCATAGTTTACTCGGACACTAATAAACTTCCTCTTTACAAAAGTTCCTTGATTGTGATCACGTCGTAGATACAGTGTCTCCTCCGCCACTAACAGGATGCTTGGGTCATCAGCCATCGAAAATGGAGGCAGGCCATCGAGCATATCATAATCTTCATTTGTCTTGTCCTCAACTACTATGATTTTTCTCTTTCTAGGAAGGACTATATGACACTTTGGCTCGTCTTGTGATGGGTCCAATTGCTTACCCACACCTTTCTTCGGTCTGCTAGCCATGTCCTTCACATAAAAAACTTGTGTGACAGCTTTGGCCAGGACGAACGGTTCGTCTAGAAAGCCAATCTTGTTTAGGTCCACTAACGTCATTCCATAGTCATCAACTTTAACACCTCCTCCAGTCAGCTTCACCCATTGACACTTGAACAGTGGGATCTTAAAAGATTCGTACTCTAGTTCACATATCTCCTCTATGACTCTATAGTATGAGTTCGTATTGCCATCGGTGTCTGTCGCGTCGATCCAGACACCACTATTTTGGTTGGTGCTTTTCTTGTCTTGGGCTCTCGTGTAAAATGTATACCCATTGATGTCGTATCCTTGGAATTTCAAGATCGTGCTTGATGGACCCCTAGCTACAAAAGCTAGCCGTGCATCAATGCCCTCGACACCCATAAGACGTTTTTGCAACCAAGTGGCGAAAGTACTATTGTGCAGACGCTGAATAAAGGCCGCAGACTTTGTTTAGTTTTTGTCCCAGAGAATCAACATATGCTCCTCGATGTACGGAGCAACTAAGGTTGATTGTTGTAAAACTGTGAGGTGCGCTCTAGAAATGTCTCAATGTCCTTGACCACCATCGTTCTTCTCCCTAGTGTGCCCTTTCCACCAAGTCTCCCCACGTGATGTGATTCAAGCAAACCAATCGGTATAAGATCGTCGACAAAGTCAACACATAATTCAATGACCTCCTCTGTTTCGTATCCTTTATACGGAATGTCGTCATCGGCCTCGTCTTCTTCATCTTCATCCATTAGAATTCCTCTTTCACCGTGCTTCGTCCAAACAGAATAATTCCTCATGAAACCGTGCCTCATCAAATGCACTTGAAGACAACCTCTTTGTTTGTACGATTGTATATTTTTACAATGGGTGCATGGGCAGAACATGAAACCGGACGGCGTCCTGTTAGCCTCGGCGGCATCGAGAAACGTCCTTGATCACCTTCTGAGAAATTGCATTGAGGAATGCACATAGCTTCACAATGGCTTTCCGCACGTTTACTGGTAGCACACCCCTGAGTATGACGGGAAGCAGCTGTGTCATCAACACATGGCAGTCGTGAGACTTCAGGTTTGTGAACTTCTTCTCTTTCATATTTATTATTCCCTTAATATTGGAGGAGTAGCCAGACAGAACCTTGATACTGTTCAAGCATTCAAACATGCATGCCTTCTCTTCTTTACTAAGAGTGAAGCTGGTAGGACGCAAGTACTGGCGTCCTTTGTCTCTCTTTTCTAGATGTAGATCAGTTAGTTGGTTCAATCGTTTCAGCTCCTGACGTGCTTCAAGTGTATCTTCTGGCTTCCCATAAGTACCCAGGAAGCTTATCATGTTCACGCAAAAATTCTTCATCAGATGCATCACATCAATCGCGTTACGGACCTCTAAAAATTGCCAATAAGGTAGATCCCAAAAGATAGACTTCTTCTTCCACATCGTGGCACGACCATCCTCGCCCGTCGGAGCAGCCTGGCTTCCGTCTCCCTTGCCAAACACCACGTGTAGGTCCTTCACCATATCAAATACCTTTTCTCCACTCCGGTGTCTCGGCTTTGTACGGTGGTCAGCATTCCCGCCAAAATGTGCACATTTCTTTCGTAGCTCATGCTTCGCCGGAAGGAATCGACGGTGACCCATGTACACAACTTTACGACAATGTTTATGTCCCCAATTCCACATGAAATCGCAAACATAGTATGCACATAAATTATTTCCCGGCCCCTGTTTGGCACACTGTCGACCAAAAGAAATTAAGTAAAATTCATATAATATATTAGCCGAGGCCTACATGTACAAATTACTTGCTTACCGGAAAGCCAATGTTCCATTTTAGTGTTTCATGTTGAATTCCCGGGTGTTCTTGACGGAATGAGCCTTATAACTATTCACAAGTCATACAAAACAAAATACTAACTAGCTTGCCTTCTCTCTCCATTTAAAACACAACATGCATGAACACTCTCTCCACCATGAACTCAAGCTCTCTCCTCTCTCTCCTCCAAGAACACAATCTCTCTCTAGCTAGCTTTACTTTGATTCACAAATCCCTCTATTTCTAAATCATAGAAGGATTACAAGCTAAATAAAACATTAGAGAATGAAAGAGTGTACCTTGTAGTGCTCCTTAGATGAGTAGATTCTTCACAAATTTTGAAAAAAATTTGGGCAGCACCTCCCCTCCCACGGCCGAGCAGCATGAACACAGCGCCTAAGTGTTCAGCTGGCTCGGGCGGGGGAGGGGAAGCCCCTATATTCAAACACATTAGCACCGGGTCGTGGCAAGACCCGGTGCTAATGTTCACCCTTTAGCACCGGGTGCAGCCACGACCCGGTGCTAATGTGCCCGAGGCCTTTAGCACCGGGTCGTGGCTACACCCGGTGCTAAAGGGTGAACATTAGCACCGGGTCTTGCCACGACCCGGTGCTAATGTGTTTGAATATAGGGGCTTCCCCTCCCCCGCCCGAGCCAGCTGAACACTTAGGCGCTGTGTTCATGCTGCTCGGCCGTGGGAGGGGAGGTGCTGCCCAAATTTTTTTCAAAATTTGTGAAGAATCTACTCATCTAAGGAGCACTACAAGGTACACTCTTTCATTCTCTAATGTTTTATTTAGCTTGTAATCCTTCTATGATTTAGAAATAGAGGGATTTGTGAATCAAAGTAAAGCTAGCTAGAGAGAGATTGTGTTCTTGGAGGAGAGAGAGGAGAGAGCTTGAGTTCATGGTGGAGAGAGTGTTCATGCATGTTGTGTTTTAAATGGAGAGAGAAGGCAAGCTAGTTAGTATTTTGTTTTGTATGACTTGTGAATAGTTGTAAGGCTTATAGTAATGTGGTTTTAGAAATTACTAGAAAATCAATATAAAATGCTAGAAAATCTTATAAATTACTAGAAAATCAATATAAAATGCTAGAAAATCTTATAAATTACTAGAAAATCAATATAAAATGCTAGAAAATCTTATAAATTACTAGAAAATCAATATAAAATGCTAGAAAATCTTATAAATTACTAGAAAATCAATATAAAATGCTAGAAAATCTTATAAATTACTAGAAAATCAATATAAAATGCTAGAAAATCTTATAAATTACTAGAAAATCAATATAAAATGCTAGAAAATCTTATAAATTACTAGAAAATCAATATAAAATGCTAGAAAATCTTATAAATTACTAGAAAATCAATATAAAATGCTAGAAAATCTTATAAATTACTAGAAAATCAATATAAAATGCTAGAAAATCTTATAAATTACTAGAAAATCAATATAAAATGCTAGAAAATCTTATAAATTACTAGAAAATCAATATAAAATGCTAGAAAATCTTATAAATTACTAGAAAATCAATATAAAATGCTAGAAAATCTTATAAATTACTAGAAAATCAATATAAAATGCTAGAAAATCTTATAAATTACTAGAAAATCAATATAAAATGCTAGAAAATCTTATAAATTACTAGAAAATCAATATAAAATGCTAGAAAATCTTATAAATTACTAGAAAATCAATATAAAATGCTAGAAAATCTTATAAATTACTAGAAAATCAATATAAAATGCTAGAAAATCTTATAAATTACTAGAAAATCAATATAAAATGCTAGAAAATCTTATAAATTACTAGAAAATCAATATAAAATGCTAGAAAATCTTATAAATTACTAGAAAATCAATATAAAATGCTAGAAAATCTTATAAATTACTAGAAAATCAATATAAAATGCTAGAAAATCTTATAAATTACTAGAAAATCAATATAAAATGCTAGAAAATCTTATAAATTACTAGAAAATCAATATAAAATGCTAGAAAATCTTATAAATTACTAGAAAATCAATATAAAATGCTAGAAAATCTTATAAATTACTAGAAAATCAATATAAAATGCTAGAAAATCTTATAAATTACTAGAAAATCAATATAAAATGCTAGAAAATCTTATAAATTACTAGAAAATCAATATAAAATGCTAGAAAATCTTATAAATTACTAGAAAATCAATATAAAATGCTAGAAAATCTTATAAATTACTAGAAAATCAATATAAAATGCTAGAAAATCTTATAAATTACTAGAAAATCAATATAAAATGCTAGAAAATCTTATAAATTACTAGAAAATCAATATAAAATGCTAGAAAATCTTATAAATTACTAGAAAATCAATATAAAATGCTAGAAAATCTTATAAATTACTAGAAAATCAATATAAAATGCTAGAAAATCTTATAAATTACTAGAAAATCAATATAAAATGCTAGAAAATCTTATAAATTACTAGAAAATCAATATAAAATGCTAGAAAATCTTATAAATTACTAGAAAATCAATATAAAATGCTAGAAAATCTTATAAATTACTAGAAAATCAATATAAAATGCTAGAAAATCTTATAAATTACTAGAAAATCAATATAAAATGCTAGAAAATCTTATAAATTACTAGAAAATCAATATAAAATGCTAGAAAATCTTATAAATTACTAGAAAATCAATATAAAATGCTAGAAAATCTTATAAATTACTAGAAAATCAATATAAAATGCTAGAAAATCTTATAAATTACTAGAAAATCAATATAAAATGCTAGAAAATCTTATAAATTACTAGAAAATCAATATAAAATGCTAGAAAATCTTATAAATTACTAGAAAATCAATATAAAATGCTAGAAAATCTTATAAATTACTAGAAAATCAATATAAAATGCTAGAAAATCTTATAAATTACTAGAAAATCAATATAAAATGCTAGAAAATCTTATAAATTACTAGAAAATCAATATAAAATGCTAGAAAATCTTATAAATTACTAGAAAATCAATATAAAATGCTAGAAAATCTTATAAATTACTAGAAAATCAATATAAAATGCTAGAAAATCTTATAAATTACTAGAAAATCAATATAAAATGCTAGAAAATCTTATAAATTACTAGAAAATCAATATAAAATGCTAGAAAATCTTATAAATTACTAGAAAATCAATATAAAATGCTAGAAAATCTTATAAATTACTAGAAAATCAATATAAAATGCTAGAAAATCTTATAAATTACTAGAAAATCAATATAAAATGCTAGAAAATCTTATAAATTACTAGAAAATCAATATAAAATGCTAGAAAATCTTATAAATTACTAGAAAATCAATATAAAATGCTAGAAAATCTTATAAATTACTAGAAAATCAATATAAAATGCTAGAAAATCTTATAAATTACTAGAAAATCAATATAAAATGCTAGAAAATCTTATAAATTACTAGAAAATCAATATAAAATGCTAGAAAATCTTATAAATTACTAGAAAATCAATATAAAATGCTAGAAAATCTTATAAATTACTAGAAAATCAATATAAAATGCTAGAAAATCAATATAAAATGCTAGAAAATCAATATAAAATGCTAGAAAATCAATATAAAATGCTAGAAAATCAATATAAAATGCTAGAAAATCAATATAAAATGCTAGAAAATCAATATAAAATGCTAGAAAATCAATATAAAATGCTAGAAAATCAATATAAAATGCTAGAAAATCAATATAAAATGCTAGAAAATCAATATAAAATGCTAGAAAATCAATATAAAATGCTAGAAAATCAATATAAAATGCTAGAAAATCAATATAAAATGCTAGAAAATCTTATAAATTACTAGAAAATCAATATAAAATGCTAGAAAATCAATATAAAATGCTAGAAAATCAATATAAAATGCTAGAAAATCAATATAAAATGCTAGAAAATCAATATAAAATGCTAGAAAATCAATATAAAATGCTAGAAAATCAATATAAAATGCTAGAAAATCAATATAAAATGCTAGAAAATCAATATAAAATGCTAGAAAATCAATATAAAATGCTAGAAAATCAATATAAAATGCTAGAAAATCAATATAAAATGCTAGAAAATCAATATAAAATGCTAGAAAATCAATATAAAATGCTAGAAAATCAATATAAAATGCTAGAAAATCAATATAAAATGCTAGAAAATCAATATAAAATGCTAGAAAATCAATATAAAATGCTAGAAAATCAATATAAAATGCTAGAAAATCAATATAAAATGCTAGAAAATCAATATAAAATGCTAGAAAATCAATATAAAATGCTAGAAAATCAATATAAAATGCTAGAAAATCAATATAAAATGCTAGAAAATCAATATAAAATGCTAGAAAATCAATATAAAATGCTAGAAAATCAATATAAAATGCTAGAAAATCAATATAAAATGCTAGAAAATCAATATAAAATGCTAGAAAATCAATATAAAATGCTAGAAAATCAATATAAAATGCTAGAAAATCAATATAAAATGCTAGAAAATCAATATAAAATGCTAGAAAATCAATATAAAATGCTAGAAAATCAATATAAAATGCTAGAAAATCAATATAAAATGCTAGAAAATCAATATAAAATGCTAGAAAATCAATATAAAATGCTAGAAAATCAATATAAAATGCTAGAAAATCAATATAAAATGCTAGAAAATCAATATAAAATGCTAGAAAATCAATATAAAATGCTAGAAAATCAATATAAAATGCTAGAAAATCAATATAAAATGCTAGAAAATCAATATAAAATGCTAGAAAATCAATATAAAATGCTAGAAAATCTTATAAATTACTAGAAAATCAATATAAAATGCTAGAAAATCAATATAAAATGCTAGAAAATCAATATAAAATGCTAGAAAATCAATATAAAATGCTAGAAAATCAATATAAAATGCTAGAAAATCAATATAAAATGCTAGAAAATCAATATAAAATGCTAGAAAATCAATATAAAATGCTAGAAAATCAATATAAAATGCTAGAAAATCAATATAAAATGCTAGAAAATCAATATAAAATGCTAGAAAATCAATATAAAATGCTAGAAAATCAATATAAAATGCTAGAAAATCAATATAAAATGCTAGAAAATCTTATAAATTACTAGAAAATCAATATAAAATGCTAGAAAATCAATATAAAATGCTAGAAAATCAATATAAAATGCTAGAAAATCAATATAAAATGCTAGAAAATCAATATAAAATGCTAGAAAATCAATATAAAATGCTAGAAAATCAATATAAAATGCTAGAAAATCAATATAAAATGCTAGAAAATCAATATAAAATGCTAGAAAATCAATATAAAATGCTAGAAAATCAATATAAAATGCTAGAAAATCAATATAAAATGCTAGAAAATCAATATAAAATGCTAGAAAATCAATATAAAATGCTAGAAAATCTTATAAATTACTAGAAAATCAATATAAAATGCTAGAAAATCAATATAAAATGCTAGAAAATCAATATAAAATGCTAGAAAATCAATATAAAATGCTAGAAAATCAATATAAAATGCTAGAAAATCAATATAAAATGCTAGAAAATCAATATAAAATGCTAGAAAATCAATATAAAATGCTAGAAAATCAATATAAAATGCTAGAAAATCAATATAAAATGCTAGAAAATCAATATAAAATGCTAGAAAATCAATATAAAATGCTAGAAAATCAATATAAAATGCTAGAAAATCAATATAAAATGCTAGAAAATCTTATAAATTACTAGAAAATCAATATAAAATGCTAGAAAATCAATATAAAATGCTAGAAAATCAATATAAAATGCTAGAAAATCAATATAAAATGCTAGAAAATCAATATAAAATGCTAGAAAATCAATATAAAATGCTAGAAAATCAATATAAAATGCTAGAAAATCAATATAAAATGCTAGAAAATCAATATAAAATGCTAGAAAATCAATATAAAATGCTAGAAAATCAATATAAAATGCTAGAAAATCAATATAAAATGCTAGAAAATCAATATAAAATGCTAGAAAATCAATATAAAATGCTAGAAAATCTTATAAATTACTAGAAAATCAATATAAAATGCTAGAAAATCAATATAAAATGCTAGAAAATCAATATAAAATGCTAGAAAATCAATATAAAATGCTAGAAAATCAATATAAAATGCTAGAAAATCAATATAAAATGCTAGAAAATCAATATAAAATGCTAGAAAATCAATATAAAATGCTAGAAAATCAATATAAAATGCTAGAAAATCAATATAAAATGCTAGAAAATCAATATAAAATGCTAGAAAATCAATATAAAATGCTAGAAAATCAATATAAAATGCTAGAAAATCAATATAAAATGCTAGAAAATCTTATAAATTACTAGAAAATCAATATAAAATGCTAGAAAATCAATATAAAATGCTAGAAAATCAATATAAAATGCTAGAAAATCAATATAAAATGCTAGAAAATCAATATAAAATGCTAGAAAATCAATATAAAATGCTAGAAAATCAATATAAAATGCTAGAAAATCAATATAAAATGCTAGAAAATCAATATAAAATGCTAGAAAATCAATATAAAATGCTAGAAAATCAATATAAAATGCTAGAAAATCAATATAAAATGCTAGAAAATCAATATAAAATGCTAGAAAATCAATATAAAATGCTAGAAAATCTTATAAATTACTAGAAAATCAATATAAAATGCTAGAAAATCAATATAAAATGCTAGAAAATCAATATAAAATGCTAGAAAATCAATATAAAATGCTAGAAAATCAATATAAAATGCTAGAAAATCAATATAAAATGCTAGAAAATCAATATAAAATGCTAGAAAATCAATATAAAATGCTAGAAAATCAATATAAAATGCTAGAAAATCAATATAAAATGCTAGAAAATCAATATAAAATGCTAGAAAATCAATATAAAATGCTAGAAAATCAATATAAAATGCTAGAAAATCAATATAAAATGCTAGAAAATCTTATAAATTACTAGAAAATCAATATAAAATGCTAGAAAATCAATATAAAATGCTAGAAAATCAATATAAAATGCTAGAAAATCAATATAAAATGCTAGAAAATCAATATAAAATGCTAGAAAATCAATATAAAATGCTAGAAAATCAATATAAAATGCTAGAAAATCAATATAAAATGCTAGAAAATCAATATAAAATGCTAGAAAATCAATATAAAATGCTAGAAAATCAATATAAAATGCTAGAAAATCAATATAAAATGCTAGAAAATCAATATAAAATGCTAGAAAATCAATATAAAATGCTAGAAAATCTTATAAATTACTAGAAAATCAATATAAAATGCTAGAAAATCAATATAAAATGCTAGAAAATCAATATAAAATGCTAGAAAATCAATATAAAATGCTAGAAAATCAATATAAAATGCTAGAAAATCAATATAAAATGCTAGAAAATCAATATAAAATGCTAGAAAATCAATATAAAATGCTAGAAAATCAATATAAAATGCTAGAAAATCAATATAAAATGCTAGAAAATCAATATAAAATGCTAGAAAATCAATATAAAATGCTAGAAAATCAATATAAAATGCTAGAAAATCAATATAAAATGCTAGAAAATCTTATAAATTACTAGAAAATCAATATAAAATGCTAGAAAATCAATATAAAATGCTAGAAAATCAATATAAAATGCTAGAAAATCAATATAAAATGCTAGAAAATCAATATAAAATGCTAGAAAATCAATATAAAATGCTAGAAAATCAATATAAAATGCTAGAAAATCAATATAAAATGCTAGAAAATCAATATAAAATGCTAGAAAATCAATATAAAATGCTAGAAAATCAATATAAAATGCTAGAAAATCAATATAAAATGCTAGAAAATCAATATAAAATGCTAGAAAATCAATATAAAATGCTAGAAAATCTTATAAATTACTAGAAAATCAATATAAAATGCTAGAAAATCAATATAAAATGCTAGAAAATCAATATAAAATGCTAGAAAATCAATATAAAATGCTAGAAAATCAATATAAAATGCTAGAAAATCAATATAAAATGCTAGAAAATCAATATAAAATGCTAGAAAATCAATATAAAATGCTAGAAAATCAATATAAAATGCTAGAAAATCAATATAAAATGCTAGAAAATCAATATAAAATGCTAGAAAATCAATATAAAATGCTAGAAAATCAATATAAAATGCTAGAAAATCAATATAAAATGCTAGAAAATCTTATAAATTACTAGAAAATCAATATAAAATGCTAGAAAATCAATATAAAATGCTAGAAAATCAATATAAAATGCTAGAAAATCAATATAAAATGCTAGAAAATCAATATAAAATGCTAGAAAATCAATATAAAATGCTAGAAAATCAATATAAAATGCTAGAAAATCAATATAAAATGCTAGAAAATCAATATAAAATGCTAGAAAATCAATATAAAATGCTAGAAAATCAATATAAAATGCTAGAAAATCAATATAAAATGCTAGAAAATCAATATAAAATGCTAGAAAATCAATATAAAATGCTAGAAAATCTTATAAATTACTAGAAAATCAATATAAAATGCTAGAAAATCAATATAAAATGCTAGAAAATCAATATAAAATGCTAGAAAATCAATATAAAATGCTAGAAAATCAATATAAAATGCTAGAAAATCAATATAAAATGCTAGAAAATCAATATAAAATGCTAGAAAATCAATATAAAATGCTAGAAAATCAATATAAAATGCTAGAAAATCAATATAAAATGCTAGAAAATCAATATAAAATGCTAGAAAATCAATATAAAATGCTAGAAAATCAATATAAAATGCTAGAAAATCAATATAAAATGCTAGAAAATCTTATAAATTACTAGAAAATCAATATAAAATGCTAGAAAATCAATATAAAATGCTAGAAAATCAATATAAAATGCTAGAAAATCAATATAAAATGCTAGAAAATCAATATAAAATGCTAGAAAATCAATATAAAATGCTAGAAAATCAATATAAAATGCTAGAAAATCAATATAAAATGCTAGAAAATCAATATAAAATGCTAGAAAATCAATATAAAATGCTAGAAAATCAATATAAAATGCTAGAAAATCAATATAAAATGCTAGAAAATCAATATAAAATGCTAGAAAATCAATATAAAATGCTAGAAAATCTTATAAATTACTAGAAAATCAATATAAAATGCTAGAAAATCAATATAAAATGCTAGAAAATCAATATAAAATGCTAGAAAATCAATATAAAATGCTAGAAAATCAATATAAAATGCTAGAAAATCAATATAAAATGCTAGAAAATCAATATAAAATGCTAGAAAATCAATATAAAATGCTAGAAAATAAATAAAGGGTGAAACATGATCATAAATTCGCAGTAAACACTTCGTTCCAACAGTGTCTGAAGAAAGCACATCCCCAATGGGCACGTTCTTGTTCTCGGATAAATTCCTCTTGTTCTTTCCTGTGCCTTTCTTCTTCATGTCTTCTTTTCTCCTCCTCATACTTACGCCTTTGAAAATGCTCCTTTTCTTGCTGACGCTGCCACTTGTTGAGGAGAATGCGTGTAGTAACCCTAGGTTTAGAGGGTTCTCCCACTTCAAATCGGCTATTCGGGAACCGAAGATCTTTCTGGCGAATCTGTTCAATTGTGATCTGCCGAGTAGGATCAACTGAACCATCCTGTCCTGCCTTCCTTGAGGTTAAAACTTTCAATCTTCCCTTTTCTCCAGATGGAACAGTATTTACCATGTTAACCGAGAATCCGATCATATTTGTATCAAGGCATAGATTGTTTCTCAGGCAAAGACTGGGGAGAAGGTCCTGTTGCACCAGTGATGATACAAGTACTGTGGAACATATAGCTCGGTATTTGATGCAGCTTGGAGAAGCTTCGGCAGATGAGGCCTTTAGAATCAGATACTTTCCTTTGTCATTAACAGGTCCGGCTTTTACATGGTTTGCTTCTTTGCCTCAAGCTGGTTAGATCAACCAACTTCTTCTCTGTACTACCTGTATAGTAATGAGCATGGAATTTCTGCTCTAGATCTTTCCACGTGCAAATTGACTGAGCAGGCAAAGAAGCAAACCATGTCCAAGAATTACCTGATAATGACAGAGGAAAGTATCTGATTCTAAAGGCCTCATCTGCCAAAGCTTCTCCAAGCTGCATCAAATACCGCGCTATATGCTCCACAGTACTAGTGTCATCCTGTCCTGAAAATTTGGCAAACTCCGTGGGGATCTTGACTCCCTTGGTGTCCGAAGGATTTCCAGCAAAATCATTAAGGACTATGCTTGTTGGTGTCAAATCTCCAGGGCCCATACCAAGCTTCCTGAATGTGGTATATGGCATTACATTGACAGCAGCTCCTCCATCGACAAACATCTTGGTCAACGGTTTACCATTAACATATCCCTTCAAGTATAGTGGCTTCATGTCCTGCGGAACAATGCCCCTGCCGAATGATGACGCATTCCCGACCGCAGAGTATCTCTGCCGAATGCTTCAG
>OAMR01000685.1:295286-320022 GCA_900205405.1 Echinochloa crus-galli
GAAAATTTGGCAAACTCCGATGTGATACTGACTCTATTCGGCAATGACACTCTTTGGTACCACTCTGGAAAGGGAGGTGAGTACATATATCCTTGATTCTTGGGTTTCAGACCGAATTGATTTTGCAGCACTTCGGTCATTTTCTGTACCATGAGATCGACATTTGAATCTTGATTCCCCGGTCTTCCAGCGGGCATCCCCGCAACGCCTACATACCCGGGATTCGGGAGAGCGTTAATAGCATTGTAGTCCAGGAACTCCAAGTATCCATTCCCATATAAATCCCTCTGCAGTCTATTGTTCAAGGGAGATATCTTGTAAGCAGAAGCAGGTGGATTCCCTGTGGTGCCGAATGCCATATCACCGTATGTGTGAGTTTTCGGTAGTGCAGGCTGCGGATCTTGCCGAATCGTTTGACCATTTGTATCTTTAGTACCAGAACCTTCAGTTTCATCGACATTCCCTTTACCATGTGGTTTCTGAACTGGTGCTTGAACATTGAAGTATGTCGGGCCACCCAACTGTCCATGTATCTGTTCGAAGGGTTTATCCACATGCTGACCAAAAATGCTTATCATTATATGCCGAAAACTGTTTAAGAACGCAGCATTGTGATTGGTCATTGCTTCCCCCAAAGCTTTGTATAACAAGCCCGAGAATCTCTCCCGCTCTTCTTCTTCAGTATGATCAGATTGCCCAGGAAGGAGAACTCTTGGCAGATCGGACTTGAGAAAAGGTGCACCACTCCTGTTCTTGGCGAAAGACAGTAAACATTTGTTAATGAATTGGTCAGCAGCAGCCTTTACCATCTGTTGATGCTCTTCAGACAACTCTTCCAAAGTGACATCCATGATGTCGCTCAACTCAGGATTGTGCGTTTAGATCAAAACCTGGAACGTGTCGGGTGAGACCAGACAGTTCCATATTTGCGGCATTGAAGCCAATCTCGAGAGGCATATAGCTACAGACAAGCCATCTGTCATTACTCAGAATATCATTCGGCAATCGGTAGAAGCATGTAAGAATCGCGCTGTCGAACGCACAACATCAGCATGACGTAAGATCGGACTTTAAATAAACAAAGAGAGCAAAGCATATCCATGACCGATTAACGAGGACAGACGTGTTATGAGAATAAATAAAGGGTGAGGCATGATCATAAATCCGCAGTAAACAAGAATGCATAGGCCGAAAGCAGCACCCGTCAAGCATGGCAACAAACAAGTTAATCCACCGCATGATACAACTCGTTTGAGGCCACACCACCAATGCTATAAAGAAGAAAAGAACAAGCAGCAAAAGAATTGCTCAGGTCAGATATGATACAAGGTTGCCGGTACTTACGGAGGTCGATGGATCGATGGCTCCTCTCGAAGGACTCGACGACTCGACTAAGAACTCGATAGGTGGCGCATGACCGGTTTGTTGTGTTGATTGATTCGATTGATTCCTATTACAGCTGCCATGGGTTTATATTTATACCCAGGTCTTGATACAACTCCTAGTCGGACACGACTACAATACTTGTTTCTAAAAATAAACGACGAATCTTCGTGTCCATATTGCGTTCCTTCTTCGAACCGGCCTTTTCCTTATATTGAAATAAACGATGAATCTTCGCGTCCATATTGCGTTTCTTGTTCGAACCGGCCTTTTCCTTATGTTGATCCACGTCATCATGCCTTCCCGAATGCTACCGCTTTTCGCCTGCGGAACAATGCCTCTGCCGAATGATGACGCATTCCCGACCGCAGAACGTCTTTGCCGAATGCCTCTGGGGAAAAACTCCTTTGCCGAATGGCATCCTTCCACCAAATCCGGCCCACATGTCAGCCTCTTCCTGGTGCTAATTTTTGGTGTTAACACTTTGTTGGAAGGAATCGACGATGACCCATGTACACAACCTTCCTACAATGTTTCAAATACATGCTTTCAGTTTTCTCTAAACAGTGAGTGCATGCTTTATGTCCTTTGTTTGATTGTCCTAATAGGTTACTTAGTGCAGGCCAGTCGTTGATGCTTATGAAAACCAGTGCTCAAAGGTCAAACTGCTAATGCTTGTCCTCATCCCACATGCTAACACCTTCATCCTTCCACAGCTGCAAAAGTTCATCAACCAATGGTCTTAGGTACACATCAATGTCGTTGCCAGGCTGCTTTGGGCCTTCGATGAGCACTGGCATCATAATGAACTTTCGCTTCATGTAGAGCCAGGGGGTAGGTTGTAGATACAAATCGATGAGCACTGGCATCATAATGAACTTCCGCTTCATGCAGAGCCAGGGGGGTAGGTTGTAGATACAAACAGTCACGGGCCAAGTGCTATGACTACTGCTCATTTCACCAAAAGGGTTCATGCCATCGGTACTTAAACCAAGCCTAACATTCCTCACAACAGTATCAAACTCTGGGAATGCTCTATCGATGTCCCTCCACTGGGATCCATCGGCGGGGTGTCTCAACATGCCATCCTGCTTACGTTCTTCTTTGTGCCAGCGCATCAGTTTGACATGGTCCTTGTTCCTGAACAAACGCTTCATACGGGGTATCAAAGGGAAATACCACATCACCTTGGCAGGAATTTTTTTTCTTAGAACGCTCACCTCCAACCTCACTAGGGTCATCCCGCCTGATCTTGTATCGTGCGCAGCTGCAAACCGGACAACGATCCAAGTGTTCGTACTCTCCGCGATAGAGGATACAGTCATTAGGACACGCATATATCTTCTGCACCTCCAAACCGAGGGCAAACAACCTGTTTTGCTTCATACGTCGTCGATGGCAATTCGTTACATATTTCTAAAACTACATTATTATATTCATTAAATAAATAAATATACCTTCTATTAAAAAAATAAATATACCTTCTGTTATATAAATAAATAACTATTCCAACTTTTAATAAATAACTAATAAATAAAATACATAAGCCTTATAACTATTCCCAAGTCATACATAAGTCATACATAACAAAATACTAACTAGCTTGCCTTCTCTCTCCATTTAAAACACAACATGAACACTCTCTCTCCACCATGAACTCAAGCTCCTCTCTCTCCTCCATGAACCCAAGCTCCCCATGAACAAATTCCTCTATTTTTAAAGCATACAAAGATTACAAGCTAAAAAAACATAAGAGGATGAAAGAGTGTACCTTGTAGTGCTCCTTAGATGAGTAGAATCTTCATAAATTTTGAAAAAAAAATTGGGCATGCCCTCCCCTCTCCCGAGCAGCATGAACACACAGCGCCAAGTGTTCATGCTGGCTGGGGCGGGGGAAGGAAGAAGCTGATATATATGAAGCACATTAGCACCCGGTCGTGGCAAGACCCGGTGCTACTGCTCGCAAATTAGCACCGGTTGCAGCCAGCAACCGGTGCTAAATGGCCTCGGGCACATTAGCACCGGTTATTGGCTGAAACCGGTGCTAATTGGTGCACATTAGCACCGGGTCTTGCCACGACCCGGTGCTAATATGCTCCCACTGCCACCCGCCCGCGCCGCCCCCGCTCCTAGCCGTTGGACCCATCAGTACCGGGTTCAAAAATGGCCGAGGCGGAGGGGGCGGACGGATGTACTCTACAGATTAACTAACACATGCTAACGAACTAAGCCTGAACCCATGCACGCACACACGCGCAACTAACAAGCTAACAGACTCATCTGAACACACGCACACACAATTCTACATACCAAGGTCGAGTTTATGTCTAACAGTGTTGTTATATATATCGATGAACTGATGGAATAATGCGCTCCTGCTCTCGAGAATAATATTGCGCTCCTGCTCTCGAGTCTAGGCATCATGGCTGCATGGCAAGCAGTGACAACAGGGCCGTGTTCCACCTTTGCTCACTGTCCAGCCGGACTGCAGAACAAGCAGTACACGGCGGAGACACTGGCTGTGCGCCTCACTCTTAAGCCTCCACCACTTACCAGTAAGGTCTGAATAATTTTCCATATGAGTGCTTTGCACCCAAAATTTGTGAGAAAACATAGGTAAAATTATGATATGTGAAGAAAAAATTTTCTCTTGGTAATTCATTTCAGAATATGAGTCGTAGAAATTAGAATCCTTAAAACTTAAGCCCAGATACAACTGTGTTCTGTTTACTTGTATTGCTATTCAGGACAAACTATAAGACAATATTTAAACATAGGGTGCCAGTGTACACGAGAGATTGTCTCCGGATCATTTGAATTTTTATGTCGTAAAAGTAAAAATCAGATTATTGTACGTCACAACTTTCCCGTTGAAATACATGTATGTTTTTTAGAAAAATATATGTAAGATGGGTACATTCTTCATCCGTAGCAACGCACGGACATATTACTAGTGATTGATAAAAGAAAGAGAAGGATAATAAATTAAGAAAAAAAGAATCAGAAGTGGATACTGAGAAAGGAAAAAAAGTATAAGGAAGAAGATGAAAAAAGAAAAAAAAGAAAAAACATAATTCTATTAATTAATATTTTTATTTCATATGGAATCATATAAAGATTCAAAACTTTCGAGGGTCGACGGGCCAACAAATCATTAAAACATTCCCCCTCCTGTCTTGAAAGTTTGACTAAACAGTTCGTGGAAAAAAAAACACGCGCTTACGTGGAATAGTCGAGTTCGTAACCAATACGGTCTCCGGCCAAACTTTCGAGGGTCGACGGGCCCGCAAATTATTAAAACATTACCCCTCCTGTCTTGAATAGTTTGAGTAAATAATCCGTGGAAAAAACATGTGCTTACGTGGAGTAGTCGAGTTCGTAATCAATACGGTCTCCGGCTAATTATCTGTTATACAATTTTATTTTCTATTAAACGTACGTGTCGCACATGCGTTCTTACTAGTGAAATCAAAAGTTAAGAGAAAATATAAAACTTAAATAACCAAGAGTATACTGGACATTTGAATTTTTGTCCATTCATAAAAAAATTCAAAACATGTCTTCGCCAAATGTTTTTTAAAACGGTTCAGCTCCGTCGCATAAATTGCTCTTGCTAATAAGCCACGTGGAACCTTTTTGGAGCCGGAGCCGCACCAAATAAGGCCTTAGACTGAACGGCAGTTCAGGATCTGATAATGACTCAAACAGAAGTAGAGACGGCGCAAAGCTTCGGCAGGTGACGCTATAAATCTACCTAAACCACTATATTGCCTGACTGGACATAAAATGGTTGTAGTATTTATGAGTAATCAACAGATGTAACAAAATCTAGATCACAGCAACTTTTAGTGATACAACAGAGGTAAGATTTTAATGACACAACATTACAACAGGACTTGGTTATCACGGAAGCCTAATCTGAAGCCCCTGTACCAAAAATGGCATTCATGCTACAATGAGGCTCATTTTTTTAAATAAATTGGAGCAGAAGGTAGGATCAGCATTCTGAACAATTACTCAAAGCATTCAAGTATGCTTCAGGTACTGAAATCCTAAATACGTTGTAGTGATGATTTAGACTTTTCTCCCCATGCAACCTGTAGACACCACCGAGTGCTCCGGTAATTGGATTCGGGAAAGCATAGAAGACACGTTTGAATCTCTGATGTACAAGTGCCATTGCACACCTTCAATCAAAGTAAAATGTAAGCAAGATGAACAAATAAGAGAGGAGAAATGATGTGTAAGTTGAATGAAGATTAACTTACATTGTGCACGGTTCCCAAACAAGGTAGATATCAAATCCTGTGCAGAGATATGGTCTGGTGGTTTCAGACAAGTCATTGCAGCATGATTCATTTATAGATTGCTCTTTATCCTGATGTTCAAATTTGACCTTGTCAAAGAAAGTAGAGGAAACAATATGCACCATTGCCAGTTCCATACAACAGTAAATAACTGAAATGAGAGATTTATGACAACAAGCAACAACACTCACTTTTGTATCTGTCTTTAGCCTTTTTGCAGGTTCATTATCAGAGTAGTTCTCCAGATTGCCATTTAAATCTGGCTTGGTTATAGAAGTTGATGGGAACATCATTCTATCCCTCTCAGCAGCATTTTCAATGGCAACCATGGCAGCATGTCTCAGAGGATGCCATGTAGAAAAGCATTCACAGGGCAATGGCTTCTGCCCCGTAGTTCTTTGTTTAGTCCATCCCCAAGGATTTAGACATGATACTTCCATGTTGAAACTGTTGCATTTAGAAAGAAAGGATATTGGCAGTAAAATATTGCCATCATTATCAGTTGATTCATTCAAAGGGCAGGCATCATCTGCTTTCACTTCAGAAAACTTGTTTCCTTTTTCAGATATATCATGCTGGTGTGTCTGGTCTGTTGCCTTTGCAATTATTTGTGTACTCAATGGATCAACAATGAGGGCAGCATTGCCCACCTGGTACATGCCATGAACCCAAGTGGAAACTAGCAATGTTTGATTAACAACAATCCAGTAAGATAGAAAAGAAATCATGTAAACGAAAAAGTATGCTTTGATGAACAGTCCGAATCACACTGCTAGTTTATTGAGAAGCCAGCTCAGAGAGAAACCTGAGTTGGCCTCTTCACATTCTCTTCATATACATAATGTCACCATTCAACAGCTGAGCCACACCAAAGGACAAAGTGGTAAGACTCAAATCATGGTCAATGGTATTTTATTTTAGTGCTGCTGGAGGATCAAAGATTAACCAGCTTTGGTTTGTTCGATGTTGTCAGTGTAAATCAGGGGCGAAGCCAGCCAATACAATCATCGATGTCAGCACTATAAAATAGTGTTGTCAGCTGTATATATGAGCAATATAAATCACTTCTTTCTGACTAAATTTACACAAAGTTATCGATGTCAGCTGACATCGATAAAGGGCCCTAGTTAACTTGAAGTTAACCAGGAGCCCACCCACACCACCATCCAATGACAATTCTAGACCCTAGAGCAACTAGCAACGAAGCCAACTAGAGATAAGAGCTGTGATTGCAGATGCAGCTGCCCAAACAGATTGAAGTAACCTGTCACGAATATAGTCATGCTGCAAGATGGACTACTGTCAGTTCAAGGGCGTGACAGGCTAGAGTCCAGGGTTCCACTACTAGCACCAGTTGAAGCAGCTTTGCTGGCAACCTTGAATGGGATGTGGAGAACTTTGAGAGAAGTATTTTGACGGGCTTGGAACTTTGAAGCAAATGCTTCATTCTAAGATTCAGCCACAGCATTGTTTTTCTGTAACTCTATTGATACATTTCTAAAAAAACAGGGGTCTGAACAGGTCATCTGTCCTTGTAATATTGAATGTTTGAGCAAAGAAACTAAAAGGTACTTTGGGTAACCATCATATATATAATAGAGTACCAGAAGAAAGTGCATATGTGACATGTAGGAGTTAGGTCGTACTCATGTGCAGGATTGTAAGAAGTTGGCCAAAGTTTGCACTGTTCTTCCCATTCCTCTTTTGATGTAGCAGAACACTTGGAAACCTGTGAAAGGCTTTTACAAATAGTAAATGTCATTATATGACAAGGACACAAGTCTAGCACAAGCACATGTTTTCTTAAATGGTTTAATTGTTAATGCATCTAGATCAATTTGAGATATGAGGATGCTCATAAACCTTTAGGTATGAACATAGAGCTATCATGACAGAATATGGCTAGAACATTCAAATGCACCACAAACTTGTAAAAACAGAAGTTTCCCCAAGGATGAAGCAATACTTACTTTTGCAGTGAAAGGATTCAACTGATGAGTATCCACTATCTTTTGTACATCCACAGGAAGCTGTTTGCTATAAGTTTCAGACCCAGTAAAAAGGCATAATATTATTGATAACTCAGTTTTTCCTGCCAAAAATAATACAACACATAATTAGACAAAATAAAACTATTGATTATATGGTTGGCCAACCTTAAAAAAAATATTATGAGCTGCTCAATTTTAGATCCACATTGTGGTGTGTACATCTGCTTTTACCAGTTCAAAACCAAGGTTCTAACATAATTACTTGTTACTAGGTAGACCCAACTTAATATTGCGAGGTTTTCAGTTTTGATTCTTAATTCCAATCTTTAAGAATGCTCTGTAATAGGAACATCAGCACAGAAGGGCACCATTGCATAAAATGAGAAAATAATAACTATGGCACATGCATAAGTTTTACAAGATGAAAAAGGAGGCATCCTGCTTTGCAATGACACGAAAGGAAATGCCTACTGATGATTGTGCACAAGTAACTTTTGATCCAGCAAGAGGCTGTGCTTGACTAGAAAATTCAAACATCCTTCTGTATCTGATTTTTAGGTGTATTTCTTAAGCTAGCGCATGAATCTTAGAACATGTGTTTTCAGAAAGGTAATGTCACGTTTTCCATGAGTAGTTTGCTCAGAAGGCATTGGAAAATCAAGATTTAGATGAGTGTGCATATTCTACCACATTCAGTACGTCGACGGACTCGCTTTACATGCCTCAGATTCTCCAAAGGGCATGCCTGGCTCAACTGCCTGCAACCAAGTCACACCATTAAAACATTGCTTGGAATGCATCACACTAAACAGAGCAATCAGGAACATGCCAAAATTGCAAAGAGAGAGAGTATCAAAGAGAGAACTGAAACATAGGGGATCAAATATCATATCACGCAGATGCAACATAACTGAAAATTAAATGGGCGGGTCAAAAACACAACTAATTCCGATTCAATATGGTTGAAATTCAAAATGAAACACTGGTCCTTTCCTGGACACCATTGCCAAATTCAAGGGACATGCTTCCATCTGTTATTTCAACTGCATTTGTCAATAAAATAAGAAACACTACACTTCCACGAAACTGTTGTTAGTTCAAAATACCAAAACAGTGACGAGCAAACAAAAAAAACAGAGCCAAAACCAAAAGAACAGGGATAAAAAAAGTTATTACCTAATTAGAGTGTTCGCTAGCTTGGGGTCAATCTTGGCAGCCACCACATCAACTGGAGAGGAAGAAACAATAAAGATGAAATAAATAGCAACAGAAAGTTAAAAACAAGGCATGTAGCTCAATTGAAGGGAATACCTGTAGAGTCCTGGAGGGAGGGAGTCAGATTACCAGGGACCTCAGTGAGATCCCACTCCATGATGAACAATTCTCAAACGAAACTGAAATCCAGAAAAATTATAAGGCAAGCATAATAAGAATAGTAAAACAGGGATGGTTGAAACTTAGGAGCGTCAGACCCCCTTTGGACCAGCAGAGAAAATGAGCTTCTATTTGAGAATTGACAATAAACTGATGTTCCCACCAAATCAAAGGGATTGGGTCATCTAATTACAATCCATTCCTACTGAAGCAAGGGGCCAGGAAGGAATGGGTTCCCTGACATTGGCCGCTTGCAATGAAGTTGCCAAACCAATTAATTAAACACATGGGCGAGCCAGGACTGTAGGGCCAGGACTTTGAAGGGCATAAATATACCGATACCGGGTCACACTAGTAAAAACACCGATGCATGCACAATTGACACGAAACTTGAACTCTAGGTTTAATGAAGTGATACAAAAGGAAGTTAATCCAGATCGTATATATCTTTTAGAATTATCTAATTCATTCATTATAGTCCCAAAACTGATCACGTTGGATGCCACTTCATCAAAAGCCAGATCTGTGACAACGTGATATGCATATGCTCCCCGAGCGCAACCAGCCGAACTCGATTTCAATTTATGGAATCGGTTGACTGGAAAATTTTGTATGGGTGATTCAAAACCCTCTGGTCGGAGACGTCGAAGTGCCCAACACGGGAAAACCCAAGTATATGGATGAAAACGGATCGAATACGGATGGATACAGCCAGTTACGAATACAGATAGTTTTTTCTCTCCAATTCAAATCGGATACGAATAGTATCAACATGTGACGGATAATATAAGAATGGATATCGATATTCTAAATATTAAACTTTTGCTATTCACATTCGGATCGGTAACGAATACTAATTATTCGAATTCGGATAATCCGTCCAATCGAATACGAACGTCAGCCCCTACCCGAGCAACCTCAACAATCTACGCGCACCAGAGAGAGCCCGGACGCATGACGTCAGATAATTCATTTCTTTTAGTAGAATATACAGATACTTCCTAGGTACCTGACAAGATGCTCAGAGTGTTACCTCAGTTGCCGGCTGGCGTTCCGCGGAGGACGTCGCAAGGTCGAAGAGGAAAATGCGGGGCGGGCGGGGGAGCGAGCGGCCGAGCGATTAGCGAGGCAGGGGTGTCGGGCGGAGGAGCGGAGCTGGGAGGTGATAGGCTGGCGGCTGCCCTAGGGCGTGGCCGGGTGACCGGTGTGGTGGGGGTGTGTGCGTGTCCCTGCGCAGATTGCAGAGACGACGGGAGGTCTCCGTGGACCGCCGGGTGGGCCGGTGGAGGTCGAGAGAGTAATGCTCGAGCAAAAAGGCCCGTAAGTGCCGCCGTCGGGATGGGCCGTGGGCCTAGGCCTTGGCTGTTTGAATTTTGACCCTGAAGTTGCTGCGACGATAATAATAAAACTATAAAAGAGTAGCAGTGCATCCTAAACCGGGCCAGTCCAAATTTTTATCTCTTCCAAATTCCAACAGTTTCGCGTGTGTTGGCATGCACGGTGATGGAATATGTTGAGCTATGTTTATCTTCCTTATTATATTTTGTATAATCTTATACGCATATCTTACTTTGGTTATTTGAATGATTTGAACCGCTCCGAAATGCGGAGACGATGATTTTAGTGTTAGAAAATACTGCGAAAAACAAGATCGAACACGAGACACGATTTTAACGTGGAAAAACCCTTACGGGAAAAAACCACGGAAGACAATCACTATCGAGGAGAGTTTACAAGTAGGGATGATACATGGTTTATTTATCTTGCCCTACCGTCTACATAGGTCTTACATATATATAAGCGGCTCACGCTCCCGTGCTTGGTTGCGTTATTAAGGTGGGACTATACTGTGCACTCCTGAGAGAAACCACAGCATCATGGGCCTCCGCTTCGCTCTGGTCCAAACGTGGCCTATATCGTGGATGTGAATTTGGAACATATCCAACATTTAAGTTTACAAATTGATTTACAAGAGTTCCGCTATTTTTTGAAAAAGAAAAAACAATCTGTGGAGGTTCTAGTATCGCTGAACGCTCGGCTACTACTCAACTCATCATCACTAAATTTTCCTCTGCATGCCCTGTCTCGCAGGACAACGACAACCGGCGCTTGTCAGATGGGCACGGGACCGGCGACCTGGACGCGCCGCAGGAGGTGGTCGGACTCCGGCGAGGCCATCGGCGGCAGCGAGAAGCGCCCGTACGGCGAGCTCCCGCTGCGGAGCTCGCCCATGGTGACCAGCGCGGCCACGGTGTTCCGGAAGATGCCCTGCTCGTGCTCGGTGGCCGCCGCCGCCGCGGAGGCCGTAACGGCGCCGGAACGCCCTCGGCAGCCGGCCTCGAACACGGCCTCCATGGTGGCCTCACACTCGCGGACGAGGCGGGAGATGAGCTCCGTGGCGAAGAAGGGCTGCCCGAGCACCTTCTCGATGAAGGGCAGCCGGAGGAGACGCCCGGTGCGCTTGTCGTACTTCCTGAGGATCTTGGCCAGCCCTGAAAAGTTCAACCATCATCAGTTTGCATTTCTTTCTTTTTCTTTTGAAAAAGAAAATCTTCACCGGCCATATCATCCAAATTGCTGCATGATGAGAACTTTTGCAGACAGACCAAGCAGCAACTAGCCTACTACTGAGTACTGACTGGTGGGCTGAATACGACTAATCTGCTAGTTGAAGTGTTCAATACAGGAGAATTTTCCAGTCAAAAGTCAGCATTGAGCCCTTCCTTCATCTTTTGAAAAAAAGGACACAGCTCCTGATGCTAATTGCGTACCCATAGAAAACTAATTTGTGTTAGGCTATATGGCATATGCTGCTACTATCCTCCACACATGTACTCAAAATTTTCTACTACCTCCGATTCAAATTACTATTCGTTGTTGACTTTTTTCTATTATCTTTGACCATTCGTCTTATTCAAAAAATTTGTCCAAATACGCAAACCAATAAGTTATTTTTGAAGTATATACGATGATAAAACGACTCACATACAAAATAAATGATACTTATGAAATTTTTTGAATAAGACGAATGGTCAAACGTTAAACAAAAAAGTCAATAACGAATAGTAATTTGGAACGGATGTAGTAATACAGAAACTTCACAATTTTAAATAAATGTACAACCTGGAAACTTCTAGCAAAACCTGCTCTAGCTACCTGGCATAATCCAGCGAAGATATACTTCTATTCCTTTCGACAATTCTTTAGATTGTTATCAACGTGATGATGATGAAGAGCTCGGTGGCTGAGCCGACAAAATAGAAAAATGAAACTTATGATGTTTAGGAAAATATATGTAATAATATATTTCAGGAAGTTTTTTCTTTTGCGAGGTATTTCAGGAAGTTGGACCTGATGGGCCACTAGCCGTACTCATATAGTACAATAATACAATGTACTCCATTTGGCACGCCACAAGCGAAACAGAGGAAAACAGAGTTCGCAAGCAGGGCGCCGAGATCAAGCCAACCTGTGTAGTTGATGGCGCTGTAGTTGAGCAGGAGCACCATCTCCCCGTGTAGGTCCACGACCTCCTTGCGCACCCTCCTCATCTCCGCCGCCCGCCGCGCCGCCGGTTCGTGATGATCACCTGCCGCCACCTTCTCCACCGCCTCCTGCAGCTCCTGCACACAGACGGAAAAAGCCCAAGCAAAGCGTACGTCACACCACCACCTTAGGGGCACTGCATTTCGTATGCTTTAAAGCAGGGGGAACTAGGACGAGACGTGCCCTGTGGCGTATGACGAAGTCCTCCTCCTGCTCCAGGAAGAAGGCGTCGAGCAGCCGACGAAGGCGGCCTCGGCGGCCCTCCGGCGCGGCGACGGGTCACAAGCCGGCGGGACGAGCCGGACGAGGCCCTTGAGGCGCTTGTACGCCAGGAACTTGTCCCTCCACTCCGGAAGGCTCTCCTCCACCTGCTTCTTCAGCCTCTTCCCAAACTTCAACTTCATCTTCTTCTCGCTTCGCTTCTCGCTCAGCGCCCAGCAACTCGTAGCTAGTAAGAAATATACATAAAACTAAAATATGTAGTCACTAACTTATATATATGGATATGTAATGGCAACATTGTCCGGGAGGGAGAGGAATGGGGGGATGTGAGAGAGACGGAACATTGTCGGGGAGGAGTGCGAGATGGGTTAGCGAGTACGGTGGGAATATCTCGCGGCATATGCCATGGTTGGCATGGAGGACACGAAGGGGAAGGCGAAGCCTATTGTTGGTGCACAACGTGACTTGCATTGGCACAGGGTTTTCACCATCGCAGCAGCGAGAGGTCATATGATTTGGTAAGAGTACGTCTTAGCCAACCGTATTCGTCAGCATCGCTGACCGTGGCATGTCCAAGCAACCGGGTAAAGGGTCACAGGGAGGACTGGACATGTAAGAATAAGAATATGTGCAAGGCATATTCCAGCATACCCGCGCGGACTCTGGAGACGATCGGGCGAGCTTTGCGTGTCTAGAGGATATATTTTGCTGCTTCCCCAATGATCCACACGGGGTACTATCTTTGCCTTGTTCGGTCTGTGGAGGGTATGATTCCATGGGATCTTGGAAAGTACAGTATTGACATTCCAAAAGAACCTTCCTAATATCACTCTCTCACTCTTCAATGCGTTCATATAGGACGTCTCGCCAGAAATGCTTTTGCAGAACAAACGTACAGTATCCATCCAGATTCGGTCTATTTTGCCTAGAGTCTGCCATAATACAATCTCGAAACACACTTTATATATATTAATAAAATAATTCGTAAACACAATATAAACACAGAAACTTGCAAATACCCGTCTATATAAATGCATGCCTACATGTCCTACCTCTATAAACACTTCCGAAAGACAAGTCTGTATATCCTGAGGATAATAAAGTCGCCCTAGGGGAATTAATATTCACAAGCACATAGTTTATCACTGAAAATTGAGAGTGATTTGAACACAGTGGATATGTTTCAAAGTAACCTAATAATTTGCAATAACAATAAGTAATGATAAAATATATTGATACATTCTCTTGAAAGAAATCTCATTTTGTTTTTTAAAGGTTTTTCAAGTCTTTGAAGATGTACAAAAAATTATAACTTAAGATTTGTTACCTAGGCTTCTACTATGACGCGCGGTACGCGTTCCGGGGGGAGTATTTGGAACAAACGAATAATATGTTCATTTTTATGCAGAGCACTGCCGGTGGTATGCATTTATCGATTGAAATGGAGACACGACATAGTAATTAATATAGTCCTGCTTTCGGCTCTACAAGTCCAATTCTATATACTGTTATATATGGTTGTATTTGTTGCTTGCAAGAATAATCTTTTTGTGTCCGGCTCACGCCCGTGATGGTCATATAGTGCAATGAGTATATGCCTACATATCTTTGTCTTATGTCTAGAAAAATGACCAAATAAATTAAAGTGGAGGTTGGTTTGTCAAGGCGGTGCCACAAGGAAGGTTGTCCGGGCCAGTTCGGGTATATCTTGCAAGATTTGGCGCCTGCTAACACGGGACGTGGAAAGTTGAGGGGATTTATGCCGAGAGGCATATCCAAGATCTGACTTGGCTTGACTCGCCGTGCTGTCGTTTTGCTTGCTGTGGGCAGTCGAAGATTTGACTTGCAAAAATCCCTTTTGCATTTACGTTTTTTTTTCTGAAAGGTTTTAAGATGTGACTTGAGGTCGATTTTCAAAACCAAAAGAAACCCAAAAGATGATCAGCCCCATACATGTGATGGAGTCGTGGTTTGTCAAATGTAATGGCGACATTGTTGGGGAGGGAGAGGAATGGGGATGTGAGAGAGACGGAACGTACATTGTTGGGGAGGAGTGCGAGATGGGTTAGCGAGTACGGTGGGAATATCTCGCGGCATATGCCATGGTTGGCATGGAGGACACGAAGGGGAAGGTGAGCCGAGCCTATTGATGATGCTGCACAACGTGACTTGCATTGGCACAGGGTTTTCACCATCACAACGTACAGCAAGAGCCAGAGGTCATGAGTCTTAGCCAACCGTGTATTCGTCAGCATCGCTGACCGTGGCATGTCCAAGCAACCGGGTAAAGGGTCAGACGGAGGACTGGACATGTAAGAATAAGAATATGTGCAAGGCATATTCCATACCGGCCTGCGCGGACTCTGGAGACGATCGGGGGACTTTTGCGTGTCAAGAGGATATATTTTGCTGCTTCCCCAATGATCCACACGGGGTACTATCTTGCCCTGTTCGGTCTGTGGAGGGTATGATTCCATGGGATCTTGGAAAGTACAGTATTGACATTCCAAAAGAACCTTCCTAATATCACTCTCTCACTCTTCAATGCGTTCATATAGGACGTCTCGCCAGAAATGCTTTTGCAGAACAAACGTACAGTATCCATCCAGATTCGGTCTATTTTGCCTAGAGTCTGCCATAATACAATCTCGAAACACACTTTATATATATTAATAAAATAATTCGTAAACACAATATAAACACAGAAACTTGCAAATACCCGTCTATATAAATGCATGCCTACATGTCCTACCTCTATAAACACTTCCGAAAGACAAGTCTGTATATCCTGAGGATAATAAAGTCGCCCTAGAGCCAACCGTATTCGTCAGCATCGCTGACCGTGGCATGTCCAAGCAACCGGGTAAAGGGTCACAGGAGGACTGGACATGTAAGAATAAGAATATATGTGCAGCATATTCCAGCATACCCGCGCGGACTCTGGAGACGATCGGGCGAGCTTTGCGTGTCTAGAGGATATATTTTGCTGCTTCCCCAATGATCCACACGGGGTACTATCTTTGCCTTGTTCGGTCTGTGGAGGGTATGATTCCATGGGATCTTGGAAAGTACAGTATTGACATTCCAAAAGAACCTTCCTAATATCACTCTCTCACTCTTCAATGCTTTCATATAGGACGTCTCGCCAGAAATGCTTTTGCAGAACAAACGTACAGTATCCATCCAGATTCGGTCTATTTTGCCTAGAGTCTGCCATAATACAATCTCGAAACACACTTTATATATATTAATAAAATAATTCGTAAACACAATATAAACACAGAAACTTGCAAATACCCGTCTATATAAATGCATGCCTACATGTCCTACCTCTATAAACACTTCCGAAAGACAAGTCTGTATATCCTGAGGATAATAAAGTCGCCCTAGGGGAATTAATATTCACAAGCACATAGTTTATCACTGAAAATTGAGAGTGATTTGAACACAGTGGATATGTTTCAAAGTAACCTAATAATTTGCAATAACAATAAGTAATGATAAAATATATTGATACATTCTCTTGAAAGAAATCTCATTTTGTTTTTTAAAGGTTTTTCAAGTCTTTGAAGATGTACAAAAAATTATAACTTAAGATTTGTTACCTAGGCTTCTACTATGACGCGCGGTACGCGTTCCGGGGGGAGTATTTGGAACAAACGAATAATATGTTCATTTTTATGCAGAGCACTGCCGGTGGTATGCATTTATCGATTGAAATGGAGACACGACATAGTAATTAATATAGTCCTGCTTTCGGCTCTACAAGTCCAATTCTATATACTGTTATATATGGTTGTATTTGTTGCTTGCAAGAATAATCTTTTTGTGTCCGGCTCACGCCCGTGATGGTCATATAGTGCAATGAGTATATGCCTACATATCTTTGTCTTATGTCTAGAAAAATGACCAAATAAATTAAAGTGGAGGTTGGTTTGTCAAGGCGGTGCCACAAGGAAGGTTGTCCGGGCCAGTTCGGGTATATCTTGCAAGATTTGGCGCCTGCTAACACGGGACGTGGAAAGTTGAGGGGATTTATGCCGAGAGGCATATCCAAGATCTGACTTGGCTTGACTCGCCGTGCTGTCGTTTTGCTTGCTGTGGGCAGTCGAAGATTTGACTTGCAAAAATCCCTTTTGCATTTACGTTTTTTTTTCTGAAAGGTTTTAAGATGTGACTTGAGGTCGATTTTCAAAACCAAAAGAAACCCAAAAGATGATGTGACTCAAGCCTCAAGCCTCATGCCTCATGGCATCAACAACCATATCCAGCAGACCGTAAGGCTCAAGGTATGTTGCGGCTTGTGTGCTTTTTTTTCCTTGTAATAAATAGCGTGGCTGCGCAAATGTAAAAAAGATACAAAATGCTGAGTACTTTGACAAAGGCAGAAACAATTCATTTTTTAGCCAACCGTATTCGTCAGCATCGCTGACCGTGGCATGTCCAAGCAACCGGGTAAAGGGTCACAGGAGGACTGGACATGTAAGAATAAGAATATATGTGCAGCATATTCCAGCATACCCGCGCGGACTCTGGAGACGATCGGGCGAGCTTTGCGTGTCTAGAGGATATATTTTGCTGCTTCCCCAATGATCCACACGGGGTACTATCTTTGCCTTGTTCGGTCTGTGGAGGGTATGATTCCATGGGATCTTGGAAAGTACAGTATTGACATTCCAAAAGAACCTTCCTAATATCACTCTCTCACTCTTCAATGCTTTCATATAGGACGTCTCGCCAGAAATGCTTTTGCAGAACAAACGTACAGTATCCATCCAGATTCGGTCTATTTTGCCTAGAGTCTGCCATAATACAATCTCGAAACACACTTTATATATATTAATAAAATAATTCGTAAACACAATATAAACACAGAAACTTGCAAATACCCGTCTATATAAATGCATGCCTACATGTCCTACCTCTATAAACACTTCCGAAAGACAAGTCTGTATATCCTGAGGATAATAAAGTCGCCCTAGGGGAATTAATATTCACAAGCACATAGTTTATCACTGAAAATTGAGAGTGATTTGAACACAGTGGATATGTTTCAAAGTAACCTAATAATTTGCCACATACATACACACACACACACGCAAAAATAAACCATGGGATCTTGGAAAGTACAGTATTGACATTCCAAAAGAACCTTCCTAATATCACTCTCTCACTCTTCAATGCGTTCATATAGGACGTCTCGCCAGAAATGCTTTTGCAGAACAAACAGTATCCATCCAGATTCGGTCTCTTTTGTCTGGAGTCTGCCATAATTCAATCTCGAAACACACTTTATATATATTAATAAAATAATATATACATTCTTAAACACAATACAAACACAGAAACTTGCAAATACCCATCTATATAAATGCATACTTACATCCTACCTCTATAAACACTTCTGAAAGACAAGTCTGTATATCCTGAGGATAATAAAGTCGCCCTAGCAGGGGAATTAATATCCACAAGCACATAGTTTATCGCTGAAAATTGAGAGCGATTTTAACACAGTGGATATTTTTCACCGTAAGTAGCCTAACAACCATAGTTTGCACAGAAATTAATAATTTGCAATAACAATAAGTAATGATAAAACATATTGATACATTCTCTTGAAAGAAATCTCATTTTGTTTTTTAAAGGTTTTTCAAGTCTTTGAAGATGTACAAAAAATTATAACTTAAGATTTGTTACCTAGGCATCTACTATGACGCGCGGTATGCGTTCCGAAGCGGGGGGAGTATTTGGAACAAACGAATAATATGTTCATTTTTATGCAGAGCACTGCCGGTGGTATGCATTTATCGATTGAAATGGAGACACGACATAGTAATTAATATAGTCCTGCTTTCGGCTCTACAAGTCCAATTCTATACTGTCAGATATGGTTGTATTTGTTGCATGAAAGAATAATCTTTTTGTGTCCGGCTCACACCCGTGATGGTCATATAGTGCAATGAGTATATGCCTACATATCTTTGTCTTATGTCTAGAAAAATGACCAAATAAAGTGGAGGTTGGTTTGTCAAGGCGGTGCCACAAGGAAGGTTGTCCGGGCCAGTTCGGGTATATCTTGCAAGATTTGGCGCCTGCTAACACGGGACGTGGAAAGTTGAGGGGATTTATGCCGAGAGGCATATCCAAGATCTGACTTGGCTTGACTCGCCGTGCTGTCGTTTTGCTTGCTGTGGGCAGTCGAAGATTTGACTTGCAAAAATCCCTTTTGCATTTACGTTTTTTTTTCTGAAAGGTTTTAAGATGTGACTTGAGGTCGATTTTCAAAACCAAAAGAAACCCAAAAGATGATGTGACTCAAGCCTCAAGCCTCATGGCATCAACCATGGGATCCAGCAGACCGTAAGGCTCAAGGTATGTTGCGGCTTGTGTGCTTTTTTTTCCTTGTAATAAATAGCGTGGCTGCGCAAATGTAAAAAAGATACAAAATGCTGAGTACTTTGACAAAGGCAGAAACAATTCATTTTTTAAAAAAGGTACGGTGCGGCTTCATGTAAGGCTGTCACACCGTACATTTTCTTTGAAGAACACAAAGGAGAATAAGCATATATTGTAAAACTGCTCACTGCATTTCCAGATCACTGCTAGGCTTCTCATCCTTTGCAATTTGATTAACATGATGATATTTCATAAACCTTCCACATGGCAGCGTAAAAGATGATTATTTCCACATCCCATGCATGTGTCACCTTTCTTATTTTAACTTTTTTGCCCTTTAACCACCTGCACCGAATCGACATGTGTGGCCGGTTCCTTACTTCTAGAAGCTTTACAAAAAAATGTGCTTGTATATATCCTTAGTCAACAAAGGGCGTTGATGTTTCTCTAATCTCTGCGTTTTTCTCTACCCCTTTGCTATTATTATTTTTTTTATTTTGTTTGGTTTGTACTATAAAACCGGATTGAAACGTGTCCAGGCAAGCAGAAAAGGTGATGCCTGCTCATGAAGTTGGCCTGAGGCCAAACGTCAACCACTCTGCTGCTTCACATATCATCTAATCTCAACCGGGATATTCAACGGATTAAGCCTTCCTCTGCGCGGAAGTAATGGATATTCTTGTATGAAGATTGAAAACTGCGAGATAAGAATTACCCTATATGGTCTCAGCTGTCTCTTATCGAGGGAGTTATTTAGTGCCGTCCTGTCAAACTACAAAGATACGACTACATCTCTTGTCACAGCTTAGTTGTTCTATGAAATGGCTTTTAGCCTAGTGGTTAAAATGGTAAGAGTAAGGTATGAACTCCATAAGTTTTTCAATTGGTTTTATTGTATATCTCAATTAGCATATGTTCTTGCTCTTGTATTGCATCAAAGGAAGTAGTTGTATTTCGTTCATATTATCATCTCTTGTTTTGATTGTGTTGTCGTAAATCACCAATAAGGAAGACATTGTAACGAAAATGGCCCTATGCCATTGTTTATGATTTTGGTGATTGAGTGACAACATAGTCATTGGGACTAATAAGTTTCTCTAGATGGATATTTGTAGGTTTTATAGGTCTCAAAGTTTGATTTCAAACCATCCAAATACAATGTTTTAGAAATATTTTGGATTTCCAAATGATGGTCTTTGAACTCGCGGAGAATCAAAAGAAGATTCCACACCAATGCATTACATTGATTCATTCGGCGTGGGCAAGTCTGGTCACTAAATCAATTGGTGTCAACAGTGCACATCGAGAGGAGATGAACAGGGACATTGACTCAATCGATGATGCCATATAACCAATACCGAATTAGTCGATATGTGAAGGTAAGTGAAAGGACATCTTTGAAAAGACCGACACATTACACCAGTTCAACCGGTGTATACAAAAAGGCTGCTTGGCCAGAGAGCTAGTGGCTCTGGATTGAATGACCGATTCATTCGATCATGTCCATATACGCGACACCGAATTAGTCGGCATAGCGCATGGGGCCATGTGACAGCCGCCGCACGGCTACCCAGAACAGTGACACTGATTCATTCGATGTGCACTGCTCGGGAGCACTGAATCAGTCGGTTCCATTATAATTTTTGCCCATTGGAGCATCAGATAGTTTCTTTGGTTGGGGCTATAAATACCCCACCACCCAGCCATTTCAATGATGTTAGAGCTTGGAGAAGTTGTTGGTATGTTTTGTACACAAAATTGAGTGCATTATCTACCAAAGAGAATATTAGGGCAATTAGCAACAAGGTTTAGGTCTTGATTAGTGCTAGTTTAGACCTATTATGGCATCGCTTTAGGGATTAGCCTAGAGTTAGGTGAGGCTTGCACACCTTTTTGTCATTGGTGCTTGTGCGCACCTTGTGATGTAATCTAGGGCTTGTAAGTCTTGCGAGACCCTCCAACTGAATTTGTGGAGTCGCTGCCGGAAGTTGTGAGAGGGAGGAAAAACCCTCGGTGTTTCGGCGAAGTTCTAACGAGTGGAAGCAGAAAGGAGCATCCGACAAGGCAAGGTGTTGACCCACTTTAGCGTGGGGAGAGCCCGTCAGCTATCCATAGAGTTACTTGACTGGGGAACAAGGCCCTTGTGCGGGTATTCCTTGAGAGGGGCTCCAACAATAAGGACTACGGAAAAGCGTTGCTTTCCTATAACTCAGGATAAGTCGCTGCGCCGGAGTTTGCATTCTCTACCCTTTACATTTCGGGTTATTTCTTGCACTACTACAATATTTATAGTTGATAAGATTGGAGCATCCCCAGGTGAGAAAGTACAGGTTCTAACATGTTCCTCGTATCTCTCATATTATTAATTATGTTTACTAGGAGGAGCGCTCTAGTCTCTACTCATATGAGACTCTGAACACGATTGAAGGACACTATGCTTATATTTTTCACCACGGGGGATGCTCTCACATACAACATTCATCTATTCATCCATTCACACTAGAAAATACCATTTTTGATAAATTTATTACTCGTGGAGAGATTGCAAATGGGAAGTAATTAACGCGGCTCAAAGAAAAGTAATATATTAGTTGACTCAAGACATTTGTGTGATGTTCACGCCTTACTTCTCCCGCGCCATTTTCACATAGTGGGGGTGAAGTAGCAATGGCTCAGCAATAGCAACTACAACTAATAACAGGTGACTCAGATTGTTCTGTGAGGATATGTACAAAAGGCGATTTACACATATGGTGCTAGGGTTGCAGCCATATATGTGTTTAGACTCAAATGCCCTTGATGGCTTAATTAAAATTCATGTAATTAAGTTTCAAATGATATATTAATCTTATCGACGAGCTGCTAATAACATGTACCTTGGGGGAAATATTTGTTTTCCTTTATCCACGGTCATAGCACTTAGCCGTGATATTTCTGACCATACTCCGTTACTTCTAAACACCCGTGAATCACTACCGGGTACTAGCCAACCTGCTTTTAAATTTGAGCTGGGGTGGCTTCTTCGGGATGGCTTCATGGATATGGTGAAGGAGTTATGGATTAACGAGAATGGGGGTGATACTCCCATGGCAAGATGGCAATCGAAAATTCGAAAAGTGCGACAACACCTGAGGGGTTGGGCTAAGAGCACAAGTGGGCAGTACAAAAAGGAAAAGAAACAATTACTAGATAAACTTGATGCCTTGGACAGAAAAGCGGAGTCATGTCTCCTGTCTGCTCAGGAGATTGATTTAAAAAATTGCCTTCACAATAGGCTTGCAGCTTTACTGAGGGAAGAGGAAGTCAAGTAGTATCAACGGGCGAAGGTGAAAGAGCTACTGGAGGGAGACTGTAATACCAAGTACTTCCAACTAGTAGCGAATGACCGACATCGCAAAACGAGAATTTATCAGTTGCAGGATGGGGACAGATTAATTAGTGGTGATGATGAGTTGAAAAATTATATCACTACTTATTATAAAGGCTTATTCGGTCCTCCGGAAGATAATGATTTTCGGTTGGATGAGACTAGAATAGAAGATATCCCTCAGGTCTCTGCAGCTGAAAATGAGACCCTCATATGAACGTTCTCTGAACAAGAAGTCAGAGAGGCAATATTTCAAATAGAACATAACAAAGCCCCTGGGACTGATGATTTCCCAATAGAATTCTATCAGGCTTCTTGGGATTTTATAAAGGATGATTTGATGCTCCAGTTTCATAATGGAAATTTGCCTATTTATAGTCTGAATTTTGACACTATTATTTTGCTACCAAAGTGTAAGGAAGCTTCAAAAATACAGCAATACAGACCCATATGTTTGCTTAATGTGAGCTTCAAAATTTTTACAAAAGTGGCTACAAATATAATTTCAGCGGTAGCTCAAAAAGTTATTAGTCCTACTCAGACTGCCTTCTTGCCAGGGAGGAATATTATGGAAGGGGTTGTGGTCTTACATGAGATGATTCACGAAATGCATAGGAAGAATCAGAGTGGGATGATCTTTAAAATTGACTTTGAGAAGGCATATGACAAAGTCAAGTGGTCTTTTGTACAACAAACCATGAGAATGAAAGGTTTTTCAGATAAATGGAGACAGTGGATTGAGGCATTTACTCAGAGGGGTCATGTGGGTATTAAAATAAATGAACAGGTTGGCCAGAATTTTAAAACATGGAAAGGTTTGAGACAAGGAGACCCTTTGTCACCAATCTTATTTAATATTGTGGTTGATATGTTAGCCATCATTATTAATAGAGCCAAAGCGGAGGACCAGATTTCTGGTGTTGTACCGCATCTTGTTGATGGAGGCTTATCTATTTTACACTATACGGATGATACCATTTTATTGTCATGATATTGTCAAAGCTACAAACATGAAATTGTTGTTGTGTGTGTTTGAACAACTATCGGGTCTTAAAATCAATTTTCATAAAAGTGAATTATTTTGCTTTGGTCAGGCAAAGGATTGTGAACAGCAATATGCTGAGTTGTTCGGTTGCCAATCTGGGTCTTGCCCCTTTAGATATCTTGGCATTCCAATGCAATATAGGAAACTAAACAACTCAGATTGGAAAGGCATAGAGGAGAAATTCGAACGGAAATTAGCCAGCTGGAAAGGGAAGCACATGCCAGTTGGAGGAAGATTAGTTTTAATCAATTCCGTTCTAACTAGTTTGGCGGTGTTTATGCTCTCGTTTTTTGAGATTCCAAAAGGTGTCATGGAAAATTAAGATTATTACAGATCCAGGTTTTTTTGGCAATCTGATGGTCATAAGAGGAAGTACAGACTGGCTAAATGGGATATTCTGTGTCAACCAAAAGATTTGGGTGGTTTAGGAATAAAAAATCTAGAGATACAGAACTAGTGCCTATTGAGTAAATGGTGGTTTAACTTGATGAATGGGGATGGCTTGTGGCAACAATTGTTAAAAAAGAAGTATTTACGTTCCAAAATAATTACTCAAGTAGAGAGAGTACCGGGAGATTCACATTTTTGGTCAGGTCTTTTGAAGGTAAAACAAACATTTACTGCTTATGGTTCCTTCCAATTGAATGACGGTAACCAAGTCAGGTTTTGGGAAGACAAGTGGTTGGGAAATTTTACCTTACAACAACAATATCCCTCTCTTTATCAAATTGCTAGGAAAAAGAGTGATACGGTTGCCACAGTTTTTTCTAGGATTCCTCTTAATGTGTCTTTCAGGAGAGCATTAATAGGTCAGAATTTAAACTTGTGGCATAACCTGGTGGGTAGAATCTGTCATGTACAGTTAAACGATAGTAGGGATGCCTTTTGATGGGACCTCACTCGGTCAGGTGTATTTTCTGTTAAGTCGCTGTACTCGGTTTTAATCAATAATGGAAATATTCAACGAAATAAGCGAATCTGGAAGTTGAAGGCTCCACTAAAAATAAAAGTCTTCATGTGGTATTTAAAGAGAGGTGTTATACTAACAAAAGATAACTTGGCTAGAAGGAACTGGAATGGGAATAAACTATGTTCGTTTTGTTCC
>OAMR01000685.1:322245-333919 GCA_900205405.1 Echinochloa crus-galli
GATGGTCATAAGAGGAAGTACAGACTGGCTAAATGGGATATTCTGTGTCAACCAAAAGATGTGGGTGGTTTAGGGATAAAAAATCTAGAGATACAAAACCAGTGCCTATTGAGTAAATGGTGGTTTAACTTGATAAATGGGGATGGCTTGTGGCAACAATTGTTAAAGAATAAGTATTTACGTTCCAAAACAATTACTCAAGTAGAGAGAGTACCAGGATATTCACATTTTTGGTCAGGTCTGTTGAAGGTAAAACAAACCTTTACTGCTTATGGTTCCTTCCAATTGAATGACGGTAACCAAGTCAGGTTTTGGGAAGACAAGTGGTTGGGAAATTTTACCTTGCAACAACAATATCCTTCTCTTTATCAGATTGCCAGGAAAAAGAATGATACGGTTGCCTCAGTTTTTTCTAGGGTTCCTCTTAATGTGTCTTTCAGGAGAGCACTAGTAGGCCAGAATTTAAACTTGTGGCACAACTTGGTGAGTAGAATCTGTCATGTACAGTTAAACGATCGCAGGGATGCCTTTCGACGGGACCTTACTCAATCAGGTGTATTTTCTGGTAAGTCACTGTACTTGGCTTTAATTAATAATGGCAATATTCAACGAAATAAGCGAATTTGGAAATTGAAGGTTCCGCTAAAAATAAAAGTTTTCATGTGGTATCTAAAGAGAGGTGTTATACTGACAAAAGATAACTTAGCTAGAAGGAACTGGAATGGGAATAAGCTGTGTTCGTTCTGTTCTAAAGAGGAGACAATACACCACCTTTTTTTTATTGCCACATGGCCACTTTTTTATGGAGAGCTGTCCAAATGGTTTTAGATCGTCCAAAGCCTCTTAGTTTCAATCACTTATTTACTAATTGGCTAACGGGTTTAAATACAAAGCTAAAAAACCAGATGTTAGCCGGTGCCTCTGCTTTATGTTGGGCACTTTGGTTGAGTAGGAATGATTTATTTTTTTAACAATTCACCACAAAAAACTTATTTGCAGGTACTGTTTCGGGGCACATATTGGCTTCATTTTTGGGCACAACTACATCAGCTTGAAGATGACAGTCAAGCAATAAAGGACATCTGCCAGGCTTTGGAGACGCTGGCTATGCGTGTTTTCGCACACCATGGATGGAGGTTTAATAATAGGATTATGAACTAATACTTTTTTCATCTTTATGGTGTGGGTAACGCTTTGATTTTATTCGTGAGTGTAGACGGAAGTGCTGCAAATTTATAATTTCTTTGGGCCGTAGCCATTTTGGTCAAGGCCGGATATTTATCATATCCATTATCTAAAAAAATAAAGAGCATATGGATTCGTACTGTGATCTCGCGAGCAGTGGGTGTGGGGTCCTTGAAGATTCCACTGATCCATCGTCTGATGGCGATACACAACAGCTTGCTCCTTGTACATTCCTACTTGAGCTGTCATGACCAACAGTTTCTCCTGTTCCCTGCCATTTCTGCTTGTTAATACTTGAGGCCGGTACCGACAAACAACAATTTGCTCCATGTACAGCCTCGGCACATTATATGTTTTATGTATACTAAGAGGGGTTTGTAGGGGTGATGTATGTATGTTGGTACTATTCGGGTTGTGTTGTGTGTAAGGGAGGGGTGGTTGGGGGACAAAGATTACGTACGTGTGTTTTCCTCCCACTCGTGCAGAAGTAGCAGAAATACAATGCAAGTATAAGTCCGCTCGGGCTCTAAGAATAACACAGCGTACTCAATACTTTGGACAGGCTATAATTAGAGAAAGGCGGATGATCCTAAAATAACACACACAGCAAAACAACGAGTGACAGAGAGAGAGCGCAGTGTTACGACTACCGCACACCAGTGGCTGTGGCTGTAAGCCTGTAACCGCCCGGAGTCCCCCCCGCGTCGCGCTCCCCGGCCCTCCGCTCGCCGGCCTCTCGATCAGAGACCCGGCCTCGCGTTTCACGTGCCCACTCACTCCAACAAGCGAAAACGCAGCAGGGCCTCGCGGCTATAATAGAGCCCCCCAACGAGAGCCTCAGCTCCTCCGACGCTAGAGAGAGGGAGCTAGAGACGGCAGAGGCTGAACCGCCGGCGCCACCACCACCAGTGACCCACACGTACACACCGATCGATCGAGGACGGGGAGGGGATGCCGATGGCCGGCGAAGGCAAGAGTAGGTTCACCGCAAGTCCGCAACGTGCGCGCACCTGCGGCAGTACATGAGGGAGCACCGGGTGCAGGGGCAGTGTGACCTCGTCCACTTGTTCCATGCGCCATCGGCGCCGCCACCGCCCCCACCGGCGACCGAGGAGAAGGACGACGACAGGACGATGGAGCTCTTCCCCGGCCGTGTGCGCTGCCACGGCGAAGCCGCCGGCCCAGGAGATCATCACATCAGGTGAGCGTTGATCCCTTTGGGCGGCTGATCGAAGATGCTACATTCTTGACGGTGGTCTTCAGTTCCTTAATTATTGTTTGGTTTCAGGCCGGAGGTGAAGAAGAACAAGGCGCCGCCCATGACCATCTTCTACAATGTCGTTGCGCAACAAGAGGAAGCACAAATGAGGACGTCGTCGCTGCATAGGTTCCTCAAGAAGAGGAAGCTCAGGTGAGGAGATGGGTTCATCAGTCACGTATATAGACGGCGCCATCTCACATCAGAGATCTCCACTGTCTATATATTTGACTCATAATTTCTCTGGATACTTTTTGCCTGTTTCGATCGCGATACACAACGGATGGTAACACGCCTGTATTAGTACTCTGCAGGATCAGCGACGCCAACCTTTACCACAACGAAGACTCCATGCCGGCGAAGAAAACGAAAGACGCCGCTGACGGCAAGCCCTTGCACGACGTGTCTGATGCCTCGTGGCTTAGGCTCTGAAAGTCCTTCGGCGTTTGGGAGAATTGATTGATGAGAACGGCTGAACGAGGACGTACGTACTGCTGACATGTCATCTTCCAGGATGATTTAAGGCTGTCGTCTTGTATGAGAATTCGTAGGAGCTCCGGAAATAATGGGCTCTTGGATTAGTTATCTGCCCTTGGCTTAAGTGTCGTAAGCTGGATGCAAGTGTAAATGTAGTTTCTTCCATGTATATATCACTTGTATCTATATATGGATGTGTACCGGCCACGGATGCGCAGAAGATCTTGTGTAACCATATTAGTAATTCATTGCCGCTTATTCCAAGACATGTAACAAAAAACTTTGTAGTTCTACAGTTTAGAAGATACTGTAAGTTACAAGAAGAGTAACAAGTTAATTACAAAGAAACATGTGAAGCGTTAATTTGCATTCATACCTGAATATGGAGAAAATCTTGTTTGAAGACTTGTTAAAAAAGTGCGAGCCTCCAATCGCGCGCGCGCACACACACAAATAAGCACTGCTGCATCAACGATAAGTTACCCCGGAAAACATATTTGAAGAAAAAAACATTTAGAGTACATTTGTTTGTTCCTATACAAAAAACAGAAGGGTTCTGCTCCGGTACTCCTTCCGGAAAAAAAAGCACTAATCTTGAGGCATCGTTTATTTATTAATTAATTTTTTATTCCGTGGCTCTCGGACCCAGCCCTTGCCGCCAATGCCCAGCCCAGCCCAACCCAGAACAAATCCCTCCCCGCCTTCCCCGACGCTTTAGATCGAGATGCAGACGCAGCGGCGGCATGGCGATCCGCGGAGGTGCACAGGTGTTAATGGCGCTCGCTAATCGGATGGGCCAGAAGCTCATGTGCACGTCCAGCGCTCGATCATGCAACACCGGCGCACCAGGGAATTCCTCGACTTGATCGCAGGGCCCTCTGATGACCGGACTCAGATCCGGTGCAGCCATTCGTTTTTATTAGAGTCCTCTGAACCCGGTGCTGCTCCCCGATCATGCAACAAGAGGTTGAATTGAACGAATAACTTGCAGACTCCACGATTAAGCAAATCAGAAGATCAATTGGTCATTGAATTTTCGACTGCACAATGGCTAGTTTAGACTTGCTAGTCTATGTATAGGTCTTTGGATGTAAAATTAATAGGGATGATGCAGATAACCCTGCACAACTCGCCATGGACGAAGGAAGGTCGCCCCATGCGCGGCGGCAATGCGCAGCCAGGTGCTCCTCTTCGCCGGTGCCGGATATGTGGATGTGGATCGCAAGCAATTAAGTTTGGATGGGTTGGGCTGGGCCAGGTAGAACGGGCACACCCGGATGAACGGGAAACATTAATAAATGGTTATTTAATTATGCTTTGAAATTTGTGCTAATTTTTAGAAAAGGACTATTGGAGCAGTTCCCCGAGAAATAAATTACCACGATGTCGACTGATGGATAGACAATATCTCAGTCGACTGATGACTAGAAAATCTCATATATTTTTTAGAACGTGCATAGCACGTATTTCATTAAGAAGAAGAGAATTATAAGGATGCAGTCTCAAGAGAACCCTCGAGACGCAAACAACAACAACAAAGTAATAGAAGAACGCGGCCTAGAACAGAACTAAAAGAAAGAAACCCTACACCTCGCCAGCAACCACCCTACAATGACAGCATGATATCCCTGCAAAGACAACCGGGGTCCACTACTAGTCACTAAGACAACTGAAACAACAAAGCACAGGGACTATATATAGAGGAAAAAGCCAGATGACGCCTTCTGGGAGAATACGACGCCAATGCTATCATTGTCCATCCTTATAAAGAAATTAGCTTTCAGCAAGGTGAGCTACGCCCATGGACGTAACTGCTGCCAGCACCGGCCCAAAGCCATGCAGAGCTTTCGCTCGTGACACCAGGACCCCAACACCATACACCCAATCAAGAAGGCGGCAGCAATCAGAGCGACGACAATGGGACGAACACATAATTAACAAAAGGAGCAGCGAGGGATAGACGACCAAACACGACCAACAACCTGAAGAGCTACCGACCAACGACTACCACGCGACCTCAACGATGGTCAGCAGTCGGTAGCTCTAACGACAAGAGATAGGGGCTATGTCATCGGAAAATACTAGTCGGAGGTGAACGACGGCAGTTCGGTGGACGTGCCGGGTCCTGACCCTGCAGCCCCTTCCCCTCCCTGCCTCCCCACCAGGACGGCCGCCAGTGGCGACCCTGGTGCTGCACGTGGCCGCCGGACATAGTGCAGGAGGGCCGCCACCAGCGATCCGGTGCGGCCACTCGTGAATATGGCACGGCCACCTGTTAATCTAGCGCGGCCGGCGCGTGAGGAGGCCGCCGGTGGAGGATCCGGCGCGGGGGCAATAGGCGGCGACAGTCGCGGTCTGATGGAGAGGCCAGCGATGGCACCACGGGGAGGAGACCCACACGCGCCGGTGGAGAGCAGATCCACGTCGGAATGGCCGGATCCACGCCGACGTTGGGTGCCTCCATGCCGGAGGCGGCCGGAAGCGAACAAGACGACCTGCACTGTGCTGGAGGGTGTTCTTAGTGCGGCAGAGAGAGAAGTAGGAGGGGGAAGGGAGGGCGGGGAAGGGAGGAGGGGGGGGTTGCGATGCCGCACGGCTGCAGCGGCGGCCGGTGTTTGGTTTGAGGGCTCCAGGGGCGCTCGGGAGAGAGATGCGGTTCATATATATAATGTTGTTAGGATTACTTTTTGGGAAAACTTTCTATTTATATAAACCTTTTCACGGTTCCATTTATCTGATAAAAGTTGTAAGAAAAAACTTATTTAGAACGCATAATTTCTGATATAATTCGCTCTTGATGGATCCTAGTGTTAACTAAGTAGCATACACACATGTCTTAATTCAACACGTAGCATATACACACATGTAAGAGCTCAGCGGGTTAAAATTGAGTAAGAGCTCACACACACACACACATACACACACACACACGCAAAAATAAAGCCATATATGTTTAGACTCAAATGTTGTTGATAAACTAATTAAAATCAGGGAAAGTTTTTAAAAAATGGATTCTTGAAGAATCAAGATTCTAGTCGCTTGGCATCATTATTTGATGGCGATACACAACATCTTGCTCTATATACATGCCTAGTTGAGCCGCCTAGACCAACAATTTCCTTCTTTTCTTGCCATTTCTACTTGTTAATACTTGAGCTAGTAACACACAGCAATTTCCTTGTTTTCTTGCCATTTCTACTTGTTAATTCTTTTGTCGTATTATTGAGGACAAAAACACAATAATAAGCCGAAAATGAAGTAACATAGCATGCAACCAGGAATGTACAATATTTGGGGCATTGCAAATGTAGTAGAGGATGGAGCAATCTTCTGCTCGACGACAAAAAACCGGCGACACAGTGCCAAAAATCTAGTGCCTCAATTCATCCGTAATTTAAACCAAAATCCGGCAATAAAATGGCAAATTAAATGTAGTGCTTTACCCCTAATAAATAAAGAAATAATAATGTACGTGATTTTAGATTTCCTCAATAGCATATCTCCTGAAAGTAATTGAATATAACTATACACTAGTTAGATGCATGTGCGGCACGCACATGTTTAAAGAAACAGCAAGTTATACACATGGCACAAGAAAAATATTTCTAATCACAACCATCAATGTTTAAAATACTGCCTTCTGGGGTAACAGAGTTAGTACACATCATGTTTGATATATGCGTAAACAAAAAAATTCATTGTACATCACTTATTTGATACAGAAATATGTTTGATTTATTTATTATGGATGATAGGAGTCAATCCTAGTCCTCTCAGATGAGGTATCTCATCTGACAAAGAACAAAATTCACTCATCAGAGCCCTTGCGCAAGTTTTGTTTTGATGCAGCCAATCATCGCAATTACCAGATGGTGTGGTGGCCAATCCTGCACAAACTATATTCATAGATTACAAATTACGGGATCCAAAGACTAAAGCCCCGTTGTCTATAAATTACACATACCTTCATCATCTATAACCTTATCTGCTGCCGACACAGACAAGAAAATTGCGGGAGCTTTCTCTCTTTCTCTTCCGGCTCGACGACAAAAAACCGGCGGCACCGTGCCAAAAATATAGTGCTTCAATTCGTCCGTAATTTAAACCAAAAACCGACAATAAAACGGCAAATTAAATATAGTACTTTACACCTAATAAATAAAGAAATAATAATTGAATATAACTATACATAACAATCTCAGTTGGCTGCCTGGGCATTTAATATCACCCTTCAGTATATACAACAGTGCTAGAAAGCCGATCGCCTCATTGCACTCCAAGCTCTAAGAATGGCACATCACAATAGATTTAACCGGCTAAAATTAGCACAAAATTAGAAGAATCGGGAAGATATAGAGAAACTACCCTAAAATAACCCAAACTTCCAAAGTAAAAGGAGGGATAGAGAGAGCGCAGTGTACACACTGGGTGTGGCTGTAGCAGGAGTCCCCCATCGCGCTCCTGACCGGCCGTCCGCTCGCCTGAATGCACCCAGAGAACCTCGCATTTCACGTGCTCCCTCGCTCACTGCAGCCCAGCCTCGCGGCTATAATAGTCAGAGCCCGGAAGAGCCTCCCACGCAAAAGAAAGCGAGCGAGAGAGAGATAGCGGCAGAGGCCGAGCCACCAGCACCACCAGTGACCCAATAAGCCACCGTTCGGCGAGAACCTAGAGATAGAGGATGGCCGCCTCCGGCTCCGGCTCCGGCTCCGGGAGGAAGAGCAGCAGGTTCACCACCATGTGTGCGCTGCTGCGGTAGTATGTAAGGGAGAACCAGCAGAACCCGGAGCAGATGGGTAACATCGTCGGCTTGCTGAAGGACAACCAGGACAGGAGGACCATGCAGCTCTTCCCCAGCCGCCGGTCCAGCAGAGGTAATTGCGTCGTTATTAACGTCTTTGCCCTGATGCATGCGTTCACTTGGCTGGTTTGGTTCTGGTTTCAATTCACAGCGGTGTGCCTCGATCTCTGTTTGGTTTCAGGCCGGATGCGCCAAGGGCGCCCATGACCATCTTCTACGGGGGGCGTGTCATCACGATCGACAACTTCCCAGCGGACAAGGCCATCAAGCTGGTGCGCATGGCGGGGTCGTCGGTGACCGCCCCGCCGCCGAAGAAGGCAGTGGTGGACGTGCCGGAGGATTCCGACGAGGTCGTCGAGATACAGCGCCGGGGGGCAACCAGCCAGTACCAATCGCAAGGAAGAGGCATCGCTGCACAGGTTCCTCGAGAAGAGGAAGCAAAGGTGAGGAGGCCGGGCAGGCATGCATCATCTTGGATCCACTATCTATTTGTCTTTTTGTCATTAATTTTCTTTTACCACGCATGCACTCTCTTTGGATACACACCGGGCGATAACTTATATATGCATGTGTTCTACTAAGCAGGATCAACGCTGGCGCTGAGCGTGCTGGACACAACGAGGAGGTGCCGCCGGCTAAGAAGACAGCAGCCAACACCAGCGGCGAACCCATGGAAGAAGACGTGCCTGATGCCCTTTGGCTCAGGCTCTAAAGACCCCTTCAGCATTTACCTGGGGAGAGCACTGATGAGAAGGGGAAGCAGGCCAACATGTCCCTTGTCATCCTCCAGTCCAAGATGATTTAAGGTTGTCTGTATCCGAGAATTCCACCTAGGAGCTCCGAAGGATTCTTAGGCTAGTTATCCGCCCATTGATTACGAGCTTGTATCCTAGTGGGGTGTTCTAGAACTACCCTATAGTTTGGAAAAAATAATGTAAGTAGTGACATCATATCTTGGTTATCGACAATAAAAGTGAATGAAGGGTGATTTATACCAAGCGGCAATTTTCCATCCATATATATCACCATTTTGTGATTTTATCAAATCAGCCGCATGACATGGGAATAATCTATCTATTACTTTATTGTAGCATCTCCAAGAGAATCTTTATATCTTTCCTAACTTATAGAAATAGAGATTTTGATGAAAAAACACTCTCCGGCATCCTCTTCAATTGGATATCCACATATATCCTCTATTTCGGATTTCTCGCTAGCCAAAGATGGAGAGCGAGATGACTCTCTAGACTGCACATGAGATATACAAAAGCTGTTGGAAAGTATAAAGGTATACTAGAAAATAAATTTTACTCAGCTTTTAAACGATGATTTAGAGAGTATATTTTAGATAGGCTCTTGGAGTTGGAGATGCTCATGTCTGGTGGGACTACTGATGGCTCCTATACAGCTAAATCGGCATATGACATCCAGTTTAGAGGGTCTTTCTGCTCTTATAACTGCACTGCCATTTGGAAGGCCAAGGTTGAAGACAAGCACAGAATTTTCGCTTGGCTGCTAATCCAAAGCGAACTATTGAGAGCAGATAAACTACTAGTTTGGAATTGGCCATGCAATCCAATGTGTCCGCTTTGTGACCATATCATGGAAACGGCATCACATCGTTGCTTGCACTGGGTTTATTCGAAGGAAGTTTGGTTCAGGGTGAGCATTTGGTCAGAGGGCCTGATCCCAATCCTGGCAGCAGGAGCAAGTCTGGAACAATGGTGGAATCTGACAATCCAGAATGCATCAAGAGCAAACAAGCACCGAGTTGCTTCCCTGATGATTTACACGGCATGGAACATCTGGAAGGAACGCAATAGGCAAGTTTTTTTATCAAACAGCGGCTACCCCAGCAAGAGTCCTAGCACTGATAAAGGAGGAAAACAAGATAAGAAGCGTAGTTTTCATTCATGTTAAACCCATCTGAGCTTCTTGAGTCTTAATGTCTTATTTATGTTATGTAATAAGAGCCATGTAAAAATTTGCTTGCTTCCCCTTCTTATATGATTTACCAGGGCTCCTGCTATTATGTTCAAAAAAAAATCATATCACACGTGCACATCTAGCCTGAGACGCCGACCTCGTTCCTCTCCGGCACACTGTCGTTCCCATGCCCACATCATCCCTGTCTTGCCTCATCCTCTCGGTGAACAAACGTGCTTCATTCCTGCTTCATAGAGTCAGGGGAGGGTCAATGACAACGCCTTCTGCAAGGTGAGCTACGCCCATGGACGTAACTGCTGCCAGCACTGGCCCAAAGCCATGCAGAGCTTTCGCTCGTGACACCAGGACCCCAACGCCATACACCCAATTAAAAAGGTGGCAGCATCAAAGCAACGACGATGGGACGGCCACGCAATTAACAAAAGGAACAACGAGGGATAGACGACCAAACACGACCAACGACCTGAAGAGGTACCAACCAACAACTACCACGTGACCTCAACGATGATCAGCAGTCGGTAGCTCCAACGACCAGAGATAAGGGGCTATACCATCGGGAAATCCACGTCGGAGGTGAACGAGGGCAGTTCGGTGGAGGTGCCAGGTCCTGACTCTGCAGCCCCTCCTCCTCCCTGCTTCCCCACCAGGACGGCCGCCGGTGGCGACCCTGGTGCTGCACGTGGCCGCCGGACACAACGTGGGAGGGACGCCGCCTTGATCCGGTGCAGCCACCCATGAATCCGGCGCGACCGGCGCGGATCCGGCGTGGGGGCAACGGGCAGCGGCAGTCATGGTCTGATGGAGAGGCCGGCGGTGGCACCACGAGGAGGAGACCCACACGCACCGGTGGAGGGCGGATTCGCATCGGGATGGCCGGATCCACGCACGGCGTTGGGTGCCTCCGCGCCGGACGCAGCCGGAAGCAAACAAGACGATCTGCACGGTGCTGAAGGGTGTTCTTCGGGCGGGTGAGAGAGAAGGAGGAGGGGGAAGGGAGGAGGATGGAGGAGCAGGAGGGGCGGGGGATGCCGCCGCCGCTGCGAGCCATAGCTGCGGCGGCAGCCGGTCTAGAGTTTGAGGGCTGCGGGGGAGGGGCGCTCGTGAGAGAGACGCGGTTCCTATATATAATGTTGTTAGGATTACTTTTTGGGAAAACTTTCTATTTATATAAACCTTTTCACAGTTCCATTTATCTGATAAAAGTTGTAAGAAAAAACTCATTTAGAACGCATAATTTCTGATATAATTCGCTCTCGATGTATCGCAGTGTTAACTAACTAACTAGGTTCTGTGATTTGGCACAAGCTTTTTCATCATTTGTTCTACGTGCATAAATATTATGTTGGTTTAGTTATGCGTTCCCATGATCTGTTCAATATATATGTTGACGCTTTTTCCGGCCAACACACACGAATGCGCTAGACGCACGGGTCGCGAACGGACCAAACGGCAGGACACCGCCCAAACCGGTTAGACCGGTCTAGAAATCCGGTCAGACCGGTTTTAGGGTTTTGCCCAGATCGGTAGTTAGAGAGGATAACTACCACGCTTACGTGATGGCGGATGGCAAGGTTTATGAGCAAACCAGCAAAGAGATAACTAACGCACTTACGTGGCGAAGAACGACTAGTTTACGAGCAAACTAGCAAAGGCCGTCGAAGCTCTCGCCCGGGAGGGACCCCGTCAGGGCGTGGACGTCGCCGGCGTGTCCTAGATCGACCAGCGAGCCTTAGGACGCCATCTATGACCGTGGAGATCAGAGGATGAAAAGCATGAGGTTGGGAGAGATTAGGGTTTGAGAGGTAAAAAGGTAAAGTAATGTTTGATTCGATTGGGTATATCTCAATCGGCCTTGGCCCTTTCTATTTATAGGGTGGGATGGTCTTATCCCGTTTGAATCGGTTACAATATGGGACAAAATAGAGTCCTAATCCTACTCAAATTACAGGTCCAAACCGGTCAGACCGGTTTGGGAAACCGGTCTGACCGGTTTTCCCAGGTGCAGA
>OAMR01000685.1:336226-366894 GCA_900205405.1 Echinochloa crus-galli
TCCCCAGCGGAGTCGCCAAATGTGTTGACGTAAATTTCGGTCAACACACGAGAGCGCTGGACGCGCGGGTCGCGAAACAGACCAAATAGCAGGGCGTTGCCCAAACCGGTCAGACCGGTTTGGAAATCCGGTCAGACCGGTTTCCTAGGGTTTTGCTAGAATTGACTGTTCGTGAGGATAACTACCAAGCTTACGTGTTGGAGAACGACTAGGTTTACGAGCAAACCAGTAAAGAGATAAACAACGCACTTACGTGGCGAAGAGCGACTAGTTTACGAGCAAACTAGCAAAGGCCGTCGAAGCTCTCGCCCGGGAGGGACCCCGTCAGGGCGTGGACGTCGCCGGCGTGTCCTAGGTCGACCAGCAAGCCTTAGGACGCCATCTATGACCGTGGAGATCAGAGGATGAACAGCATGAGGGTTGGAAAGAGAGATTGGAGAGGTAAAAGTAAAGATAGATGTGTTTATTCGATTGTGGATGTCCCCTCAATCGGCCACGAGCCTTTATATTTATAGGCCAGGGAGGTCTTACCCCTTTAGGAGTCGAAACCCTAATAAAACTCGTGCTAAAATACAATTCCAACTCGGATTACATGGGCCCAAACTGGTCTGACCAGATTGGGAAACCGGTCTGACCGGTTTTCCCAGATGCAGATCTTCCCGAAGTGATAACTCCCTCATCCGGAATCCAAATCAGGCGTTCCATATATGAATCTTGATCGTCTCGACGAGAGCTACGCAATGGTGAAGTCCAAATCACATTTTGACAATGTTACCCAAACCGGTCTGACCGGTTTGTGCACACCGGTTTGCACAACCCTGCCACTTTTGGGTGTCAACAATATATAACTTTTTATGTCGCACAAAATTTTGTCCCAGCAGACGAGTTTTATGGGGATAAATGTCCAATATAGGCCGACGTCTTGTGAAACTTATCTGGGAGGAGAGGGCTCGGATTTGCATCTGCCATAGATGTACAGGTCCCCATGGATGTATATGATCCTTTCGCCATGATACATGATGTACGGACGGTATATATCACGTGAAAAAACCCCACACGACGAGCACTCGTGTTTGGTCGGTGGGGCCAACAGCTGTGCCGCGTCATCACTGGCTTATCTGCTGTGTGACTGCACTTTTTCTTGGTAGAACTCGTCGTTTGCACGTCATGCATGATCGGTGCGACAGACCGACAGAGAAAGATCCACACCGTCACCGACTCTATCATCCATCGAGTTCCCCCTCAATCATTTTGTTTGTTTCTAGCTAGCGTGGCACGCATATATACGGTGTGTGGCGGCATACTGACATATCTACATGGAGCTCTTTTACGGTGTGCCATACTAGCACTACTAGTATGGTAGTATAAACTAGATACTGACAGGTGTATTATGGTAACATAAAAAAATCCCTCCTAAAAAAAATTTCCAGGCGGTCGAACCCGTGCTGTCTCGCCCGTGTGCGCACCCCTGTCTCGCTCGTCCGAGGCTGCCGGATCCAAAAAAGATATGCCATAATTACATATCTGTCATTCCAAACTTATATGCCAAAATTACATATCTGCCATTTTGTTTTTTTCCCATAGTACCCTTATACTACCTATACTACTGAGTTCATACTACCCATACTACTAAAACGGTTACAGTAGTATACAATCAATCTGGTCTGTCCGATCTTTATATACTAGTCCTCCGATCTTTACATACTAGTCCTTTTTAAGGCTAGTATGCCACACCGTAAAAGAGCTCATCTACATGACTACATCCATGTCCCTGAACGATTACGTCCCCGCTCGTATGCATATACACTACTACAGAAAGCGTCATCACAAACGGCTACATCACAAACGGTTTTGAAAACTCCATCACAAACGGTTTTTAAAAAACCGTTTGTGATATGAGCCATCACAAACGGTTTTACAAAAACCGTTTGTGATGTGTACCATCACAAACGGTTTATACGGTTTGTGTTTGTGATGGCCTCACATCACAAACGGTTCGGAACCGTTTGTGATGCCTCATACAAACCGTTTGTGATGATGAGGCATCACAAACCGTTTGTGATGATGAGGCATCACAAACGGTTCATAATAGGAACCGTTTGTGATGTGTGTATAACACACGTTCAAATCACATTTTGATGTACTAAATGACTTCAAATCAAAAAGTGTTGAACTACAAAGTTTCATATCTGCTGAAGATCTACAACTTTGATATTGACCGTTTTTTCATACGATGTTGTGAGAGTAACATTGCTCACAAATCTTATAGGTTTCATAGAGTTTCCTCATAAACTACAAGAGAGACCTATAAGTTTTATGAACAATGTTACTCTCACAACATCGTATGAAAAAACGGTCAATGTCAAAGTTGTAGATCTTCAGTAGATATGAAACTTTGTAGTTCAACACTTTTTGATTTGAAATCATCTGGTAAACGGAAACTAAGTTTGAATGTTCTTAAATTTGAAATTCAAATTTTATAAACGACCTCGGATGGAGAAACGGTCAATATGAAAGTTGTAGATCTTCAAAATATATGAAACTTTGTAGTTCAACACTTTTTGATTTGAAGTCACCTATTCAACCAGATCTAAGTTTGAATGTTATCAAATTTGAAATTCAAATTTTGTAAACGACCTCGGATGAAAAAAACGGTAAACATGAAAGTTGTAGATCTTCAAAAGTTATGAAACTTTGTAGTTCAACACTTTTTGATTTGAAGTCGTTTAGGGCCTCAAACAAGCAATTTAAACTCGGTTTCATATAATATGATAGGAATTGAAACGAGATCTAGTCACAAGTCTTTGTGTGGTGCAGTGGTAGAGGTGTCTACACGCGAGTGAGAGGTCACGAGTTCAAACCCGGCTGGCCGTGTAGCACACGACTTATGAAAATAAATTTTTTCCCTATTATTTTCGTATTTTTTGGAGTTTTTCGGAAATACGAAATCACAAACGGTTTGTGGCTTGACCGTTTGTGATGCTCCACATCCAACCGTTTGTGATACCGGAGGCATCACAAACGACATGTCACCAACGGTTGGGAAAACCGTTTGTGATGGACTTTCCCAACCGTTTGTGACGTGGAGCTGTCTAGTAGTGATATGGCCCGAAGAGCGGCAGACGCTGACAGTATACTACAAGGTCGTTGCCTGCAGCTAGCTAGAAGCAATTAATTAATGAACCACACAAGGCATGGCAGTCGATATATGCTTTTCTCTCCGTGATCTGGCCGGGTTTGCATTGCATGCTCCTCTCCTTTTCCCCATGATGCATGTTCACATATCTCGCTCGCGCGTTTCACACAATCGATATCATGATGAAGCTGCTGCTGCCCAAATTTCAAAAAAAAAAATCATGATGAAGCAACTGGTACGGTGCAGGTGCAGCCCAACGTTTTGCTAGCGCAGTGGAGTGGCGTGCTTACTCATCTCTGTGCTTTCGGCGCAGGAACCGATCGATCCATCCAACGGCTGCGATCCCATGCAAAAGATGCATACCCTTGTCATGGCACGTGCGTGCACACTTGCTGGAGCCAGGCGGCGCCGTTACACATCACACGCCGCTCAGCACGCCCGCGGCCGGCTTTCGGTGAGGAAAATCCAGGCAACGACATTCCTTATCTCAGGAACTGTGGCGTACGTATGCGTATCTGCCAACCGATCGACAATCAACCACATCACCTGACGGATCCAAATCATCGACACAGCATAATGCTGCCAATTACGGAGTGTAGTGTACCATAAGGCATCTGCTTCCGTTCTCTGTTATCTGTGTGGCAACTGATGTGCAGTGCCGGTAAAGCAAGCGAGAAGGACGATGTGTGTACGGTGTCTCCTCTTGGCACTCGGCGTCGAAAGGACGTACTGCCACAAACACGTAGCGAGGCGCCGAGAGCGCGAGCTTTTACTTGAGACGTTTGTAGAGTTTGTTGAGGAATTCCTGTGGGACGGAAGCCAGCTGTTTTCATGGCTGTGGAGAGAAAGTACCTTTGCATGTGGGCTTGCTCCGCGTACCCTTGTGCTGTCCACCTCCTGCTGGTCATTTCCTGCTGGACCAATTAATATGATAATTTAAGTTACCATATAACAGAATTATTTCAATTTAGTCCTAATAACTTGCCAATTTAGTCTGGGTGCCATGCCGGCCCCACCGCCACGCACAGCCTCGCTGTCCTGCCACCCGAAGGGACCGCCGCACAGGCCGCCCGCCGCGCCTGGGGCCGCCAACCGCGCTAGGGGCGTCCTGCCTTGGAGCCACCGGGACCGTCCCTCCGGGCCCGCGCCCCACACCGGAGTCCACTCCGCCAGCTGGGAGAGCGATGGATGGCGAGGGGGGGTGGGGGTGGGTGGGAGCACCAGGGAGGACGCCGAGGCAGCGAGGCGGTGGCGGTGGCATCGGGCAGCACGAGGAGCGTGAGGATGCAGCGCAGCGCGACGATGCAGAGCGGATCGTGTGTGGTTGTGAGAAAGAGGGGGGAGAGAGAAAGGGTCTTATCCGAAGGGCAGGTGCGAACCAATAGGGAAGCAGCATTCTAGAGGACCGGATTGATGACATGCCTAAGCACTCGGCAAACAATTTTTCCAGCGTGCTTAAATAAAATTAAAATTACCAAACAAATTTTAAAAATAATAAATTTATATAATATATGACCTAGACCTATACAAAATGAATTGAAGGCAAATTCTAATTGGACCATCAATTTGACTCCAAATCCTAACGACTCATTTTGACCTCTAAGGTTTTTCTTCGGAGATTCACCATTTTATAAGCAACATACGTGACAAGTTGTGCGGAGCATTCTCTACTTTTTATCGTAGCTTCCATGTGTTATACCACCATATCATTACAAATTTCATGATTTTCAGATTTTATTCGCTTGTTTTAGAATTTAAAAATCATTTGAACACACGTTAATGGTCAAATTTTTAAAACAAGATATGTTGAAGTTCTTTTTATTTCATGGGTAAGGTATTAAATTGGGCTATATAGCACGAATATAATTTTTTTAACTCATTCTATATTATTATTTGAATCACTTGTAGTTCAAATTTGATTTGATTCAAAAAATTGCTTGAAATGTAATTAAAAGTTAAATATAGCAAACAAATACAAAATATACCAAAATTTCACATTGAGTATTACATGTTGTATGTAGAGAGTAGGAAAATTTTTAGGACTAGAAGAGGAAAAAAATCTTTTTTTGCCGAGTGTATTTTTTTACGCTCGGCAAACACTAATCTTTGTCGAGTGTTTTCTTTGACACTCGGTAAAGCGGTATTTGTCGAGTGTATATTTTTGCTGAGTGTTTTTTATTTAGCACTTGGCAAAGATTTTGTTTGCCGAGTGCCCGTATTAAAACACTCAACAAATATGGCGGCACTTAGTAAACACAGTGAATCTTCTGCTCGACGACAAAAAACCGGCAACATAGTGCCAAAAATCTAGTGCTTTAATTCTTCCAAAATTTAAACCAAAAACCAACAATAAAATGGCAAATTAAATGTAATGCTTTACCCCTAATAAATAAAGAAATAATAATATACGCCACTCTAGATTTCTTCGGTAGCATATCTCCTGGAAGTAATTGAATATAACCATAAATGATACTCTTAGTTGGCTGCCTGAGCATTTAATATCATACTTCAGTATATATAACCGCGCTAGAAAGCCGATCGCCTCATTGCACTCGGAGACTAAGAATGGCACATCACAATAGATTTGACGGGCTAAAATTAGCACAAAATTAGAAGAATCAGGAAGATATAGAGAAATACCCTAAAATAAACCAAACTTCCAAAGTAAAAGGAGGGATGGAGAGAGCACAGTGTACACACTGGGTGTGGCTGTAGCAGGAGACCCCCATCGCGCTCCCCGGCCCTCCGCTCGCTTGCATGCACCCTGCAGAGACCCTCGCATTTCACGTGCTCCCTCGCTCACCGCAGCCCAGCCTCGCGGCTATAATAGCCAGAGCCCGGAAGAGCCTCCCACGCAAGAGAGAGAGAGAGAGCTACGGCAGAGGCCGAGCCAGCAGCACCACCAGTGACCCAATAAGCCACCGTTCGGCGAGAACCTAGAGAGAGAGAGGATGGCCGCCTCTGGCTCCGGCTCCGGGAGGAAGAGCAGCAGGAGTTTCACCACCACGTGCGCGCTGCTGCGGCAGTATGTGAGGGAGAACCAGCAGAACCCGGAGCAGATGGGTAACATCACCGGCTTGCTGCAGGCACCACCACCGTCCCCGGTGGCGTCTGAGGACAACCAGGACAGGAGGACCATGCAGCTCTTCCCCGCGCGCGCTCCTGCCATGGTGCCCCAGCCGGTCCAGCAGAGGTGAGCGCCGTTGTTAATATTAATAACCTCTTTGTCTTTTCCCTGATGCAATGCGTTCTTGGCTGGTTTGGTTCTGGTTTCAATTCACGGCAGTGTGCATCGATCTGTTTCGTTTCAGGCCAGATGCGCCAAGGGCGCCCATGACCATCTTCTACGGGGGGCGTGTCATCACGTTCGACAACTTCCCAGCGGACAAGGCCCTCGAGCTGGTCCGCATGGCGGGGTCGTCGGTGAGCGCCCCGCCGCCGGAGAAGGCAATGGTGGACATGCCGGAGGATTCCGGCGAGGTCGTCGAGATACAGGCGCCGGGGGGCAACCAACTAGTACCAATCGCAAGGAAGGCGTCACTGCACAGGTTCCTCGAGAAGAGGAAGCAAAGGTGAGGAGGCCGGGCAGGCATGCATCATCTTGGATCCACTATCTATTTGTCTTTTTGTCATTAATTTTCTTTCACCACGGATGCGCTCTCTTTGGATACACAGCGCACGGATATGATAACTTACTCATGTGTGCTACTAAGCAGGATCACCAGCGCTGAGCCTGCTGGACACAAAGAGGAGGTGCAGCCGGCCAAGAAGCAGACAGGCAACACCAGCGGCAAGCCCATGGAAGAAGACGTGCCTGATGCCCTTTGGCTCAGGCTCTAAAGACACTTTCAGCATTTACCTGGAGAGAGCACTGGTGAGAAGGGGAAGGAGACCAACATGTCCCTTTGTCATCGTCGTCCAGTGCAAAGATGATTTGAGGTTGTCTGTTTCTGAGAATTCCGAGGAACTCCGAAGGATTCTTAGGGTAGTTATCCGCCCATTGATTACGGTAGTGGGGTACGGTGTTCCAGAACTACCCTATTAGTTTGGAGAAAAATAATGTAAGTAGTGACATCGGTTATGGACAATAAAAGTGAATGAAGGGTAGCACATGCTACTAATCCAAAGCAAACTATTGACAGCAGATAAACTACTAGTTAGGAATTGGCCATGCAATCCAATGTGTCCGCTTTGTGACCATATCATGGAAACTGCAGCACATCTTTGCTTGCACTGTGTTTATGCGCAGGAATCGGTTCAGGTGAGCATTTGGTCAGAGGGCCTGATCCCAATCCCGACAGCAGGAGCATGTCTGGAACAATGGTGGAACCTGACAATCCAGAATGCATCAAGAGCAAACAAGCACCGAGTTGCTTCCCTGATGATTTACACGGTATGGATCATCTGGAAGGAACGCGATAGGCGAGTTTTTGATCAAACAGCGGCTTTGCTGCCAGGAGATATCTAGCACTGATAAAGGACGAAATCAAGATAAGAAGCGTACCTTTCGGAGCAAAAGCTTTGCTGCCAGGAGATATCTAGTTTTCATTCTTGTTAAACCCATCCGAGCTTCTTGAGTCTTATTTATGTTATGTAATAAGAACCACTTAAAACTTGCTTGCTTCCCCTTCTTATATGATTTAGCAGGGCTCGTGCTGTTATGTTCAATAAAAAAATCGTATCACACAGTGCCAAAAATCTAGTGCTTCAATTCTTCCGAAATTTAAACCAAAAACGAACAATAAAACGGCAAATTAAATGTAGTGCTTAACCCTGATAAATAAAGAAATAATAATATACGCCATTCTAGATTTCTTCGGTAGCATATCTCCTGGAAGTAATTGAATATAACCATAAATGATACTCTTAGTTGGCTGCCTGAGCATTTAATATCATACTTCAGTATATATAACCGCGCTAGAAAGCCGATCGCCTCATTGCACTCGGAGACTAAGAATGGCACATCACAATAGATTTGACGGGCTAAAATTAGCACAAAATTAGAAGAATCAGGAAGATATAGAGAAATACCCTAAAATAAACCAAACTTCCAAAGTAAAAGGAGGGATGGAGAGAGCACAGTGTACACACTGGGTGTGGCTGTAGCAGGAGACCCCCATCGCGCTCCCCGGCCCTCCGCTCGCTTGCATGCACCCTGCAGAGACCCTCGCATTTCACGTGCTCCCTCGCTCACCGCAGCCCAGCCTCGCGGCTATAATAGCCAGAGCCCGGAAGAGCCTCCCACGCAAGAGAGAGAGAGAGAGCTACGGCAGAGGCCGAGCCAGCAGCACCACCAGTGACCCAATAAGCCACCGTTCGGCGAGAACCTAGAGAGAGAGAGGATGGCCGCCTCTGGCTCCGGCTCCGGGAGGAAGAGCAGCAGGAGTTTCACCACCACGTGCGCGCTGCTGCGGCAGTATGTGAGGGAGAACCAGCAGAACCCGGAGCAGATGGGTAACATCACCGGCTTGCTGCAGGCACCACCACCGTCCCCGGTGGCGCCTGAGGACAACCAGGATAGGAGGACCGTGCAGTTCTTCCCCGCGTGCGCTGCTGCCATGCCCCAGCCGCCGGTCCAGCAGAGGTAATTGCGTCATTATAAACCTCTTTGCCCTGATGCATGCGTTCACTTGGCTGGTTTGGTTCTGGTTTCAATTCACGGCGGTGTGCTTCAATCTCTGTTTGGTTTTAGGCCGGATGCGCCAAGGGCGCCCATGACCATCTTCTACGGGGGGCGTGTCATCACGTTCGACAACTTCCCAGCGGACAAGGCCCTCGAGCTGGTCCGCATGGCGGGGTCGTCGGTGAGCGCCCCGCCGCCGGAGAAGGCAATGGTGGACATGCCGGAGGATTCCGGCGAGGTCGTCGAGATACAGGCGCCGGGGGGCAACCAACTAGTACCAATCGCAAGGAAGGCGTCACTGCACAGGTTCCTCGAGAAGAGGAAGCAAAGGTGAGGAGGCCGGGCAGGCATGCATCATCTTGGATCCACTATCTATTTGTCTTTTTGTCATTAATTTTCTTTCACCACGGATGCGCTCTCTTTGGATACACAGCGCACGGATATGATAACTTACTCATGTGTGCTACTAAGCAGGATCACCAGCGCTGAGCCTGCTGGACACAAAGAGGAGGTGCCGCCGGCCAAGAAGCAGACAGGCAACACCAGCGGCAAGCCCATGGAAGAAGACGTGCCTGATGCCCTTTGGCTCAGGCTCTAAAGACACTTTCAGCATTTACCTGGAGAGAGCACTGGTGAGAAGGGGAAGGAGACCAACATGTCCCTTTGTCATCGTCGTCCAGTGCAAAGATGATTTGAGGTTGTCTGTTTCTGAGAATTCCGAGGAACTCCGAAGGATTCTTAGGGTAGTTATCCGCCCATTGATTACGGTAGTGGGGTACGGTGTTCCAGAACTACCCTATTAGTTTGGAGAAAAATAATGTAAGTAGTGACATCGGTTATGGACAATAAAAGTGAATGAAGGGTAGCACATGCTACTAATCCAAAGCAAACTATTGACAGCAGATAAACTACTAGTTAGGAATTGGCCATGCAATCCAATGTGTCCGCTTTGTGACCATATCATGGAAACTGCAGCACATCTTTGCTTGCACTGTGTTTATGCGCAGGAATCGGTTCAGGTGAGCATTTGGTCAGAGGGCCTGATCCCAATCCCGACAGCAGGAGCATGTCTGGAACAATGGTGGAACCTGACAATCCAGAATGCATCAAGAGCAAACAAGCACCGAGTTGCTTCCCTGATGATTTACACGGTATGGATCATCTGGAAGGAACGCGATAGGCGAGTTTTTGATCAAACAGCGGCTTTGCTGCCAGGAGATATCTAGCACTGATAAAGGACGAAATCAAGATAAGAAGCGTACCTTTCGGAGCAAAAGCTTTGCTGCCAGGAGATATCTAGTTTTCATTCTTGTTAAACCCATCCGAGCTTCTTGAGTCTTATTTATGTTATGTAATAAGAACCACTTAAAACTTGCTTGCTTCCCCTTCTTATATGATTTAGCAGGGCTCCTGCTATTATGTTCAAAAAAAAAATCGTATCACACGTGTGCATCTAGCCTGCGACGCAGACCTCGTTCCTCTCCGGCACACCGCCGTTCCCATGCCCACATCGTCCCTGCCTTGCCTCATCCTCTTGGTGAACAAACCTGCTTCATAAAGTCAGGGGAGGGTCAATGACAACGCCTTCCGCAAGGTGAGCTACGCCCATGGACGTAACTGCTGCCAGCACTGACCCAAAGCCTTGTAGAGCTTTCGCTCGTGACACCAGGGCCCCAACACCATACACCCCAAGAAGGTGGCAGCATCAGAGCGACGACGACGGGACGGGCACGTAATTAACAAAAGGAACAGCGAGGGGTAGACGACCAAACACGACCAACGACCTAAAGAGCTACCGACCAACGACTACCACGCGACCTCAACAATGGTCAGCAGTTGATAGCTCCAAAGACCAGAGATAGGGGGCTATATCATCGGGAAATCCACGTCGGAGGGGAACGAGGGCAGTTCGATGGAGGTGCCGGGTCCTCCCCCTGCAGCCCCTCCCCCTCCTTGCTTCCCCACCAGGACGGCCGCCAGTGGCGACCCTAGCGCTGCACGTGGACGCCGAACATAGCGTGGGAGGGACACTGCCTGCCATCCAGTGCGGCCACCCATGAATCCGGCGCGACAGGCGCGTGAGGAGGCCGCCGGCGGAGGATCCGGCGTGGGGGCGGCGGGCGGCGGCAGTCACGGTCTGATGGAGAGGCCGGCGATGGCACCATGGGGAGGAGACCCACACACGCCGGTGGAGAGCGGATCCACGTTGGGATGGCCGGATCCACGCCGGCTTTGGGTGCCTCCGTGCCAGAGGTGGCCGGAAGCGAACAAGACGACCTGCTCGGGTGCAGGAGGGTGTTCTTCGGGCCGGGGAGAGAGAAGAAGGACGGGGAATGGAGGGCGGGGAAGGGAGTAGGAGGAGGGGGGGAAGTGGTGCGGCGGGGGGATGCCGCGTAGCTGCGGCTGCGGCCGATCTTTGGTTTGAGGGCTGCAGCCTGCAGGGGAGGGGCGCTTGGGAGAGAGATGCGGTTCATATATATAATGTTGTTAGGATTACTTTATGGGAAAACTTTCTATTTATATATACCTTTTCACGGTTCCATTTATCTGATAAAATGTGTAAGAAAAAACTCATTTAGAACGCATAATTTCTGATATAATTCGCTCTCGATGCATCCCAGTGTTAACTAACTAGGTTCAGTGAGATTTTTCATCATTTGTTCTATGTGCATAAATATTTTGTTGCTTTAGTTATGAGTTCCCATGATCTGTTCAATATATATATTTTTTATGTCGCACAAAATTTTGTCTCACCAGAGAAGTTTTATGGTCTAATGTCCAATATGGGCCGACTTCCTGTGAAACTTCTCTGGGAGGATAGGCTCGGATTTGCATCTGCCATAGATGTACATGTCCTCATGGATGTATATGATCCTTTTACACACGATGTACGGACGGTATATATCACGTGAAGAAACCCCACACGGCGAGCACTCGTGTTTGGTCACTGGGGCCAATAGCTGTGCCGCGTCATCACTGGCTTATTTGCAGTGTGACTGCACTTTTTCTTGGTAGAACTCGTCGTTTGCACGTCACGCATGATCAGTGTGAGAGACCGACAGAGAAAGATCCACACCGTCACCGACTCATCCATCGAGTCCCCCCTCGATCTTTTTGTTTGTATCTAGCTAGCGTGAAGCATATATATGGTGTGTCATGTCATACTGGCATATATATGCATATATGGTTCGAATAGCGGCAGACGCTGACTATACTACAAGGTCGTTGTCAGCAGCTAGAAGCAATTAATTAATGCACCACACAAGGCATGACATCAGTCGATGCTTTTCTCTCCGTGATCTGGCCGGGTGCATTGCATTCCATTCTCCTCTACTTTTCCCCATGATGCATGTTCACATCTCTCGCGCGTTACACACAGTCGATATGATGATGACGCAACCGGTACGGTGCAGCCCAACGTTTTGCTACCGCGCGCGGTGGAGTGGCGTCCCCTATCACGCTCCCCGGCCCTCCGCTTGCCTGCATGCACCCTGCAGAGACCCTTGCATTTCACGTGCTCCCTCGCCCAGCCTCGCGGCTATAATAGCCACTTAGCCAGAGCCCGAAATTGCCTCCCACGCAAGAGAGCGAGTGAGAGAGAGAGATAGCGACGGCAGAGGCCGAGCCACCAGCACCACCAGTGACCCAACAAGGCACCCTTCGGCGAGAACCTAGAGATAGACACTACCAGAATGATCGACATCTGCACCGGGTGGGAAAGCCCTTTAGCACCGGGTTTCCCACCCGGTGCAACTAATCCGAGGCTAAAGGGGTACCCCTTTAGCACCGGGTCGTGGCACGACCCGGTGCTAATGTTCACCCTTTAGCCCCGGGTGCAGCCACGACCCGGTGCTAATGTTCACCCTTTAGCCCCGGGTGCAGCCACGACCCGGTGCTAATGTTCACCCTTTAGCCCCGGGTGCAGCCACGACCCGGTGCTAATGTTCACCCTTTAGCCCCGGGTGCAGCCACGACCCGGTGCTAATGTTCACCCTTTAGCCCCGGGTGCAGCCACGACCCGGTGCTAATGTTCACCCTTTAGCCCCGGGTGCAGCCACGACCCGGTGCTAATGTTCACCCTTTAGCCCCGGGTGCAGCCACGACCCGGTGCTAATGTTCACCCTTTAGCCCCGGGTGCAGCCACGACCCGGTGCTAATGTTCACCCTTTAGCCCCGGGTGCAGCCACGACCCGGTGCTAATGTTCACCCTTTAGCCCCGGGTGCAGCCACGACCCGGTGCTAATGTTCACCCTTTAGCCCCGGGTGCAGCCACGACCCGGTGCTAATGTTCACCCTTTAGCCCCGGGTGCAGCCACGACCCGGTGCTAATGTTCACCCTTTAGCCCCGGGTGCAGCCACGACCCGGTGCTAATGTTCACCCTTTAGCCCCGGGTGCAGCCACGACCCGGTGCTAATGTTCACCCTTTAGCCCCGGGTGCAGCCACGACCCGGTGCTAATGTTCACCCTTTAGCCCCGGGTGCAGCCACGACCCGGTGCTAATGTTCACCCTTTAGCCCCGGGTGCAGCCACGACCCGGTGCTAATGTTCACCCTTTAGCCCCGGGTGCAGCCACGACCCGGTGCTAATGTTCACCCTTTAGCCCCGGGTGCAGCCACGACCCGGTGCTAATGTTCACCCTTTAGCCCCGGGTGCAGCCACGACCCGGTGCTAATGTTCACCCTTTAGCCCCGGGTGCAGCCACGACCCGGTGCTAATGTTCACCCTTTAGCCCCGGGTGCAGCCACGACCCGGTGCTAATGTTCACCCTTTAGCCCCGGGTGCAGCCACGACCCGGTGCTAATGTTCACCCTTTAGCCCCGGGTGCAGCCACGACCCGGTGCTAATGTTCACCCTTTAGCCCCGGGTGCAGCCACGACCCGGTGCTAATGTTCACCCTTTAGCCCCGGGTGCAGCCACGACCCGGTGCTAATGTTCACCCTTTAGCCCCGGGTGCAGCCACGACCCGGTGCTAATGTTCACCCTTTAGCCCCGGGTGCAGCCACGACCCGGTGCTAATGTTCACCCTTTAGCCCCGGGTGCAGCCACGACCCGGTGCTAATGTTCACCCTTTAGCCCCGGGTGCAGCCACGACCCGGTGCTAATGTTCACCCTTTAGCCCCGGGTGCAGCCACGACCCGGTGCTAATGTTCACCCTTTAGCCCCGGGTGCAGCCACGACCCGGTGCTAATGTTCACCCTTTAGCCCCGGGTGCAGCCACGACCCGGTGCTAATGTTCACCCTTTAGCCCCGGGTGCAGCCACGACCCGGTGCTAATGTTCACCCTTTAGCCCCGGGTGCAGCCACGACCCGGTGCTAATGTTCACCCTTTAGCCCCGGGTGCAGCCACGACCCGGTGCTAATGTTCACCCTTTAGCCCCGGGTGCAGCCACGACCCGGTGCTAATGTTCACCCTTTAGCCCCGGGTGCAGCCACGACCCGGTGCTAATGTTCACCCTTTAGCCCCGGGTGCAGCCACGACCCGGTGCTAATGTTCACCCTTTAGCCCCGGGTGCAGCCACGACCCGGTGCTAATGTTCACCCTTTAGCCCCGGGTGCAGCCACGACCCGGTGCTAATGTTCACCCTTTAGCCCCGGGTGCAGCCACGACCCGGTGCTAATGTTCACCCTTTAGCCCCGGGTGCAGCCACGACCCGGTGCTAATGTTCACCCTTTAGCCCCGGGTGCAGCCACGACCCGGTGCTAATGTTCACCCTTTAGCCCCGGGTGCAGCCACGACCCGGTGCTAATGTTCACCCTTTAGCCCCGGGTGCAGCCACGACCCGGTGCTAATGTGTCCGCCCGGACACACCTCCGCGCCGCCCCCGCTCCTAGCCGTTGGACCCGGTGCTGAAGCCCCATCAGCACCGGGTCCAAAAATGGCCGAGGCGGAGGAGGCGGGCGGATGTGAAGGATTCTGGTAGTGAGAGGATGGCTGCCTCCGGCTCCGGCTTTGGCTCCGGGAGGAAGAGCAGCAGGAGGTTCACCACCACGTGCGCGCTGCTGCGGCAGTATGTGAGGGAGAACCAGCAGAGCCCGGAGCAGATGGGTAACATCGCCGGATTGCTGCAGGCACCACCACCGTCCCCGGTGGCGCCTGAGGACAACCAGGATAGGAGGACCGTGCAGTTCTTCCCCGCGTGCGCTGCTGCCATGCCCCAGCCGCCGGTCCAGCAGAGGTAATTGCGTCATTATAAACCTCTTTGCCCTGATGCATGCGTTCACTTGGCTGGTTTGGTTCTGGTTTCAATTCACGGCGGTGTGCTTCAATCTCTGTTTGGTTTTAGGCCGGATGCGCCAAGGGCGCCCATGACCATATTCTACGGGGGGCATGTGATCACGTTCGATGACTTCCCAGCGGACAAGGCCATGGAGCTGGTGCGCATGGCGGGGTCGTCGGTGACCGCCCCGCCGCCGGAGAAGGTAGTGGTGGACGTGCCGGAGGACTCCGACGAGGTCGTCGAGATACAGGCGCCGGGGGGCAACCAACAAGTACCAATCGCAAGGAAGGCGTCACTGCACAGGTTTCTCGAGAAGAGGAAGCAAAGGTGAGGAAGCCGGGCATGCATGCATCATCAATCACCACATCATCTTGGATCCACTACTGTCTATTTGTCCTTTTGTCATTAATTTTCTTTCGCCATGCTTGCGCCCTCTTTGGATACACAGTGCGCGGATGATAACTTATACATATGTGTGGTACTAAGCAAGATCACCGCCGGCGCCAAGCCTGCTAGACACAAAGAGGAGGTGCCGCCGGCCAAGAAGACAACAGGCAACACCAGCGACGAACCCATGGAAGAAGACGTGCCTGATGCCCTTTGGCTCAGGCTCTAAAGACCCCTTCAGCATTTACCTGGAGAGAGCACTGATTAGAAGGGTAAGGAGGCCAACATGTCCCTTGTCATGGTCCAGTGCAAGATGATTTAAGGTTGTCTATGTCTGAGAATTCCGCCTAGGAGCTCCGAAGGATTATATTCTTAGGCTAGTTATCCGCACATTGATTACGGGCTTGTATCCTGGTGGGGTGTTCCAGAACTACCCTATAGTTTGGAAAAAATAATGTAAGTAGTGACATCATATCTTGGTTATGGACAATAAAAGTGAATGAAGGGTGATTTATACCAAGCGGCAATTTTACATCCATATATATCACCATTTTGGTGATTTTATCAGATCAGCCGCATGACATGGGAATAATCTATCTAATACTTCACAGTAGCATCTCCAAGAGTCTCTTTATAGTTTATATCTTTCCTAACTTATAGAAATAGAGATGTTGATGAAAAAACATATCCTCCAACATCCTCTTCAATTGGATATCCAAATACAGATTTCCTCTATTTCAGATTTCTCACTAGCCAAAGATGAAGAGCGAGATGACTCTCTAGACTACACACGAGATATACAAAAGCTGTTGGAAAGTATAAAGATATTACTAGAAAATAATTTTTACTTATCTTTCAAACAATGATTTAGAGAGTATGTTTTAGATAGGCTCGAGTTGGAGATGCTCGTGTCCAACTGTGAAAGGATCGGACCTTCAAAATAGTGTCCCACGTGCACATCTAGCCTGCGACGCATACCTCGTCCCTCTCCGGCACCGCCGTTCCCAAGCCCACATCCTCCTGCCTTGCCTCATCCTCCCGACCTCCCGTGCGCGAGGGATGGCAAGGGATCACTGGAGGCGACGATCGATGGGATAGGTAACCCTCTTCTCTCATGCTGCGCACCTCCCGCGCGGGGCGAGGATGGTTGTGCAGTGTGATTCCCGCATGTTAAGCCCGTGGCGTGGTGGCGGGAGCCCGTAGATCGAGCTTGCTCGACGGTGGCTGGCGCGACCCGTGCTCAGGCCACCGCATATATCACCCGCGCCTCCGATCTCAAATGATGTAGCCACGCGCGTCTCTCTACTGTGCTATGCGGCCGTGGAGTAAGATCAAGATCGGATTTTAGAAGAGGTATTTTTTTCTCCATCCAGTTGAAATGCTGATCGTTACACCTCCGATTCACTGTGACGTTTTGCTGTCCTGAGAACTACGCTTTTGATTACGTACTGCATGTTTTTCTTTCCACCCTTGCATGATTATTTTCTTTACTGCTATATTTCAGTGCTCTAAATCTTGTTGGCTAAAACATATATACAGGTCAGAAAGAAGGATGACAAGTTGACAACACAGGCAAGAAATACTTTCTTCGTCTCTAATAGGTCTGCCTGAGAATCCAATTTATTTCACTACCACAGAAACAGGTTTTAGGAACAGGCGAAATAGCATTTGTAGCAGCGGACTCGGCGCCCGCTCCCCAGCTGCCGCAGCAAAAATTCACCGATAATAGGAACGGGCACTGAGCCGCTCCCGCAGATGGCATTTGCAGGGCTGGCTGATTGCCTTGCCCGCACCCACAAATTAAATGCCATTTGCAGGGACGGGTGGTGGCCTCAACCGCACCTGCCCGCAAATGCCATTTGCAGGGGCGGGTGGTCGCCTTGACCGCACTATTTGTAGGTGCTGCTTACGCCTCAAGCCACCCCTACAAATACACCCCGCGCTTCCAAAATTCAAAATTTCCCGCGCTTTCAAATTTAAAATTTCAGAAAATAAGAAAATTAGTACTCACGATATTTTCATAATTAGATTCCATAACAAAAGATGGAAATAAGTTAACCATACATTATTTTAATGCGTGTTAAAATAAAGCAAAATAAATTAACCACCATTACATCCACTAAAATAGTTACACTATTGATTCTCCCACTTATGAAGTGGACGGTATTTTTCTTAATTCGGGGTGGAACCACTTTCCCCTATGATTGATCACTTCATGCGTAGTGAAACAGCACGTCGGCGACTATGTTCAGAAGATGCGTCTCTTCAAGGCTGTTGCTAAACTGTAGGAGTGGACGCAACTGAAAGTCTTAGATATAAAAGCAACAAGTTCATCGGTAAATAATGAGTTGTTCGAATGTTGGCTTACATATTTTGGATTTATGTAGTACCTCCCACTGACCTTAAGGTACTCGCAAACGTAATATCCATAGGACGGGGTACTTGATTCTTGCTTATGGCATGGAAAGTTTGTATATATAGTCATTGCCTTTGGTTTTGTAGGATCATGTTGGCCTCCTTTCCTATACACTATTTAGAAGAAATAAATGATAATTTAGTATCTGGGTGTATGTGACTAAATATATACAATAAGGACGTGGGCCTTACATCTGAATGATGTAAGTGAAACCAGAGAACATCCTTGATGAGTAATCAAGAGGATCAAGGACGCAGACTTTGCCCTCCCTCGGTATTAGCATAAAAACAATCCAGTGGTTGATGCAACAAATTAAGTATACAATTAATGATTAGTATGAAAATAAAAGGTGTATCATTTAGAAATAATATAAACTACGCATAGTCAAAGTTTTAGGGTGCCCATATGCAATCTTTGTCTTGGTATCTAATGAACATATTCTCAATATAGGTCTCCACGCTACACCTCGCTTCATTGAGCTCAGCAGCATCGATAGCTTCTCGGGGTGATGAACTGATCATCATGGTCATCTATCCACCTGGAAGTCCTTTCCCTTCAAGCTTACCATTGTATTGCATCCTGTAGATATTATTACACGTAATTATATATGGTGAGTGCCAAAACGGCTTGTGTTGAGCAAATGTGTGAAGATAATTAAAGCACTTATATGCACCACACTCGCATGAGGCTTATATGCACCACACTCACAAGTCCTAGAGGCGAAAGGCAATGAACTATGAGTTTGGCACCATCGTCAAATTTCATACCAAACACCTCAAGCAGGAACTGTGCCCGAAATGAAGTGAGGCCTATCTTCGATGCCGGGCCCTGTCTGCCTGCTAGCTGTTCATAGGAGTGAAAATGAAAATGATAGTTTTTGATCAAGGTCTACACGTAATGGGAAAAGAGTACTCAAGCGGACCATTGGCATATATGATATTCCCGATTTGCCTGATTGTGCGAGGATATATGAGCCAATCAAAGATTTATTGCCTGATTAGGCACTCCAAGAGGTACCATCAGAAAGTCAAATGTTCCATGCTTGGCCCGGTGGAGCATTGGAAAATAATGTAAAGGGGTAGAGTCGGCCATTTACTTGTGTTGGAAAAAACAAGGAAAATAAGAAAACAAGGGAAATAGGGGAAAGTAGAGGAAATCCTCTCTTAATCAAAATAACTTGCACGTAACTGCGAAATGTTGAAAGGACTGCAAACGGGATATTATATGCAATGAGGTTTGCATATATACATATGATGTGAAACATCGAAATTTGTCATTGCAACACCATATGAGCCGTCGGATGTTGATCCAACAGTAAAGGTGACTAAATAGCACCAATAATTTCTATCACTTCAAAAATAGACCTACCTGGAATTAACCTTGAAAAAGGGACACATGGTAGAATAGATGCACTCTAAAAATAGCCCACGATCAAAAGAAAGTAAAGTGCAAGAAGTGAGCATAGATAGGCAACCCAAAAATTACTCAACAGTTAAAAGTGGGAGACAATCAGTGGCATGCAGTGCCTGAAGCGACCCGGCCTTGTTATCTTCATTTTCTACCTCCCACTGGTAACATAAGTATATATAAGAGCATGCGTGGGCGAGCCTCCCTCTCCCATGCAATGACAGAAGAGAGATCAAACCGTCATCACCACCAGTTCAATACACACTGGCGAGGCAGGAGGAAGAAAAGATGGCCGCCAACACTAGCAGCAGCAGGTTTGCGGTCACTTGCGGGCTCCTGCGGCGATACATCAGGGAACATCCACATCCAGAGCATCAGCTCTCGCCGGCCTCGGCCCTGCTGGAGCCTTCCGTCTGTCGCCACCGCCAATGCGGCAAGCCAGAAATAGGGATGAAGAGACAGAGGCTAGGATCATGCAACTCTTCCCCAAAGAGCAGTAAGTTGTTCTTGTTAGCTAAATAATGTTGCCATCGATGTCCAAGCTAGACATGCAGCACCACGACGTTGTTCATGGCTCAGCAGTTGAAGGATTGTTGTTCGCGAGGAATAATTTCTTGGAGATTGGGTTTGATGATTTAATTGGTCGGCCGACGGCGATGGCGCGCATGGTTTGCAGGGCCAAGATGAAACCGGCAGAGACATTGACAATCTTATTTGAAGGGCGGGTGCTCGTGTTTGAGGACTTCCCCGCGGACAAGGCCAAGGAGCTGATCGAGATGCTGGAGTGGGCATCTTCACCAGTGCCCGCCGTGCCACAGAAGCCGGAGGTCGCGGGGCTATCCAACCTGCCCATGGCGAGGAAGGCGTCGCTGCAGCATTTTCTTGAGAAGAGGAAGCACAGGTATGGTGACGCCTCACAGAGATGGCCCACGTCTGATTCTCGCTATTTTTTCCCTGAGGACACAAATTAGATTCACTGTCAATCTATATATATTACAATTTCTTTTGACATTAATTAGTGGCTAGAAGCTGTACTATTCTTGTCTCTTGATTAACATACATTTAATAATTGAATTGCAGGATCAGAGCTGCCTATAATCCTTATAAAAAAATGACAAAATTGAAAGACGTTGCCGCCAGCAATCTTGTGGAAGTTGAGCATTGGCTCGGGCTATGAAAACTGTTCAAGACTCATGAGGACATAGAGTGGCTGCTTGGATAGCGGATTATTCGTTACTCCAACACTGGGGTTATCATTTCTTATCCTAGCATGCCAGAAAAGGGGAGTACTGAAATATTGTAGTCCACAATAGTTTAAGGCTTGTCTCTTTTGTTCAGAATTCTTGGAGCAAATAACAACTTCCTGTGTTCTGGAACTACTATCTCGTGCTTTTAGCCCCTTGATGTTCTTGTTGCAACATACACCCTCGTTTTTTTAGAATCTCGCCTTATTACGGATCATTGTGCGCATTGGCGGAACCGGTAGAGGTACATGGGTGTATTGTACACCCAATAATTTTAGGGAAAAATTAAGTAAGTATGTATATACATATTGGTATACGTGTGATTTGGTCAGATTCAGTCCATTTGTGCCCAAACAAGAGAAATAGGTGTGACGAACCGGATTCTCACCGACGAGAACCCGACTCCCTGTACCCTTGAGATAGTCCCAGGAATAGCAGCTATCTCGTACAGAACTCATCTCAGTCGAATATCACATCCATAAAACTATAAAAGGTTCATTACATGACATATATAAAACAAAGCGTCTGGTACAAGCCCTCTGGGCTAAAACGACAATAAGAAACATCTGCGCAGCGGTAGCTAGAACATCCGGGTCTACTCCTCCACAGGCATCCTTGAGCGTAGCGCACACCCTTCAGTCGTACCACCCGTCCTGGTTGAACTCGTGGTCGGGGTCTTCACCTGAGAACCCAAAGTCTGTCCCCAAGGAAATGGGACAGGTCCACGTCACCAACCATAATATGATGCAAGCTTTAAAGTGGCTTATTCTAAGGATATAGAAATAATCAAGGTTTGAGCCAAGGTTTCTTATGCAAGCAGCAGCAATAACCCAATTTTATCTCACCACCAACTCCTTCTCTCACACGCACACCCACTCCCCAAATCCAACCATCAGCCTCACATTTTCCCATTGGGCTCGTCCTGCCACGGCAGGTTCCCGCGAATCGCAAACATCTTCCACCAACACCTTTCGCTCACTAGTCGACTCGGTGAGCTCCCTCCCCACCTTGTCTCATCAGCAACGCTGGACCAATCTCTCATAACCCAAATCAAGGACGAGGTAAGAAAGTAGATTCTCATGCTAGTCGGAACTTATCAGAAATGGGTCGTCCGTAACCGTGGACACGGCTATACGTATAGTTTACACTCTGCAGAGGTGGCACTCCAGGAATCCATCCGGGCTGCAAGGCTAGTCCGCAACCAACCTGAGACACAGCCCACAGCAAAGACCCTAAACAGTAACGGCGCCAATCCTGTCTAACTGGGCTCGGGAAATATCCGATCTAACATCTGCCCCAGGGTCGTGAAACCTTCCCACCGGGGACAGTCGGGGGCCGTGGTAAATCAGGGAGATTACGCCGCAACGAATCCCCCCTACACATATCAAGCTCAATTCTCCTACAGTCTTGGCACCACACTAGAGTAGGCTTGCTAGAACCCTCCCCATACTGGGTAGATGGTGAGCACGGTATTTCCCAAGTCCAAAGTGGGGGCACGACTCGGTCCTTAATTATCGGTAAAGCGAGTATCTGCGTCACAAGCGATCTGCCGCAACGGTCCGCGATCGGCACCCATAACAGGTATTGCCGCCCAAACTCCTAACAAAGGCAGTGCAGGTTTATTATGCGAGTAAAGTAAAGCGCTAGCATACTAGTTGCATGTCTAATAGGTATTTCAGAGAATGGTCGGGCGTGAACCTGGGCAAAGGTCTTCGTCTTTGTCAAAGCAGTTGTTGTAGTGGTCCGGCTCCTCCTGACTCTCCGGAGCTCCTAGGGTTGCGTAAAAATAAAATAAGACGCGACTACTAGCAAAGAAACACTAAAACAGCTACGAAAGAAGACCCAAATAACACAAACTCTACACTAACGCGTAGATCATGTTTTTAGAAAAATATAGAAACTAGTTTTATATTTTTCTGAGCTACGGTTGATTTATTATTAATTTTACAAGTTTAAATCATTTTCTGAAAATATTAAATAATTTCCGAAAAAGAAAAACAGACAAATAATTAGCCTGCTGACGTCAGCAGTGGGGTCCGTCTAGGATGACGTCATCAGTGGGCCCTGCTGACGTCAGCGTTGACTGGTCAACGGTCAGCTCTGGTCAGTGGGCCCCATGTGTCAGTGACACACAGTGTATGACATGTGGGCCCCATACGTCAGCGCGATTAAAGGAAAAAGAAAAAGAATTAAACGATGGCTGGGCTGGAATTGGGCCGAAAGGTGGATGGGCCGAGATAGTTTAGGGGGGTTAACTGGACTTAAGTGCAAGATTCGGCCCACGAAGGGGACGCTGCTGGTGCTGCTCTGGTGACCAAGTCCACCGTGAACCGAGAGAAGGGTCCACGTGAGCCGGGTGCTTGGGATCGATCTGTGGCCGAAACGGGATTTCTGTGGGCGGCTGTGGCGTGCGGGTGTGGTCGTTCGTGTGGCGTGGCCACGGCGCGACGCGACGCGCGCCGCGCGCGCGCTCTGGAGCACGCCAGCTGCGACGGTCGACGGCGTATATCGCCGGAAAAGGTTCGGCTGGGGCCTAGGACAGCCGGAACGGCTTGGCTCGGTTAGGCGAACCGGATCGGGGGGAAAAAGGGTTGGCCTGGGCTTCGCTGGGTCTTACCGACGCGAACGACGCGACACGGCCATGGCGCCGGCGAGCAGCGGCGGCGGCTCGGGCTTTCGGTTCGAACGCGCACGAATTGGGTCAGGTGTGCGTGCGTGCGGCTCCAGCGGCTGCTGGGACGCAGCTAGGTCCGCATGCGTGGGCCTGTGGCTGCCCACGGCCGCGCATGGCCTCGGCGTTCGCGTGCGGCGAGCGGAGCTCGGCCGTGGCGGCCTCGGCTGCGGGGAACAAGGCGACGGCGGGCTACGAGAGGGGTTAGCGGCGACGGGAACCTGCAGAAGAAGCGCACAGCTCGAAGGCTGGCTCACAGGGGCTAGGCTAGGCACGGCGAGCACGCGCGGCGGCGGAACTTGCCGGATACAGAGAAGAAAGGGGGAAACTGGGCGGCGCTCACCTAGGGGTCAGTAGTTGATCGCTGCAGCTCGGGGTAGACTCATCGTGGCTTGGCGAAGCGCGTGCTCCTCCTCTCGCCCCCTGGTTCGGCTTGGTGATGGCGGTCCACGCGCGGCGGCGCTCCGAGCTTCGGCGGTGGCGTGGAGAAGACACTCCGGCTCCTCTCCTTGCTCCTGCTCCCGCTCAAACCCTTCCCCACTACTCCTCGCACCTCTCACCCCTCACGATTGGATCGGATCGAACCCCAAAGGGGCGGCGCGGCTTGGGGAGGAAGAAGGCCGGCGGCGGGTCTTATAGGCGGTAGGTGCTAGGGTTTCAGGGGCTTGACGGCGAGATTGGGATGGCCAGGCGGCCGCGGACACGCGGCGCGCATCGGACGGGCCGCACAGGGTGGATGGGACATGCTCGGGTGGTTGGGGACACGGGCGCGCGGCCGCGGGTGAGAGAAGCGGCGCGGGGAAGAAGAAAGAGAGGAGGGAGATAAAGCTGACAGGCAGGACCCGCCTGTCAGTGAGAGAGAAGGGCAACGCGGTGGGGGGTGAAGGATGGGCCGCTGCTGGGCCGAATGGCCGAGCGGGCCGGCTAGCTGGTTGACTCGGGAAAAGAGAATTCGAGGGGGTTTGATGGACTTGGCTGAGGGTTTCGGCCCACGAACAGTTAGATAGGTTTGACAATTAGTTTGGTTAGTTAGAGTTTGAATTCAAATCTAGAATTTGAATTCAAACCAAACAAAAATCCAATTAAATCCAATTAACTCCAAATCACACTATTTCATCCTTAGCACTTCAAATCGATTTTAAATTTGAATTTAAATTGCCTAGGAATTTTGGGAGCAATTAGAATACACTCTTATATGTTTGTTGAGTTGCACGAAATTCACCAAAAAATTTTTAAAATCACATTTTTGCACTCAACAAATCCTATAGGGAATTTTAGGGTTGTTACAATAGGCCTATGGGCCGGTCAGTTTGCTTGGCCTGATGTGTCTCATGAACCCAATTCCATCACCTGCTTCTCCATGCGTGAATCATCCATGACTCCGACACCCTGAGCGACTAATTCACCTCCCTCGCTCTCATCTCGCATCGCCGCTAGGCCTGCCTAGATGACACATACAAGATAGTTGGAGATCAAAGAGGAAGTATGTCAAACTCACAAATTATCATCACCCCAAAGTTGACATTTTTTTTTGGGTGTCATTGCCAGGAAATTTAAGGAGCTCAATGATATGTTTGATGAAGTACAGGATTTACTTGTTTCCATGTCATCATTCAGTCCGACTGATTCATTTGTTTCTTTTGACAAGGATAACTTGTTAAAACTTGCTAAACTTTATCTGAAAGATTTCTCGATCACCACCGATTTAGGCACCTGTCCTATCAACTTGATAAATTCATTATTGATGTCCATGCTGATGAAAGTTTTCACAAAGTGAAAAATATTACTGAGCTTTCAGTCTTACATGTTGCAACAGATAGGCATAGCATGCACCCATATATGTCTACAAGCTTCTAAAATTACTGTTGCTACCACCAGTTGCAAATGCACGTATTGAAAGCGCATTTTCAGCTGCGGATTTTGTGAAAAATCAAGCTTAATTAGAAATAGCATGGGGATCCATACTTAAATGATTGGTTGGTTACATTTATTGAGAAGGAATGTTACCTATGTGTTTGTTAACACCGAAAATTAGCACCAGGAAGAGGCTGACATGTGGGCCGAATTTGGTGGAAGGATGCCATTCGGCTAAGGGGGTTTCTCTGAAGCATTCGGCAAAGATGCTCTGCGGTCGGGAACGCGTCGCCATTCGGCTGAGGGGCTTTCTCTGAAGCATTCGGCAAAGATACTCTGCGGTCATCTTGCCGAAATCTAATAGAGCCGATAACTTGGTCCATACTAGATCTTAGCCCACCTCAATCGTACAACAAACCGGCCCCGTGCCAACATCGAGTCCTTTAGTCGAGTCGTCGAGTTCTTCGAGAGGAGTCATCGATCCGTCGACCTCCGTAAGTACCGGCAACCTTGTATCATGCTTAGTATCATGCGGTGGATTTAAGCTTTGATGCAAGTAGTCTTGTTACCATGCTTAGTATCATCCGGTGGATTTAAGTTGTGGTTTCAAGAAGGTTCCTCTGTTAGGTCATGAGCCATGCGGTGGGCTAAGATCTAGTATGGACCAAGTTATCGGCTCTGTTAGATTTCGGCAAGATCTAGCAGATTCATTAAGTTACCCCGTGTTGCTTCGTTTTTACTCTGTGCTTAATTCATGCAACACACCTTTGCCCAATCTAGACTGGTCGGGTTCGGTTCTAGACCGCAAAACGATGAAAGAGCCGCGGCGTCCATATAGCCGAATCCGAAACAGTCTAGGTTGCCACGTGTCGCGGGTTCGAGCTTGTCGGTTTCGTGTAGATCTTGACAGAACTGGGTATCATGCGGTAGATGCAGGTTTTTGGGTCGTCTTAGAGCTAATCATCCGGTGGATTAGAATTCGATTCGACCTGATAGATCTATCTTTACCGATCAGGCTTGTTCCTTCGCCACGGACCCCGATTCGGCTAAATAGCCGCATTCGGTAGTGCTCTCACGAGTGAACGTGTGTTCGTGGGTTTGCATTGGACAATGAATGCTTTTAGCCTTTCACGATTAGATTGTATCATGCGGTGGATTGATCTAATCTGATTAGTGGTGTGGTCTCAAACAAGTCGTATCATGCGGTGGATTAACTTGTTCGTTATCATGCTTGACGGGTGCTGCTTTCGGCCTATGCATTCTTGTTTCAATGTAAATTCGCGACTGTGTTGTGGGTTCGTACTAAACATTGAATGCTTTTAGCTTTTCATGGTTAGATTGTATCATGCGGTGGATTGATCTAATCTGATTGGTGGTGTGGCCTCAAACGAGTTGTATCATGCGGTGGATTAACTTGTTTGTTATCATGCTTGACGGGTGCTGCTTTCGGCCTATGCATTCTTGTTTCAATGTAAATTCGCGATAGCGTCTCACCCTCTATTCATTTGCCACGAACCCTGATTCGGCTGAACAGCCGGATTCGGCAGTACTCTCACGAGTGAACATGATCGTGGGTACGCTTTAAACACTGAATGCTTGGGTGCTGCTTTCGGCCTATGCATTCTTGTTTCAATGTAAATTCGCGACTGTGTTGTGGGTTCATATTTAAACATTGAATGCTTTTAGCTTTTTATGTCGGTCAAGGTTGTACTTTACTTCCTCTGCTTATCTAAGGACCGATCTTACGTCATGCTGATACTGTGCGTTCGGCAGTGCGATGCTTACATGCTTTTTGCCGATTGCCGAATGATGCTCCGAATTATGACAGATAGCTTGTCCGTAGCTTTATGTCTCTCGAGATTGGCTTCACTGCCGTAAATTTGGAACTGTCTGGTCTCACCCGGCACGTTCCAGGTTTTGATCTAAACGTTTTTATCCCTTTGTTAGTTTTCAGGCAAACTGACTGGCACGTTTTCGGATTCGTACGCGCGGGTCACGTGTTGAAGCTAGCTAATTCGGCTTGCTGTGTGCTTGGCGCGAACTGCATATTTTGCGTCAACAGTGTTGTTGATGAAGAGATCATCTCCTGTTTCCAAAAGCCGCCTCGAAGAGTGAATTTGTAATTTTTTTCGTTGAGAATTATCAAATTGTTGCATGAAAAATGGATGACTATTTTTACAGTAACATGTACCATTTGTTTGCGTGAGCTATTATTTCTTATATGTGATGATAGTTTGGTTTGCTAATATCTATGTACACCCAATGATGAATTCATGGATCCGAAACTGTTTGTGTGTGTGCAAATCTATATTGTAAAGATCTCATAGAATTTAAAACAATACCCACCCAAAAATTTTCTACACAACCCCTCACAAAAAACCCACATGTTGGATCCGTCGGAAAACAGCGTGTTAATGAATTTGCGGCGTTAAACAATAAAAGAGCACTTTCTAGAGCGTTTGCACCATTTGAAGGCTGTTTTTTTCATCGGCCAAAAAAAACTTACCTGCAACCCTAGCAGTCCACAATGTGATCTTGTTGATTTTATTTGATCTTTGGACACTGACATTCCTAATTTCTTTGACTACTTATTATATAGTTTTATTTTCTATTATTAAAAGAATTGAAATTTTCTCATCTAGATTAGGCCCACCCAAATATGTTACCACCCCTCCATACCCTCAGGACTGTTTCCAAGCTTGATGAAAGGGATTGGTCCCACCAAAAAATTTTACGCTTACATACTCCTAATTTTCTCTGGTTTTGAACTGCAAGACATCTTGTAGTTGTCCTGCCCCATGGTTTTCTTTTTTTTATAAGAAAAAATTCTTACCCATTTACAATCACCTAACATCTAACCCAGCGTTAGCACGTCAAAATTGACAGGGCCCATCAAATAACAAGGTAAATCAACACCGGGTACCATGGTTTGCTTGAACAGATCTAGTTTTGTGTCAGGATTATCGACGGATTGAGAAGAAAGGATTCAAAGGAGACATTTGAAGGAAATCCCAAGTCGCTTCAAGAAATCATCAAATTCCAACTGAGTAAAAATGAAAGGGCGATATGAAAAATGACTTAGCAGCTGGAAGCGCAAAAATATGTCCACTAAGGGCAAATTGACTATGATAAATTCAGTACTTTACCTAAGGAGTTCTTAGAAAATTGGATTACTTTAGATCATGGTTATTTTAGCAAAATGATGACTATAAAAAGAAATATAGCTTGGTCAAACGGGATATCCTATGTCAACCAAAAGAGCAAGGTGAACTAGGGATCCATAATTTAAAGATTAAAAACAAAGTCTTACCAAGTAAGTGGCTATACTGTCTATTACATAAGATGGTACATGGAAACAAATCTTACGTAATAAGTATCTAGGATCCAAACCATTAGTCCAAATTCAGTGGAGAAATATAGACTCCCACTTCTGGGCTAGTCTAAATGTGACTTTCTTCGCCTTGGGTCGTTTATCATCAAAGATGGGTCACAGGCAAGGTTCTAGGAAGATAAGTGGCTTGCGAATACGATGTTTCGTGATCAATATCCTAGTCTATGTAATATAGCCTGCTGAAAGTAGGATACAGTTGCAGCAATCTTGAGTGACAATCCATCGAACATTTCTTGGCATAGAGATCTTATCGACGACAAGTTGGTGATGTGGAATAAACTTCTTTCACGCATAGCCAATCTTGAGCTTAGTCAATAAGATGAATTTACATGAAACTTACACCAGAATGGAGTTCTCAGTAAAGTCATACTACCTGGCTCTGATCTACGTTCATATCCGTATCACCAACAAAAGCTTATGGAAATTAAAAATGGCTTTGAAGGTCAAGATTTTCTTGTGGTTCCTGCATAGGGGAGTAATTCTAACAAAAGATAACTTGGCTAAGCGTAATTGGTTGTGATTGCAGCCTTTGTCACAAAGATGAGACAATTCAACACATTTGTTCTTTGATCTTCAAACTGTTACGGAGAAGTCGTTTACTGATTAGCTGCTTGAACGTGGAAATATTTCAGCATATCTGCTCTTAGGTTAGTACGAGAACTCGACTCTACTCGGTTCTTTTAGGGGGCTCAGCACCCATGGCCAGCTGAAGTCAAGCGGGAAAACGCACAAAGAGAGGTGGCTAGTGACTCATGCCTTGGCCGAGGGAACGAAAGACAATCATAAAAGAAAGGAAGAAGTCGACTCGTTTCAGTCGTATGGTCTGAGCTGTCATTCACATGGCCACAGCTATATCACAACCGAGCAGTCTGGCCAATATGTTAGGATCGTGGTTGAATGGGTTGGGCACTGATGAGAAATGTATAATTTTAGTTCGCACAGTAATTACATGTGTTGATCATTGTGGTTACGCAGAAATGCAATGATTTTTTAAAAATAAACAATTTTCTTTTTTACTGGTTATCTTCTCCATGACCCAATACCTTCGTATATGGGTCATCCTCTAAAATCATCTACAAGGGGTTTGGTTGTTCTGGCATCATGGTACTTTGAGCAGACGGCAAAGGATTTTTGTACCCAGACACATAGTTGGCGATCTAGTCTGTGACATGATAGTCACTAGAGTACATGTTATCTTTGTTTCCTTCCTTTTTTTGGTTGTGTTTTTCTAAAGCAAAGGTCAGGAGGAATTAAAATTCTGTTGTATCATCTTGATATAACATTCGTGAATTAATAAAATCTTCTCTTTTAAAAAATATTAATATTAAGTTAAATTACTGAGCTTTAGCCAATTTTTCATTGAAAAATATAGTAACATCAATGATACCAAACAAATTTAATATTTAAAAATATTCCACAGTGGTGGCAATGAACCTAGTTTGATGTAGGTATGTTGATTTTTTTTTCTATAAAATAGTCAAAGCTAGAGCGAATTATGATTAGGAACATCGGGAGTAAGTGTACATTATAGATAAAAGTTAGAACGAGCTATAATATTTAAAGCGTATGGAGTGTAAACTGATTGTAGATTAGATGGTAAGGTTTATTATATGGTGCAGCATGTCCACCAAGGTTTAAGTTCTCGACTCAGCTTTGGTGTCACATTTTTTTATTTATTTTAGAATTTAATCGATGCTAATTTTTTAATCGTATGTGACGTGTCGGTTGACCGCGAATGTGATAACTTCGTCAATCTCAACATCTGTTGGTCCAATCTTTGGAAAGTGCTCATAGGAATAGAGAGTTTGCATGCATGGGTGAGTGTGCATGCGTCTCTGGAATATGCGGTAGAATTTGCATGTATGTAGCGTTGTAAGCGCATCGGTCCGTGTATAACGGTCTTTACAAAAAAAAAGAGTATCCGAGTAATTGTGTGGCATGAAAAAGGAAAGACAAATAACTGAGCCTATACTGACATAAAATCAGCACATGAAAGATTGCAGCCCATGAAACCCATCAAGGCACACACCCCTCCGCCTCCTCCCCCTCCCGGCCTCATCCGCTCCCTTCTGCACGCACGCGCCGCCGCCGCGGCTCCCTTCTCTGCAGGCACGCGCCGCCACCGCGGCTCCCTTCTGCACGCACTCCGCCGCGCGCAGAACCCGCCCCGGCCACCGCACTCCGCCGCGCCGCCCCCACTGCGCCCCTAGATCCGGCGTCGGCAACCATGGACGGCGACGGCGACCTCCCCCACGATTTCTTCTCGCAGGCGGCGTCTTCTGGTGCAGCGGCTCACCCCATGGACGGCGAGGGATGGGGA
>OAMR01000685.1:369977-394226 GCA_900205405.1 Echinochloa crus-galli
TTCTAAAGCAAAGGTCAGGAGGAATTAAAATTCTGTTGTATCATCTTGATATAACATTCGTGAATTAATAAAATCTTCTCTTTTAAAAAATATTAATATTAAGTTAAATTACTGAGCTTTAGCCAATTTTTCATTGAAAAATATAGTAACATCAATGATACCAAACAAATTTAATATTTAAAAATATTCCACAGTGGTGGCAATGAACCTAGTTTGATGTAGGTATGTTGATTTTTTTTTCTATAAAATAGTCAAAGCTAGAGCGAATTATGATTAGGAACATCGGGAGTAAGTGTACATTATAGATAAAAGTTAGAACGAGCTATAATATTTAAAGCGTATGGAGTGTAAACTGATTGTAGATTAGATGGTAAGGTTTATTATATGGTGCAGCATGTCCACCAAGGTTTAAGTTCTCGACTCAGCTTTGGTGTCACATTTTTTTATTTATTTTAGAATTTAATCGATGCTAATTTTTTAATCGTATGTGACGTGTCGGTTGACCGCGAATGTGATAACTTCGTCAATCTCAACATCTGTTGGTCCAATCTTTGGAAAGTGCTCATAGGAATAGAGAGTTTGCATGCATGGGTGAGTGTGCATGCGTCTCTGGAATATGCGGTAGAATTTGCATGTATGTAGCGTTGTAAGCGCATCGGTCCGTGTATAACGGTCTTTACAAAAAAAAAGAGTATCCGAGTAATTGTGTGGCATGAAAAAGGAAAGACAAATAACTGAGCCTATACTGACATAAAATCAGCACATGAAAGATTGCAGCCCATGAAACCCATCAAGGCACACACCCCTCCGCCTCCTCCCCCTCCCGGCCTCATCCGCTCCCTTCTGCACGCACGCGCCGCCGCCGCGGCTCCCTTCTCTGCAGGCACGCGCCGCCACCGCGGCTCCCTTCTGCACGCACTCCGCCGCGCGCAGAACCCGCCCCGGCCACCGCACTCCGCCGCGCCGCCCCCACTGCGCCCCTAGATCCGGCGTCGGCAACCATGGACGGCGACGGCGACCTCCCCCACGATTTCTTCTCGCAGGCGGCGTCTTCTGGTGCAGCGGCTCACCCCATGGACGGCGAGGGATGGGGAACGACGCCCCCTCGTCTCTGGGGATCCGTCGGCCGCAGCTCGTTGGCCGGGGGGCTCGGCCGCGGCTCGGTGGCCGGGGGCCTCGGCGCTCACCGCATCGAGCTGGAGAACATCGACCTCAATGCCGACTGCGTCGCCGCCGCCTACCCCAACATGAGCATGTACACAGGCATCCTTCAGCGTTCCAGATCGGACGGCGTGTCGCAGCGGCAAGGTCGTCCACCTCGCCAAGGTCCCCCCCAGTGAGGGCCCCGGATCGTCCTTGGGTGTTAATATTTTTTGGATCTGTGCTATGTGCTTGCAAGCTTTTGCGGCAGGGAGAGGCAGACTGTGCTGCGACATGGAGGGGCAGAGCATGCTACGCGCAGGGAGGGGCAGAGCGCGCGCGAGAACTGGTGAGCGCGGGAGAGGAGAGAGAAGGGGAGGGGGAGGAGAGAGAAGGAGAGATAAATCTTCATTAAATGCTCTTAGTCTCATCTTTCAAACAGGGGTGACTATAATTTTTTAGTCTGACTAAACTTTAACTAAAGGGATCCAAAGTTCCAAACACCCTCTAAGTTGCCCTCCGGGCTGCAGCTGTGGCTCTAGCCGCCAGCCGGCCTCCGGCGTCACTTTCCTTGGCGCTCCACTCGATCTTCCCTCGCATTTCACGTGCTTCTGCCGACGCGGGCCACTCGTCCAACGCACAAGGACACGGAACACAAGCCGCCTCCGATCCGCCCTCCGAGTCGCCCCCACCACAAGTATAATAGACAGCACGCGCCCGGCCGGGCAAGTTCCCTTCCCACGCAAACTAGAGGAATTGAAGCTGCCAGAGAGACCGAACCACCACATACACCACCAGTGCCCCACGCAACAGGGCTGCTTCGCCGAGGGATCATATCATATCGGAGGAGATGGCGGCCGCCGGCAACAGCAGCAGGTTCGCCGTCACGTGCGGGCTCCTGCGTCAGTACATGATGGAGCAGCAGCAGCTGGGTCTCGACGGCGCGCTCCGGCTGCCGCCTCTGGTGGAGGCGGAGAAGGCTGAGACGGACGACGGCAGGACCATGCAGCTCTTCCCCACCCGCGCCGGCACGCTGCAACCGTCGCAAGACCACCGGTGAGTTTGGATCTGATAGAGCTACCCCTACCTCTTACCTTCCATGCATGTCGCCGGCACGGTGTGCCCTGTTCTTTATGTTTCGCTGATCGATGAGTTCTTGGCCAAGTCGGTTTGATAACGGCGAGTATGCTGATTTGTCTGTAGACCGGAGGCGCAGACGAAGGCGCCGCTGACCATCTTCTACGAGGGACGGGTGGTCGTGTTCGAGGACTTTCCGGCCGACAAGGCCGAGGAGCTGATGAAGATGGCCGGGTCGTCGGGGTCCTCGCTGGAGCCAAAGAAGGTGGTGCCGGAGAAGCCGGCATCCGGCGAGCCGTCGCCGGCGCGGGCGCTCTCTGACCTGCCCATCGCGAGGAAGGCGTCTCTGCAGAGGTTCCTCCAGAAGAGGAAGCACAGGTGAGGAGATCTCGCTCTCTCGTATCTGGTTCGATCATTTTGTCTTCGACAGGACTCGCTCGTTCGAGGTTAATTTGAGCACGCAATGATAAAATATGTATATACGTGTATGTATTTTCAGGATCAACGCCGCCGAGCCTTACAGCAAGGCGACGGCGTCCCCGGTGGCTGAAAAAGACGTCGCCGGCAGCGGCAAGCCTGCGATCCATGAGCCTGCTGCTGCTGCCTCATGGCTTGGGCTCTGAAAATGTTCAGAATTATATTCAAGGGTCAGTTCATCACGAGAAAATTCATGAAGAGGAATAGAAGTAATGACTATTTCTCTCCACATGAAAATTCATCTCTGTTTGAGAATTCATCAGCAATAGGAGGAATTCTTTTACTAATCAATTATCTGATGCTCGATCGATGGATCCTAGGACGGCAGCTCCATTATTAGTCTCGGATTGATGTAGACACCGCGTCTTTTTCATCTACTGAGATGTCATCTTAATGTACAATTGCAGCTTATCATAGTTATGAATATGATCTGTTTTCTAATGCTTGGTCGAGTGCCTCTCATGTACTTTTTTTTAATGTAGGGATAAGGAGTTTATAATACAGACCGTTTGGTCATAAAATTTGATTTCGATTCTTAGTTACCCGTTGTTAGACCAGCTTTCTTTTCACTATTATTTTTTCTTAGAAGAGAAGTTAATTATCATCAGGTAGAAGAGGAGATAAACTGATAAGAAACGTGTGCGGTGTGCCGGCTGCGACTTTTTCTATCTAGTTGGTACACGTCGGCTTCTATATAGCAGAGTCTTTCGGGTCAATTATATGTGTAACTATATTCAAAAGCATGCAAATAGGACACGGCGTGCTCTCTCCGGTGCCTTCTGGGACGGCAATTTTCTATGTTGACCGCGTGGTGCCTTGTCACTCTCCAGTCAATAAAGTTGTAGAGTTAATTAGAGGGAAGGGGAGAGAAAAGGGCCGGAGAGGTTAGTTCCTTGAAGCTTCTCCTCATTCATGTTTGGTACTAGGTAGCAGCTAGCACGATCGTTCGTTCCAATGCTGTTGCTTTGAAAGGATCCCACTAGCTACTACATGTTCTGATTATGAATTTTTTATGATGATTTGTGTGGATCGCGCCTTCTCTATCAATTTTGGCAGTTCTATCTAATTTCCAGCTGAAACTTACTCAAATTACCCGCAAACAAAATAATCATTTCTACTTCTCCGGAAGTAGGCGCACTATAAGTTTTCAAAGATTCATGTGTGCCAAGCGAAATGCCAAGCCGCGTAAATAATGGACCCCTGGGCTGCTAGCTCGACAGCACGTACGACGACACGTACACCGGTATTACCTTAGACAGTCAGCGCTCCTCTAGCTCCTCCCGACGCGTACACGCAAGTGCACGGCAAGAGATGAGGCGCATGCGCATTGGAGCACGCGCGCGCTGCAGAACAAGAAGACAACCAGGCGGCTGCACCACCACCAGCACCACAAGCCGCCGGCCGCCGCCGCTAGTTGGTTGCTACAGGCTTTGATGGTGACGACGATGGAGGCTATAGAATATAATCACCGGATCGTTGCGTGTTCTTCCTCGCCCACCGTAGTCCCCTTGGCAGGAACAAGGCACGTGATCGGTGGAGCGAATTCGCGCACGTCGATCGCGACGTCGTCGGGCGCCGATCGACCTCGCCGGACCGGCACCTTCCCAACTAAATGCCAGACTCCCGGCCTCCCTTTCCTGCTCCCCCGGCCCGCCGTGGTGATCGATTGGTGAAGCCGAACCAAGGAAGGAGACGTGTGGTGGCCCGGGCTGGTGCGAGTGCTAGCTAGCTAGCTTGCTAGCAGCTCCACAGCCGCGCCTGTCCCGGTACGACGCGCACTACCAGAATGATCGACATCTGCACCGGGTGGGAAAGCCCTTTAGCACCGGGTTTCCCACCCGGTGCAACTAATCCGAGGCTAAAGGGGTACCCCTTTAGCACCGGGTCGAATAACCGGTGCTAAAGGGCCTGCCTTTAGCACCGGTTGCTGCCTGAAACCGGTGCTAAAGACCCCGGATTTCTTTTTTTTTTTGCTTTTTTCAGTAGCCATGCGTGCACGTCTATATACGTATATATTCTAATACATGTATTCTAATGCGTATTCGGCCGACTCTATATTCATACTAGCTGACATTTCATCAAAATAGAAGACATATATATTACAAAAGTAGATATTCATGCATGTCAACTCGAGTTATATATATTTAAACTGTATTTTCTACTTAATTAAGATTGACGACTATCTTGTTGCACTGTCCGGCACGTCCTCCAGTACTGGCGAGTAGAATTCTCCTCGGGGATTGACGACCTCGTCCCAGATCCATCCGACGAGCTGTTCTGCAATTGCGTCAATTCTTTCTAGCTCCAGGGACTCTTCCTTCAGCCTGAACATCTATAATTTACAAATAATTGAAAGATATTTAATCCGCCGAGTTGGAGACAATAATTGTGCACTTAATAATAATGGAAATGTGTTTATTATTACGTACCATAATATCGTGTTGTGTAAGCTTTTTATGTCCCCAATTCCACATGAAATCGCAAACATAGTATGCACATAAATTATTTCCCGGCCCCTGTTTGGCACACTGTCGACCAAAAGAAATTAAGTAAAATTCATATAATATATTAGCCGAGGCCTACATGTACAAATTACTTGCTTACCGGAAAGCCAATGTTCCATTTTAGTGTTTCATGTTGAATTCCCGGGTGTTCTTGACGGAATTGAATCCAGGCCCTGCGAACAAAAAAATTGAGTTAAGTCATTGCGAGTGTAAGGGGTGAATTAAGTAGGGGAAAATATACATCACCTTGTCATCATGTCCATGATGTTCTGTAGTTTTTCTTTTGGAGTGTGCAACGAATCAAAGACGTTCACGACACCCCGGTCAGGACACAATATTATTAAGAACCAGTGGAATCTGTGCACATGTATACATTATAATCAGAAATGAAATAGTACACAGACAGTATAAGAAGAAGAAGCCTGTGTATGTACTCACTCGATGTTGTACGGGATTAGTATGGAGTCGCAGTAATTTTGTTTCTTAATATATTTGTATAGGTTTCCATATGTTTCCTCAGGATTCATCAATATCATTTCTTCACTTATCCTTCGAGGATCCACGAAACCAACGTCATATATCCCGGATCTGCGACATTTTTGAATCTCCATTCTGCATATGTTAAGCAATAAATAAAGCCCGCGTCAGCATAGATTGGAATTAATGTTTTCAAACTGTGAATTATAAGCAACAACAAAGTACTTACAGTGTCCAACATGTGATCAAATCCACGTCCATGGCGTCGCGGTGGTACAGCTCATATATATCATTAAACCTGAGCCAGACAAAATCCGCGTCACCATTGTAGAAGTCTTGGTCCTTCACGCCTACTTTTATCATGCGCCGTTTATTCCTTCTTGATTCTTCCAAATACCAGTCATGGAATCGGCGCATCTTCGTCTGTAGGTTGCTCTCCATTTCAGGAGGGACCATAGGCTCGCCAAGCTTAAACGGCCACTTCAGCGTTGTGTTTACAGGCACCTCTTCTTCCCCCAGGACTTGCGCTCTGGTTAGTCCAGTCTCGGCCATTACTCGTTGAATGTTAAGCTCGTCCAGAGATGGCAATGGACCCAAGGGACGCTGAGGTTGCTGGCCGAGCTGAGGAACCTTTTTGGATGGGCCCGCCTCCTTATCCGCAGCCTTCCGTTTCCGGCGAGATTTCAGTAATGAGCGGTCATAGTCTGTTACTATTACTTCCTTCTGTTGACCCTTGCTCAAATTACCGAGGAATGACTTCACGATGGTGGGATCAAGCTTCGGCTCCGGCTCAGGTTTTCTCCTCCACTCGGCCATTTGCCTCTTTGTGTCTGCTTTTACCGAGGCTTCGAGCTCCTCTAGAGTCTTCTCGCCCGCTCTTTTCTCTGGTGCGGGCTTCTCTCTAGTTTTTCGCGCCTTCTTCGCTGGTGGAGTGGGGGCAGAGGCTTTAGTGCGGCGTCCCCTCTTCGGCGGAGGAGACGGAGACCTCTTTGGCGGAGGAGACGGGCTTGCATCAGGAGCTCCCGGAGAATCGTCATGATGTGGATCTCTTGGAGGTGACGGGGGCTTGTTGGTAGCCGCAGGTGTATCGGGTATAACGATGTCTGCCTTGCTCCATAGAATGATGCAGTGAGAACACTGACCGAGTTTTGTTTCTCCGTCACCTCCGGGGATGTCAAGTTCCAAGTCTTCCCAGCTGGTGACGACTTGCTCCACCTCAACAGGTACGTAACCATGTGGAATGTCATTGCAGTGCCATTTTTGCCCTTCTTCCACACGTTTGGTCATACCGTATGCGACCTGATAAGTTAGTAGTCACAAAGAAAGTTAGTAAATGAATGGTATTTACGGTGAAATGTATGCAGTATGAACTAAGGTCGCATACGTACCACCACAGCTAAGTTCTTCTGCCTGACGACAAGCTCGCACGCGGTCCGTTGAGTTATTTCATCCACGGTGTAACGGACCGCTTCGGCGGCCTGTGTGGAAGCGTGACTGCTTTGATATTGCTGTGGAGGGCTAATAAGGGCCGCATCTTGGAGAGGTGCATGCTCTGTGGAACCGGTCCCGCCTGTGGCTTGTTGGAGAGGTGCAGGCTCTGTGGAACCGGGAAAGCCCTTTAGCACCGGGTTTCCCACCCGGTGCAACTAATCCGAGGCTAAAGGGGTACCCCTTTAGCACCGGGTTGAATAACCGGTGCTAAAGGGGCCCTTTAGCACCGGGTGCAGCCACGACCCGGTGCTAAAGGGCCTGCCCCGCAGCGCCGGTAGCAGGGCCTTTAGCACCGGGTCCAGACACAACCCGGTGCTAAAAATTTTTACGCGCAAAAAAATAAATATTTTTTCTACTCTCGTCTCTTTCCCTCTCCTCTCTTTTCTAGCTCACCGTCGTCTTCTCTCCGTCCTTCAAGAACAAGAACAAAATTTTTGTTCTTATTCTTCAAGAACAGAAAAAAGAAGAAGGTGAGAGTAGATAAATAAGAGGAGAAAGAAAGAAATTAAGAGTAGAAATATCTTAATTTACATCACAACATTTAAGATCCAACAATTACAACATTCAAGATTCAACGTAGATTCAACATAGAAATTTAGATTACAGAGAGATTAGAAAAAGAGAAGCCTCCGCCAGTTCAACAAAAGAAGAAAAGAAAAGTGTGTGCCTCGATCCACTCCCAGCTGCCTCCGCTCCCCATGCGAGTGCCACACTAGAAGCATTCAACAACACGTACATATTTGCATCAGAAAACAGGAATAGAGAAGCAGAGAACAGGAAACCGACTCCTTTGGATTAGCATTTAGCAAAGTACCTGGCCCGCTGACCGTAGCAGACGAGGGACGTGTTGAATCCGGCCAGGGTGTTCTGGATCATGGGTAATCCAACAAGATCGAACGCATCGGCCTGCAAACAAGCACCAATCCACGGGGAAGGATCGATCGCCCACAGCAACAGATCCCAAATTACCCTCGCATCAAGCCGAATCAGGTGAGGTGGGCATGCTACCGTACCTTGACGGAGGGCTCTGTCGGCCAGCGCCTCACGACGGCGGCGGGGGCGAGGCGAGGAGGAGGGCCGGCGGTTTGGGGGAAGACGAAGTGCTGCGGGGCGGGGGGCGGCGCGAGGCTATATAGATCCGGTGCATTTAGCACCGGGTGCAGCCACGACCCGGTGCTAAAGGCCCCCCTTTCGCACCGGGTCTTCTACACCCGGTGCGAAAGGCCGTAACTGTGCGCCAGACTGAGGCCTTTAGCACCGGGTGCAGCCCTCTAGAGTCTTCTCGCCCGCTCTTTTCTCTGGTGCGGGCTTCTCTCTAGTTTTTCGCGCCTTCTTCGCTGGTGGAGTGGGGGCAGAGGCTTTAGTGCGGCGTCCCCTCTTCGGCGGAGGAGACGGAGACCTCTTTGGCGGAGGAGACGGGCTTGCATCAGGAGCTCCCGGAGAATCGTCATGATGTGGATCTCTTGGAGGTGACGGGGGCTTGTTGGTAGCCGCAGGTGTATCGGGTATAACGATGTCTGCCTTGCTCCATAGAATGATGCAGTGAGAACACTGACCGAGTTTTGTTTCTCCGTCACCTCCGGGGATGTCAAGTTCCAAGTCTTCCCAGCTGGTGACGACTTGCTCCACCTCAACAGGTACGTAACCATGTGGAATGTCATTGCAGTGCCATTTTTGCCCTTCTTCCACACGTTTGGTCATACCGTATGCGACCTGATAAGTTAGTAGTCACAAAGAAAGTTAGTAAATGAATGGTATTTACGGTGAAATGTATGCAGTATGAACTAAGGTCGCATACGTACCACCACAGCTAAGTTCTTCTGCCTGACGACAAGCTCGCACGCGGTCCGTTGAGTTATTTCATCCACGGTGTAACGGACCGCTTCGGCGGCCTGTGTGGAAGCGTGACTGCTTTGATATTGCTGTGGAGGGCTAATAAGGGCCGCATCTTGGAGAGGTGCATGCTCTGTGGAACCGGTCCCGCCTGTGGCTTGTTGGAGAGGTGCAGGCTCTGTGGAACCGGTCCCGCCTGTGGCTTGTTGGAGAGGTGCAGGCTCTGTGGAACCGGTCCCGCCTGTGGCTTGTTGGAGAGGTGCAGGCTCTGTGGAACCGGTCCCGCCTGTGGCTTGTTGGAGAGGTGCAGGCTCTGTGGAACCGGTCCCGCCTGTGGCTTGTTGGAGAGGTGCAGGCTCTGTGGAACCGGTCCCGCCTGTGGCTTGTTGGAGAGGTGCAGGCTCTGTGGAACCGGTCCCGCCTGTGGCTTGTTGGAGAGGTGCAGGCTCTGTGGAACCGGTCCCGCCTGTGGCTTGTTGTATCTGCAGCCATGCTACCTTCATCCGTCGCTCCATCTCTGACTCCATTTCTTGGAGCTTTGAGCCCTGGGCGGCAACCGTTTGCTCTAGGTCCCTCACCCTCTGCTCATATTCGGCCTTCTTCCTCGAACGGCTCCTATAGGTGGCGGCGTGCTCTTGGAAACCTTTCTTCCATGAGACGCTTGTGCCTACGCCGCGCGTCCGTCCAGGATGCTCCTTGTTCCCTAAGGCATAGGTTAGCTCATCTCTGTCTCTATCGGCAACAAATTCTCCCCTATCAGATGCCCTGAGGATATCGAGGAGACGCTGAGCTAGTTCTCGCAAGTCCTCGGGAAAAACTAAGGAGCCGTCGATTGGGCTCAGGGTGCCTCCATGACCATAGTACCAATGCTTGGTCCTTGCGGGCCAGTCATGTGTCGCTGGAGTGATGCCTCTAGCATATAGATCTTCTTCCATCTTCTCCCATTTAGCGATGCTTGCCTTGTAACCTCCCGAACCCATCTTATGAGAGTACTTCTTATTTGCGGCGTTTCCAGCGTTTCTAGCGCTAGCCGTTGCACCCTCTTCGGAGGTTTTGTACTCAAGGAATGCTTCCCACTCGTCATCAGTGATCTTCTTATACTTCTCAGGATCCGGGGCCTCTCCGGTTTTGAGAAATTGCGAGTACAACTTCTTCTTGAAATCCTGAAACAGAACTGCCATCTTCTTCATTGTCCAATCCCTCAGTTCTGCTTCATGAGTGCTAGGCCAGTCGAATATTGCCTTTAATTCCCTCCATAGCATCTCCTTCTCTGTATCGGGGAGCACGTACTCCTCAGTGGGGTCCGTGGACTTCCATTTTCTGATACTAATGGGCACATTGTCCCGTACAATTACCCCGCACTGAGATACAAATTTCTTGGCCACTTTTGGGGGCTCAACTGGCTCCCCGTCATCCTCCACTCGGGTGATGTGTAACTTGACATCCTTCAGCTTCTTCGTGGTAGATCGTTTTGATTTCTTAGCTCGACTTGTAGAAGCAGAGGCGGCCTACACAAATTACATATATACGAGATGATATAGAGATGGTATACATAATTGACATGTACAGTACAAATTTATGTTATCTATATACACACCTGACTAGACGAGGGCGCGCTACCGGCTCCTTCAATAGTTTCGGCCCTTGCAACATTGTCGCCATGGACATTGTCGTCCCTTCCAATGATGCCCAACACATCATCCATCGACATTGGTTGGGTTACAATATTGAAAAGTTGATTCGCAAAGAACGTGTCGTTGTCCTCTTGCATGGGTGGGACATTGTTGTTGTTGTCCGCCATCTATAGAATTAAAAATAATTGATAAGAAATATATACAAAGCATACATATTCCCAATATTTCTAACATTTTCGCTAAGGGGGTCGGTGCGTGAAAAACGGATTCGCCAAGGGGTTCGGGTGCGCGGTGTGAATTGATTCGCTAAGGGTTCGCTAAGGGGGTCGGTGCGCGAAAAACGGATTCGCTAAGGGGTTCGGGTGCGCGATGGGTTCGGGTACGCCATAGAATTTCCGATAATAAACATTTTCGATAGTATACATTATACAAACATATAACATTTCCAATATACATTTCAATGTAAATATCTCCAATACATTTAAATGAAGCATTTTCCAATATACATTTCAAACATATAACATTTCCAATATACATTTCAATGTAAATATCTCCAATACATTTAAATGAAGCATTTTCCAATATACATTTCAAACATATAACATTTCCAATATACATTTCAATGTAAATATCTCCAATACATTTAAATGAAGCATTTTCCAATATACATTTCAAACATATAACATTTCCAATATACATTTCAATGTAAATATCTCCAATACATTTAAATGAAGCATTTTCCAATATACATTTCAAACATATAACATTTCCAATATACATTTCAATGTAAATATCTCCAATACATTTAAATGAAGCATTTTCCAATATACATTTCAAACATATAACATTTCCAATATACATTTCAATGTAAATATCTCCAATACATTTAAATGAAGCATTTTCCAATATACATTTCAAACATATAACATTTCCAATATACATTTCAATGTAAATATCTCCAATACATTTAAATGAAGCATTTTCCAATATACATTTCAAACATATAACATTTCCAATATACATTTCAATGTAAATATCTCCAATACATTTAAATGAAGCATTTTCCAATATACATTTCAAACATATAACATTTCCAATATACATTTCAATGTAAATATCTCCAATACATTTAAATGAAGCATTTTCCAATATACATTTCAAACATATAACATTTCCAATATACATTTCAATGTAAATATCTCCAATACATTTAAATGAAGCATTTTCCAATATACATTTCAAACATATAACATTTCCAATATACATTTCAATGTAAATATCTCCAATACATTTAAATGAAGCATTTTCCAATATACATTTCAAACATATAACATTTCCAATATACATTTCAATGTAAATATCTCCAATACATTTAAATGAAGCATTTTCCAATATACATTTCAAACATATAACATTTCCAATATACATTTCAATGTAAATATCTCCAATACATTTAAATGAAGCATTTTCCAATATACATTTCAAACATATAACATTTCCAATATACATTTCAATGTAAATATCTCCAATACATTTAAATGAAGCATTTTCCAATATACATTTCAAACATATAACATTTCCAATATACATTTCAATGTAAATATCTCCAATACATTTAAATGAAGCATTTTCCAATAGTCAGGGCGAAGACATTAGCACCGGGTCATAGCAAGACGCGGTGCTAATGCGCCCCCTTTAGCACCGGGTGCAGCCACGACCCGGTGCTAAAGGCCTCGGGCACATTAGCACCGGGTCGTGGCTGCACCCGGTGCTAAAGGGTGAACATTAGCACCGGGTCGTGCCACGACCCGGTGCTAATGTGTCCGCCCTGACATCCCGCAGCGCCGCCCCCGCTTCTAGCCGTTGGACCCGGTGCTGAAGCCCCATCAGCACCGGGTCCAAAAATGGCCGAGGCGGAGGAGGCGGGCGGATGTGAAGGATTCTGGTAGTGGCGGATCCGACGAGTGCTACTACTCCACAGCTACCGGTGGTGTGGTGGGCATGGTTTGCAAAACTTGGGCTCCGTCGTCGTCCCGACCGTCGCCATCGAAATTTTCTCGTGATGTCCACGCGCGCGGGGGAAAAAAATAAAAAGGGGAGTCGACGCAGCGGCGAGATTCTGATTCATGCTCCGTTCCGAGAAGGTGAATAAAATCCGGTCCTGTTTGCTTTTTTCCCCGAATTATTATCTATCTATTCTTATCTATGCTACAAAGATCCAAAACTTTTGAGGGTCGACGGGTCTATAAATGATTGAAACATTACCCCTCCTGTAAGTAAACAGTCCGTGGAAAAAAAACATGCGCTTACGTGAAATCGTTGAGTTCGTAACCAATACGTTGTCTGGCCAACTACTACAAGGACTCCTCATCGTTAATAAAAAGGAGTCGTTTTTATTAAACGTGTGTGTCGCACGTGCGTTCTTGCTAGTATACTATAAGGATGTAGTTCTTTTGAAAAAACACTTCTCACATAGATAATTTCTATCCATCCCTCACAGAGGACCCACATGTCAGGTCTAACAGTGGAAAAGACATGAAAAATTTTCACAATCAAGAAAAAAGGTGTTTCTAGAGAGTTTTTGCCATTACTTTTCTCACCATGGAATGTCTTTACCCACCCCACCTACCAACCAAATAGTTTAAAACAACCATAAATGTAGCATGTGTGTGTTGCGCGGGCATATTTGCTAGTATAACTAAGGCTGAATTATAATCTAATAGCAATAATATAAATACACAGGTTTGTATAGTACTAGAAATTTGGTCTATTACCATAGAACACTTTGCAACAATAGAAAATTTGTTGCAATGTGTAGGTGTTATTGCCACCATTTTAGAAATGGTATCAATATGTGGACCATATTACCACTAATTTCTTATATTGCGAAAATATCTAGTTTTGTTGCAATAGATAGATGTAATTGCCGCCACCACAAAAGTATATTGTTACATTAGAGCCACTATTTTGCCACAATTTTCTAGTGTGGTAGTACCAAAAAAAATGGATGCAACAAAAACACCATTATATATAGTGATGATAGAAATATCGTTGCAACACATGAATACTAGTGTCATGCTTTTTTATCTATTGTCATGTTTTTTTGGTGTACTATTGTTGTGATTATGGAGGATAAGAAAAGTATAGTAACATGATAAACAACAAAAGTACTTGTGGTGGAGTGGTAAAGTGAAGTGTGCTAGTAGGTCCTAGGTTCAATTCCAACCAGTGATAATTTTAATTTCGGTTTTTATAATATATACTATAGTCACAACATTTACCTTGCAACTTCTATCTAATACAACACTTTATTGTGCGATAATTTCCGTTACTATTGACACCTAACAAACAAATTATGTTACACCACACCTATTACTATGGAGGTAATTGCAAGAGCTACCAACAAAAATGTCATTGTTGCCATTGGTGCCTATTACGACAACATTGGCACTACTGCAGTCGCAAAAAAAAAACATTGACACTACTGCCACCCTTTTTCACACTTGCCATAGACAAAAAATTAGTAGTGATTGTAGTTGCAATAGTACAATGCAAAGTAGAGTGAAAATGTCATGAACAATATATTCGCGCGCGCCGGGCGTTTTTCGGCTGGCTTTTGGCTTTTGGCTTTTGTCCCGTTTCCGGGGTGCGCGCACGTTGCCAGCTTCAATTCCGCAGCGGCGGGCAGGTCGGCGCACGTCCTCTCCTCATCTGTTTAGCCTGTTCCGGCGACGGTGTTCACGAATAACATGCGGGTTGTAGCAAAAAAGAAAAACAATAGGCGGGTTTGGCGAGCTCATTCATGTCGGCGTGGCAAGAGCGTATTTATCTGGTGCGCTAGCTTGTGTGCCGGGCCGGGTTGTGCGGTGTGCGTGAATAACAGTGTAAAACACACACGGGTAAAATGAGAAAGCTATGACCTCAGCATAATTTATTTCAAATTTAATGCATATTCCACTAAACAATAGCTATATCTAAACTTTCTTCGTGGCAGCAACAAAGTTTGCTGCACCATGGCGGATTATCAGGCAGGCAGGCCGCAAACCGTCAAGCTGCAAGAATGTCGAGATTGGAAGATAGTAGAAAGAAGCAGCAACCTGGGCCAAGACGTACTTGTAAATGTAGTCCAAAGCCCAACTAGCAGCCTGCCCGCCACTCAGTGGCCAGCAAACCTGCCACAAACCGGCCCAATTGCCACAAAAAGGAACTGAAACCCCAGACATAATAGTATTATTATCATTTTCTAAAAACAATCAGTAATGGAAATGTATACTCAATACAGCTTTGTACGTATTACATTGCACACAATATTATACAACTTGTGAGTACTCACTTGTAGCATATCCATTATTAATTGGCTTATTTATCAAATGGACTTGTTAATTGCTTCTTTCCACTGTGTTGTGTACGTTCAGTTATTAAAAGTTACAAATTTTTTAGCATTCTTCTTTATTCTATTTATGGAAGGTGAAATTATATATATATATATTTGATATTCAGTATTATACAACTTGTGAGTACTCACTTTTAGCATATCCACTATTAATTGGCTTATTTATCAAATTGACATGTTAGTTGCTTCTTTTCACTCAAACGTTGTAAGAGTAGGGACCGCAAACCGACGAATCAAAAAGTAATTTTTTTGCGCTTATACTATGCCTACGGTCGACGCCAAATATATATCTTGTTTGTTATATTGTTTTATTTCACCTCACCAAAAATAAATATTTTTCATAAAATACAAGAATTTTAAAAACTACAATATTCTTGTCTAAAAGATTCTTGAAACAAAATCTAAAAAGACACTACTAAACTAACCTAAATTGCATAATGAACAAGGACTTTTGCACACACAAAAAACTAGCTAATACATCGCTGCGACGCTGCCTACGTGGCAATTTTTTGACCGTGTGTCATCGTGGTGACCTATTTGCACCCATATATATCAAGTCGTTGCTCCTAAATGAGCAATTAGAGAGATGGTGTACATAAATATACCTACTTACCAAGTTTGTAAACTAATGCTGCATTTAACTCTGGGTAAAATGAGAAAGTTATGGCCTGTGCCTATGGTAGGCACACTATGATTCGCTACCTCGGAGCAGAAGCTTCTTTTTAAAAAATTAGAAAAAAACCTTATATTTCATGATTTGAAATTGCAAAATGGACCGCACACAACCCAACAACAAAAACATCAATTTTCACCAAATGGTGGTATGGAATGGAATTGAAGTAGCTCGTAATTAATTCATATGGATCTTAGATGAAGTTGTTCTTTGCATGAAAGTTGTAGCATTCCAAGTGGTCTACAACTTTCTAGTTTAAAGTTGTGTGCAACTCAAACCCCTTTGTTATTTTTGGTCATATTTTAATTTTGGTATCTATAGTTTCATGCTTTAATACCTGAACCCTTATTATTTAGTTAGTGAAGTGATATTTTTGTGCATCAACCCCTTCTGCATAGGTTATTCATGCAGTACTTTTATATATGGAACTATTGCAATTCGCAATAAATTTTGTGGGTTGAAATATCCTTTTACTGTGGTTTATGTGTTTCAAATATTTTTCAGCATAATTTATTTCAAATTTAATGCATATTCCACTAAACAATAGCTATATCTAAACTTTCTTCGTGGCAGCAACAAAGTTTGCTGCACCATGGCGGATTATCAGGCAGGCAGGCCGCAAACCGTCAAGCTGCAAGAATGTCGAGATTGGAAGATAGTAGAAAGAAGCAGCAACCTGGGCCAAGACGTACTTGTAAATGTAGTCCAAAGCCCAACTAGCAGCCTGCCCGCCACTCAGTGGCCAGCAAACCTGCCACAAACCGGCCCAATTGCCACAAAAAGGAACTGAAACCCCAGACATAATAGTATTATTATCATTTTCTAAAAACAATCAGTAATGGAAATGTATACTCAATACAGCTTTGTACGTATTACATTGCACACAATATTATACAACTTGTGAGTACTCACTTGTAGCATATCCATTATTAATTGGCTTATTTATCAAATGGACTTGTTAATTGCTTCTTTCCACTGTGTTGTGTACGTTCAGTTATTAAAAGTTACAAATTTTTTAGCATTCTTCTTTATTCTATTTATGGAAGGTGAAATTATATATATATATATTTGATATTCAGTTTGCCGTGCGCCTCCTGTCTCTTATACACATCTCAATAATATAAATACACAGGTTTGTATAGTACTAGAAATTTGGTCTATTACCATAGAACACTTTGCAACAATAGAAAATTTGTTGCAATGTGTAGGTGTTATTGCCACCATTTTAGAAATGGTATCAATATGTGGACCATATTACCACTAATTTCTTATATTGCGAAAATATCTAGTTTTGTTGCAATAGATAGATGTAATTGCCGCCACCACAAAAGTATATTGTTACATTAGAGCCACTATTTTGCCACAATTTTCTAGTGTGGTAGTACCAAAAAAAATGGATGCAACAAAAACACCATTATATATAGTGATGATAGAAATATCGTTGCAACACATGAATACTAGTGTCATGCTTTTTTATCTATTGTCATGTTTTTTTGGTGTACTATTGTTGTGATTATGGAGGATAAGAAAAGTATAGTAACATGATAAACAACAAAAGTACTTGTGGTGGAGTGGTAAAGTGAAGTGTGCTAGTAGGTCCTAGGTTCAATTCCAACCAGTGATAATTTTAATTTCGGTTTTTATAATATATACTATAGTCACAACATTTACCTTGCAACTTCTATCTAATACAACACTTTATTGTGCGATAATTTCCGTTACTATTGACACCTAACAAACAAATTATGTTACACCACACCTATTACTATGGAGGTAATTGCAAGAGCTACCAACAAAAATGTCATTGTTGCCATTGGTGCCTATTACGACAACATTGGCACTACTGCAGTCGCAAAAAAAAAACATTGACACTACTGCCACCCTTTTTCACACTTGCCATAGACAAAAAATTAGTAGTGATTGTAGTTGCAATAGTACAATGCAAAGTAGAGTGAAAATGTCATGAACAATATATTTGAATATCAAATATATATATATATAATTTCACCTTCCATAAATAGAATAAAGAAGAATGCTAAAAAAATTTGTAACTTTTAATAACTGAACGTACACAACACAGTGGAAAGAAGCAATTAACAAGTCAATTTGATAAATAAGCCAATTAATAATGGATATGCTACAAGTGAGTACTCACAAGTTGTATAATATTGTGTGCAATGTAATACGTACAAAGCTGTATTGAGTATACATTTCCATTACTGATTTGTTTTTAGAAAATGATAATAATACTATTATGTCTGGGGTTTCAGTTCCTTTTTGTGGCAATTGGGCCGGTTTGTGGCAGGTTTGCTGGCCACTGAGTGGCGGGCAGGCTGCTAGTTGGGCTTTGGACTACATTTACAAGTACGTCTTGGCCCAGGTTGCTGCTTCTTTCTACTATCTTCCCAATCTCGACATTCTTGCAGCTTGACGGTTTGCGGCCTGCCTGCCTGATAATCCGCCATGGTGCAGCAAACTTTGTTGCTGCCACGAAGAAAGTTTAGATATAGCTATTGTTTAGTGGAATATGCATTAAATTTGAAATAAATTATGCTGAAAAATATTTGAAACACATAAACCACAGTAAAAGGATATTTCAACCCACAAAATTTATTGCGAATTGCAATAGTTCCATATATAAAAGTACTGCATGAATAACCTATGCAGAAGGGGTTGATGCACAAAAATATCACTTCACTAACTAAATAATAAGGGTTCAGGTATTAAAGCATGAAACTATAGATACCAAAATTAAAATATGACCAAAAATAACAAAGGGGTTTGAGTTGCACACAACTTTAAACTAGAAAGTTGTAGACCACTTGGAATGCTACAACTTTCATGCAAAGAACAACTTCATCTAAGATCCATATGAATTAATTACGAGCTACTTCAATTCCATTCCATACCACCATTTGGTGAAAATTGATGTTTTTGTTGTTGGGTTGTGTGCGGTCCATTTTGCAATTTCAAATCATGAAATATAAGGTTTTTTTCTAATTTTTTAAAAAGAAGCTTCTGCTCCGAGGTAGCGAATCATAGTGTGCCTACCATAGGCACAGGCCATAACTTTCTCATTTTACCCAGAGTTAAATGCAGCATTAGTTTACAAACTTGGTAAGTAGGTATATTTATGTACACCATCTCTCTAATTGCTCATTTAGGAGCAACGACTTGATATATATGGGTGCAAATAGGTCACCACGATGACACACGGTCAAAAAATTGCCACGTAGGCAGCGTCGCAGCGATGTATTAGCTAGTTTTTTGTGTGTGCAAAAGTCCTTGTTCATTATGCAATTTAGGTTAGTTTAGTAGTGTCTTTTTAGATTTTGTTTCAAGAATCTTTTAGACAAGAATATTGTAGTTTTTAAAATTCTTGTATTTTATGAAAAATATTTATTTTTGGTGAGGTGAAATAAAACAATATAACAAACAAGATATATATTTGGCGTCGACCGTAGGCATAGTATAAGCGCAAAAAAATTACTTTTTGATTCGTCGGTTTGCGGTCCCTACTCTTACAACGTTTGAGTGAAAAGAAGCAACTAACATGTCAATTTGATAAATAAGCCAATTAATAGTGGATATGCTAAAAGTGAGTACTCACAAGTTGTATAATACTGTGTGCAATGTAATACGTACAAAGCTGTATTGAGTACACTGCAGCCATTGCTATTATTGATTTGTTTTTAGAAAATGATAATAATAAATAATACTATTTTATATGGTTGAGGTTTCAGTTCATTTGGGTGGCAGTTGGGCCAGTTTGCTTGCCACTGGGCGGCGGGAAGGCTGCTAGTTTGGCTTTGGACTACATTCACAAGTCTTGGCCCAGGTTGCTGCTTCTTTCTACTATCTTCCCAATCTCGACACCTTGTTGCACCTTGATGGTCTGCCTGCCTGTTGCTGCCACGAAGAAATTAATTATTGTTTGGTGGAATATGCATTAAATTTGAAATAAATTATGCTGAGGTCATAGCTTTCTCATTTTACCCGTGTGTGTTTTACACTGTTATTCACGCACACCGCACAACCCGGCCCGGCACACAAGCTAGCGCACCAGATAAATACGCTCTTGCCACGCCGACATGAATGAGCTCGCCAAACCCGCCTATTGTTTTTCTTTTTTGCTACAACCCGCATGTTATTCGTGAACACCGTCGCCGGAACAGGCTAAACAGATGAGGAGAGGACGTGCGCCGACCTGCCCGCCGCTGCGGAATTGAAGCTGGCAACGTGCGCGCACCCCGGAAACGGGACAAAAGCCAAAAGCCAAAAGCCAGCCGAAAAACGCCCGGCGCGCGCGGCTAAAACGCGGCCGTGCATTTCGCGCTTGATCGGCCTAAACCGGGGGCGTGTACGCATGCCCACCGCTCGGCTCATGTGGATGTGGCCGCGCATGTTCACGGCATGTCTCGGACTCTCGGCTCGGCGTCCGCACCACCACCACAACCACAAGTCCGAAAGGCCCCAACACCAGCGGCGCACCAATCATGCGGCCGGAGCATTCTGATGAGAGACCTGTGGCCCACCGGCTAAAAATGTGGTGATGCCAGCGCTTAACCAACGCGCGGCTGGCTCCTGTTCCCGTCGTGACGCGCGCCTGCGCTTCCTCCCAACTCCCACGTTTTCTCCTTTGCAGCCTACAGAACCATCGAGGCGCCGAACGCTAAGGCAGGAAGGACACCGTGCGTACAGAAACACGCGAAAGTGTTCCAAAACTTGTGGCAGCGAGATTGGTGAGTAATTGTTCTGCTCCCCTTGATCTTTCTTTAGCAAAGTCAATGGAGAACTCCTCAAGTGTTGACTGCCCAGCCGTATATGGCAGCAGTGCACTCAGCAGAGGCAGAAGCATGCCTTGTAGTGTCTTGTACATAGTACTAGTAGTTGGTATTTGGTATTCCTACTCCACTGTAGCTTGTACTAGGACAGACTTTTGCTAGTGTATAAAAGGAAGACAGAACAGCTGCAAGCTCATCAGTTCAGCAGCACCATTCCACATTCTTCGAAGTTTGGAACTTGGGGAGTGAGGAGAGGAGTGAGTTGGGAACTCACCTGGGCTGGCCATTGCCAACAAGTGGCATCAGAGCCGCGGTTGAGCTCGACCGGGCGGCAATGGCGGAGCGGGGAAGAGGGCGCCAGGAGCGCGGCCGGGGCGCGCGCACTCCATCGGCGGACGCCGGGACAGGTCCATCTCACCACGTCGCGGGGCGACGTATGTGGTGCAGAAGACCGTCCGCGACGTCGGCAGCGCCAAGTACCCGATGCCTCACCCGCACCAACTACCCAGAGTGGGCGGTGTTGATGAAGGTGATGCTCAAGGCCAGGTGAGTGCTGTTGAGACACCATAGAGTTGGCAGCAAGAGTTTTAAGCCGGGTCTCCTCGGCCATGAGAGCAGATAATGTCTCAGGAAGGGTGGGAAGCGTCGGCCGGCCCAAAAGCTGAACACGAATGGGTTCAAAATCAGACCGCAGCCCCATCACAAAATCAAACATAAGATCTTGCTGATCATATTGCTCTCTGGCAGCCCAAGCTGAGGTACAAGCTGTACACAAGGACGAAGCCTTGGGTATCATGGAGACAATCTGACTGGAGAGCTTGTTGAAAGCAATATAGTACTGAACTGCGGCGAATCCGGGCATTGGGCCCGTGATTGCAAGCAACCGCGCAAGGAACGGGCCCATCTGGCCCAGCAGGACGATGATGAGCCTGCGCTCTTGATGGCGCAGGTGTGTGCCCTCCACGACGCCGAAGAGGAGACGCCGCGCGCTCGCGTGGTGCTCGATGAAACGCAAGCGCAAGCCTACCTCGGGGAGAAGGGCAGCGGCGGCGGCGGCAAGAACATGTGGTTCCTAGACTCAGGGGGCAGCAACCACATGACCGGGGAACGCGAGGTCTTCTCCGAGCTCGACACGGGCGTCGTCGGAACAGTAAAGTTCAGCGACGGCTCGCGCGTGGAGATCCATGGGCGGGGCACCATCATCTTCACGTGCCAGAACGGCGAGCACCGCGCTCTCAGCGACGTCTACTACATCCCCAAGCTGCGGAGCAACATCATCAGCATCCGGTAGCTCGACAAGCGAGGCTATCGAGTGCTGATCGACGACGGCGTGCTCCGCATCCACAACAGGAGCCGCCAGCTCCTCGCCAAGGTGAAACGCTCGACCAACCGCCTCTACAAGATTGACTTGCAGCTCACAAGACCCGTGTGCCTGGTGGCGCACGGCAACGACGAGGCGTGGCTGTGGCATGCCCGCTTCGGGCACCTCCTTGGCGAGGCTGGAGCACCATGAGATGGTGCGTGGGCTGCCCAGGATCGAGCACGCGGGCGAGCTGTGTGACAGCTGCCTGGCGAGGAAGCAGAGGAGGCGGGCGTTCCCAAAGACGGCGAGGTACCGCGCCGACGAACTGCTGGAGCTCGTCCACGGTGACTTGTGCGGTCCAATCGCTCCGGCCACGCACGGTGGGAGGCGCTTCTTCCTCCTCCTCGTCGACGACTGCAGCCGCTACATGTGGCTGCATCTGCTATCAAGCAAAGCAGAGATGGCGGCGGCGATCCGCCAGTACAAGGCGAAGGTGGAGACGGAGACGGGGAAGAAGCCGAAGGTGCTCAGGACAGACCGCGGTGGTGAGTTCAATTCGATTGAATTCGGTCTGTATTGTGCAGAGGAGGGCGTGCCTGCTGGTGGGACGACGGATCAGGACGTCCCGGTGGCGAGGAAGGCTTCGCTGCAGTGGTTCATGGAGAAGAGGCGGGACAGGCTCGCCGCCCAGGCGCCGTACGGCTCTGTCAGCCGGCCGGCGGTGGCGTCCAAGGGGAGGCAGCTGGAAGGAGACCCCGGCGCCTGCTGGCTTGGGCTGGGTATTCCCGGGGGACAAGTTCGCTGATGCTTCGCCGTCTTGATCGCAGCCGGTGCCGACTTTGTTTCCGCGTGAACGGCGTCGCCGTATTTTTTCATTTCGGGAGCTGTCGCATTGTACGACGAGCAAATCATTGACAAGTATATACAGTATAGAAATTTTCAGCTTATTAGTTATTAGGTGCAGATATGTAACAACAGATGCTAAGATCAAATAGTATAATATATGGTTTAAACTGAATCAGATCGATAGCTAGAAAACTGGATATGGCGAGGACCACAGCCGTATCATATTGGTGTGTTGCGCCTTGCGCGTGGTGGCCGATGCACTCAACTTTTGGTCATGGTGCCTGAACGCCAAAGCCCCTCGAAGTGGGATTTGTGGCCGCCGGCCGACCCTCCCTCCCTTCCTTCCTCTCCTCGTCGTTGCTGGAGCAAGGGGCCGGAAGTCCGGCACCTCACGAGGAGGGCGGCGGCGGGGTGGCGTCTCGGGGATGGCGGCATCGGCACCGTGTGGGCGGCGCGCCACGACGCGGTGGGTGCGGCTCCGGAGTGCCGGCGGCCGGATCCACGTCCCCCAGGGCGGATCCACCCCCACCGTAGGTGGATCTGCGATGGCGAGCGAGCGGTGGTCGCCGGTGAGTGCTCGTTTGGCCGGCGGCGGGGTTCCTCGGCCATGGGGTGGCGGCTTGCTGGCAGGGGCGTGCGGCCCTTGGCGGCTCCGTGCCCGACGACGGCGGTGTGGTGCCGTGGCTGGGCCGGTCCCTGCGCGTGGGGCTGTGACGCCGTGGCCGGCCTGCGTGCGGCCAGGCACGGGTGGCTCGCGCGGCAGTCGGCGGCGGCGATGGCAACTCCGGGGTAGGAGACGGGCCCCTGGTTCGGACTTTGCAACTACATCCGGTGATGACATCTTCAATTTCGCCTTTATTTTTATATAGACCAGGAGACATGAGTCACCTTGGCTTCATTCGCGTATTCTCTTACTCGAAGACGGATTTCATCTACAATTTATTCCGGTGGATTATGCACGGGTACTCAGTGGCTACTTTGCAGCATGATATCCCATGTTACATTTCAGATGGTCTACCGGATTTGGAGTTCGTGCCCGTTTGAAGTGGGTTAGGTCTGGTCTACATGAAAGCATTGGCTTGGTAAGAAGGAGGAAGCAACACGGTGTGACGATGTCGTGGTGGTAATTGTTACTAATTCACCGGTTCCGGGAAGAAATTCCTAGGTCTGACCTTAATTGGTTGTACCTGGCAGTGACCGTGTTGAAGGTATTGTTTGGATTAAGATGAATTACTCCCTTGGGTGAAAAATTTTGATCTGGTCTTAATTGATTGGGTCACTGCAATGTCGGCACGTGCGCGTATTGTTGAGTAATTGTTCTGCTCCCCTTGATCTCTCTTTAGCAAAGTCAATGGAGTTGGTAGAACTCCTCAAGTGCTGACTGCCCAGCCGTATATGGCAGCAGTGCACTCAGTAGAGGCAGAAGCATGCCTTGTAGTGTCTTGTACATAGTACTAGTAGTTGGTATTTGGTATTCCTACTCCACTGTAGCTTGTACTAGGACAGACTTTTGCTTGTGTATAAAGAAGACAGAACAGCTGCAAGCTCATCAGTTCAGCAGCACCATTCCACATTCTTCGAAGTTGGGAACTTGGGGAGTTAGGAGAGGAGAGAGTT
>OAMR01000685.1:402046-474208 GCA_900205405.1 Echinochloa crus-galli
TGATGTCGTAATCTAAATTGAATTGTTTCTACTTTTAATCTCTTTCTTTCTCCTCTTTTTTGTCACTTCATCTTCTTTCTTTTTCTGTTCTTGAAGAATAAGAACAAAAATTTGTTCTTCTGTTCTTCTGATTCTTGAAGAACATGGAGAGAATATAGCAGCAAGAAAAAGAGAGGGGAGAGAAAGGGACAAGGAGTAAACAAATATATTTTTTTGCACGTGAAACCTTTAGCACCGGGTGTAAACAACAACCGGTGCTAAAGGCCCTGCCACCACCACTCTGGTGGCAGGCCCTTTAGCACCGGTTGGTGTTTGCAACCGGTGCTAAAGGGACCCTTTGGCACCGGTTATTCCACCCGGTGCTAAAGGGGTCACCCTTTAGCCTCGGATATTTAGCACCGGTTGGAATACCCGGTGCTAAAGGGATTTCCCAACCGGTGCCAATATCAACTATTCTGGTAGTGTATACTTTACATAATAGATCGAACGTCCAAAACAATTAGTTTTAGTTGCTAAATCATTGTTGTTGTTTTTTCGAAAGACCAATACAAACATAGACGCTCACAACGCGCACACATACACACACTTCTATAATTACATGCACGCAAACCTTACCTATGAGTACCTTTAATTTTACCGTCGGTTTCTAAAATGGTGGTACCGTCGTAGAATTACCGGACGGTACAATCCCTTTATAAAATTGTATCGTTATACAAACCGATGGTGATAAAAGCCAATAAAAAAAGTCTATTGGTATCGTCGTTCCGTACTCCGGTTGCTATTCCTACAGTAATAACACTTTAGACGTGATACATGTATATTTATTGGTGTAGTGTTCGCTGTCGACGTGCCCGTCGACTGGCACGTTTATCAGCTTAAGAAAAACGGCTAAAAGTAATACCGTTTCCCGGATAAACGCTCCCCGCGAACAGATCCTGAAGTGCGTGCGCGCTGCGTGACCGCCACTAGGAAGGCGGCGGGCAGCCGAGTAGGCGTGCGTGGTGCGGTGTACGCACGCACCGCGCAAACGAGGGAAAAGAAAACCAGCCGAAAAGCACACCTGAACGCGTACACGCGCGCGCGCACCACTCCCAGCTCACGCCGCGCGTGGGAAACCAAACAACATCTTTTTTTTTTTGAGAATGACCAAACAACATCTAAAGCACACGGCGCGTCGTCCATCCATCCACACCACACGGCCCGGCACCTGCAGCGCATCAACCAAAATCATTTTGGGCTTTCGGCCACGCACTTTCTCCGTGCCGATAGAGCCGAATCACCCCATTTGGTCCCACGAGGGTATCATGCTTTTTCCCTGGCAGCCTATTAAAGCCGTCGCCGTGCGGTCGTGCCGGATGGAAACCAACACCAACGTGCGTACTACAAACACAGCGAGACTTACACGAACTCGGGAGATTTTACTAGTGGCCGGATATCGTGCTAGCGAGGGATCGAGATGGCTCCGATGGCGGAAGCAGATCGTTGCAGCAGCGGCCGGCGGCAACGGTTCGCGGTGGCGTGCAGCGTGCTGAGCCGCTGCGTCAGGGCCGAGGCCGCGGCCGGCAACATCGTGGCGGCGGCGGCACAGGCGCAGGCTGCGTCCACTATGCTGCTGATGCCGGGCGCCGACGTCGTCGGCAGGGAGGAGGCCGCGGCGACGCCGGCGCAGCTGACGATCATGTACGGCGGGCGCGTGCTGGTGTTCGACGGTGTCCCGGCAGACAGGGCGGCGGAGGTGATGCGCGTCGCCGCCGCTCGGCAAGACGCGCGGCCGGCGGCCGACCTGCAGGTGGCTAGGAAGGCGTCGCTGCAGCGGCTAATGGAGAAGAGGCGGGATAGGCTCGCCGCGCGCGCGCTGTACGCTCCTGCACGCCCGGCGGCGGTGGTGCCCAAGAACGGGCAGAAAGAAAGAGACGCTGGCAGCTGGCTTGGGCTGGGTATCCATGGAGGATGCGCGTCCTGATGAGGCGTGCGTTGCCGACTTGCCGATTGCCGTCTTACGTCGCCGCCGTGGACTGGTCTTTTTTCTATTCACCTTTCTGCATGAACGATGTCGTCCTTTGCAGATTGCATTGTACAACTTGCCGGAACAAACAAATGTTTAGCTTATATAGAGAGAAATCTACTAACATATCGTTGCGAAAATCGCTTCGATGTCTCCTTTAAACACTGTATTTATTAAACACGAATGATGTCTCTATCTCACTCGAGTTATTTAGCGCTATTGCTCACTCAAATTTTTGGACATCGGATCTGCATAAAATAGATCTCCTTCATCTTTTATCTAGCGATTTCGTATCCTACCGTCGATGTCGAGACCGTTTTCTTCTCCCGCGAGCTCCAGACCATGCCCTTATCACTCCCCACGCCTCCACTTTGCTAGCCGCTGCGTTGCTCTGGTGAGACCTATCTGTGATAGTTATGTTTCTACCCCTCTTGCCATCGTCTCCTCACCATCGCCATTATCAGCCCCTTCCCTAGCACCATCCAACCGTCTACTAGTCGGTGGGATGATTGCCCGCATGCCTAACTGTCCTAGCCCACCACCTTCGCCAAGTCAGCTACTGCCGGGCTTCCAATCGTAGAAACACGAAACCCAAATCTCATTGAAGGTTTTGACTGAAATCAAAGAAGAAATACGAAATCCTGTGCCAACAGGGAGAAAGATAGATCGAATGTGGGAGAGCCATAAATCACTTGAGTGAATGATAACTTCTTCATCTATCTATCTATACTATAAAGATCCAAAACTTTCGCTTCATCCATCAAACCTTCATAATTTTACGAAACCCCCCTAATGTTTATAAAAATCCAAATCTTTTGCTTCGTCCATCAAACCATCATAATTTTACGAAAACCCTCTAATGTTTATAAAAATCAACCCATGGTCCTTTAATATGTTGTAGTTTTGCAAAAACCCTCTAATATAATCGTCGAGTTCGTAAGAAGTACGGTTTGTGTATTTTCTATTAAATATACGTATCGCACGTGCGTTCTTACTAGTTGGAAAGTAAAGACTAAAACTTAGTGAAGCTAAGGAATACTGAATTTAAAACCCAATGTAGCCAAAAACAACCTTTCAATCCTACATTCCACGTAAAAAGAGCTAGTTTGATGTAAGAGCGCAAATTCTATTGCATCATGAAGTGAGAGAATCACAAAACCCCTCAAACTATGTCTTCCTCCCACAAAAAGAATGCATGAACATGACATCTAACGCATTCCCCATGTCTCCAAAGTCCACTCCTATGTTGAGATTCTTTTCTCCAAACATGATAAAAGAAATCAGAGCGGCTCGATCTGCTGAATCCAAAGCCAAACACATACAAATATCCATCATAGGTAGGAACTCCAATGTAAGGAGGATCCATGAGAGCGCCTATTGAAACTAACATATCTAGATGACAGGTTGCTTGTATTGCAATGGCAGTGCCAGGATTCTGCCAATGTGAGTGGCAAAACTATGAAGCTCAAACTATACACAAACTGGGTACCTTGCCAAGAGCCCAAGATATACAACATAAAGAAAACGCCTAAATGCATGCCCATCGTTCACTTTGCAATTCTAAATGATGTAACAAAAGATGTTTTTGGACAGGATAAAATAAATCGATGTCTCATGCTACCATATATAGAAGAAATAATGCTAATACTTATGTTTGCACTTTATAGTTTGAGCAAGGCATGGTGTTCATATTGAACATGCAAAATACTGCAAGTTGAACATGCAAAGTACTGCAAGGCAAAGTTCCAGCATGTTTCGAACAGAGAAAATCGACATGAATGAAATCATGCAAATCTCATAAGCATTGCTAAAAATATGACATCATGCCGAAACCTCTCTCTCTCTAATTTAATAAAACTCGGGTTTAAACCATCCAAATAGTATGATAGTCCAATTTTTAACTCTTAAGAGTAAAACTGGATATGAACGGGCATTCAACTGTTGAAACTGGATAGATTTGGTCCTTTGAGTGGTTTCAAGGGTGATTTTCTATTTTTTTATAAAATAAAAAGTATAGTTTAGTCTAAAAATTCATAACTAATTTATTTTAAATTATAAAAATGTGAAACTTGTACCAAAAGTTTCCAAAAATGTAGCTATCTTCCAGTGCTCCATTTGGAGTTATTTAAACCCTATCCAATACTGTGCATAAATGACAATTTTTTAAATAAAACAACATAGATAATTGCAAGCAATAAAACAATAGAACACATGAACATATATGATATGAATAACTCCATGTGTAGAACCAACATATAGTTTACATTTCTATAAAAGTTTTGGTACCAATTCAGATTTTTTATTTAAAATGAATTAGTTATGAATTTTTTAATCTCTACAAAAAAAGGAAAAAGCACCTTTAAAACTAGCCAAAGGACCAAATATGTCTGGTTTTGACAATTGAATGATCCTTGATTTATGGTTTTGTAATTCAAGGTTGCAAATAGGATTATCATGCTAGTTGAAGGGTGTAAACCAGACTTTTCCCTTCAATTTCTTTTGTTGAATCTGGTTTTCTTGAAGTGACCAACGTAGATATAGGAGACTGATAGTTGAGTACATGATAGTTTGCCCGATCTAAATAAAAGAATATTATATACAATTTATTAGTCTGTGATTAAATAAATTAAGAAGGTTGTGTACAATAGTAGCTATAGATTTATTACAACCATATGTAATATAGATTATAAATAGCTGGGTTGTTCTTGTTTGTATCATGGTTTAATTAAAATGTGGTTGGTCGTTGGAGAGATGCCTGTATCTGCAGTCTCAAAATAGCTCGGTGGAAACAGATTATAAAATTATAGGAATCTTCCTACCATAATCAGGCTTTTCGTATGAGCTATAATTTTATAATCTCTACCTGATCCAAACACCCTCTATAAGAGCAGGACTAATGATACAGACGGCTGCCGGCCGGCCCCGCGGGTGAGCTGCCACACAGTGACGATGGCCCACCAGCATTTAGTGCCTAGCAGCCCGTTTTACCAATAGAAGACGCCGCAGGGTGCTTTCGCCGGCTGCAGGCGGGCGCGTCGTGAGACGGTCGCTCCCTTCTCTCTCTTCGTTTCTCTCAGCTCCACGTAGATCTCAGCCCGCTTACGGCCTGCTATTATACTTGCTCTAGCTATCAAGCTTCTTCTATTTGCCACTTGCAGTACAACGGTTCCATCACTACCCAATGCAAATTAAGAACCGTATAGAAAACATTTTGATAGTTCCAAAATTTGCCCTACAGATTATGCCTCCCACCGTGGAAACGGTTTTTCCTATTAACCCACGTGTTTGGAATCAACACGAGCACCGCCGCGCAAGCATAATATTCCAGGTCCAACGTGCGTGAAATCCTTGTCGCGGCGCCAAAATGCTGGCAACCCACTAGAGCAGTAGCAGCTGTGCGCACGGCGGAAACGGGCCAAACCTGCCGAAACACCACCCTTCCCGCCACGCGCGCACGGCCGCCGGAACGCGCCCATTGGATTTGCCATCCACTTAAAACCAGCCGGCTGCGTGCGCGCAGTACCAAGCGCCATGTGCCCGTGTCATTTGAGCTGTGGCCGACTAAAATATTCCTGTCGCCATAGCGTCGAATCACACACGTTTCCTTCGTGCCGATTGATGGAGCAGCACCACCGCCCCGGCCCCGTGGCTGCCTGTGTGCGTCTGTCCCCACGAGGGAGGAAACAAAGCACCTTTTGCCTTCTCGTTCTCGGTCTTTAAAACAGATCGGGGTATCCATTCCGTCCTGCCAAAATATCGAACAGCAAGATCGCAACACACCAGCATGATGCAATACGAAGCCCAGCGGGAAAGCTCATCATTGGATTGTAGTCTCGAGATGGCGGCAGTGGAATGCAGCGGCCGGCGGCGGCGGTTCGCGGTGGCGTGCTCAGCCGGTGCGTCAGGAGTGTTCGACGGCGTTCGGGCTGATACGGCGGCCGCGCTGGTGCGCGCCGCCGCCGCCGCCCGGCGAGACGTGACCAGTGGGATGGTGGCCGACGACGTTCCGGTGGCGAGGAAGGCGTCGCTGCGGCGGTTTATGGAGAAGAGACGGGACAGGCGTTTCGACGCGGGGGTGCCGTACGGTGGCGTTGTCCGGCCGTCGGCGGCAGCTTCCAAGAAAGGGCAGGAGCAAGGAGACGCGGGCTGCTGGCTTGGGCTCGGAATCACAGGAGGACGATGCGCGCGCTAATAATCCTGCCACCCTTCATCGTTTTCTTTTCGCGTGAACTAGCTGTCGATCGATTCATATGATTTGTACAGAGACACAGATGTTTTCTTGTCAGATACAGAAATTATTCAGTGACGCCAAATGGAAATTTATATTTTTGTCTGCTTTTTTGAACATTTGTTTGTCACCCGCAGCATCGGGATTCTGCCGATGCTCGAATTAAACCGCTCAGAATCGGGCGCACACCAAAAATACTCTGTATGCGTAAACAATATTACTTATCTTATTACTACTAATTAATTTTTTTAAGTTCCTTCACGAGGCTTATCTTACTATTACTAATTAATCATCACAAGACACGCTAGAAAAATTAAATAAATAATAAATATTTTTACAAAAATAAAAAACATCCTGCCATCAATTTTATATCTTAATAATAATAGACATTGGATCCCATTGAATCTATTATGTTTTCTAAAAATTACCTATCTATATCATTATAAAAATAGACTAAAATAACCCCTTAAATTTATATATAAATTACACCTCTCTGCCATTAGTATTGAATAATATAAAAGTACTTTCAAAAATCAAAACAAACTTCTAGCCCTTGCTACATGTACATCATGTGTGATATACCACGTTCTTCAAACCAACACCCATACCCATGTATTTATAGTATACACGAGATAAGACACTAATTAAGGTTAGAACAGAATCAAGCTAAAAAGAATACATCTACTACCACTACCACTACCGGAAAATGGTAGTTTGCCGTGCGCCGGACTGTTTGCCGTGCGCTAAATATCGCGCGCACGGCAAACACCACCTTTGCCGTGCGCCTATAAGGCAACACACGGCAAAGACTCGAGGCACGGCAGAAGGGTTGTTTGCCGTGCGTCAAATATAAAGCGCACGACAAAACTAATCTTTGCCGTGTGCCGCCGAATGGACGCACGGCAAACCTCATGGGACCCATCAACGAACGGACACGAGGTGACGGCGGCAACGACCGTTTCTGTTTGCCGTGCGCCGTCGTGGAGGCGCACGGCAAACTGGTTTTGTTTGCCGTGCGCCTCTCAGGTGGCGCACGGCGAATAGCCGTCACGTGCCCAGCACGTGCACGGCGTGAACGGCCATCGCTCGGACGGCTAACGGCCGTCGCACGCGCCGTGCATGTGCCAACGTTTGCCGTGCAGGTGTCGAGCAGCGCACGGCAAACAGGTAGTTTGCCGTGCGTATGCCCCAGGCGCACGTCTGCCCCAGGCGCACGGCAAACAACTAGCTTTGCCGTGCGTCTTTTGGTGGCGCACGGCAAACTTTTAAAAAAACTTTTGAATTTAGCCCTCTATTTATTTTTGTAACTTAAGACCATTATTTTATACTACATACTCAAATGTGATACATTTCTTGGTATATTTACTATTTTTAAAAATTTTCTGTCCTTTAAAGGATTTGTTTCGTTAAAGACAAATTTGAACTGCAAGTGCATGAAACAATAGATCAATGTTCTTGGAAAAATTATATTCATATAATTGAGTCATTTTTAAGACCTTACCAATGAAATTATATTCAATTCTAAACATTTTATTAGCTATGCGTGAAGATTCAGGTGGCCGAGCATCAGCTATGCTCGGCCATCAGCAGCTGATGGCCCAGCACTATGCTACGCAGCAGCAGCAGCTGATGGCCGAGTACATGCAGGGATGCGCGGCAGCTCTTTCGAGAGGTCTACCGATGCCTCCGATGCCTCAGATGCCTCCGATGCCCCAGATGCCCCAGATGCCCCCGTTGGTGTTCACTTCGCAGTCGGCTACGTTTCCGGCAACTCCCGTTGTGAGTCACTTGCAAACCTCGCTTCATTTCAATTCAACTCTCTTAAACATCTAGAGATACTAGAGATTGACATATATGACATAATAACTTAGATACAAAATACTCCTTTTTGTTTGTAGAATCAGTCCGCGGCATCCAACACTGTTGATGTGTCGCCACCGGGGTTAAACCCACAGCAGCTGTTCCCTCCTGCTATCGGAGTCCCACCGTCGCCGTTCCAGCCACCTCCTCCTAAGTGAGCGCCTGCCAAGCGATGTTGTGGTTTTTTGAGTGTATGACGATGAACTATGGTCTCGACGAACAATTGTGAACTCGTTTATATACTTGTGAATAAATACGGAACTTGTTCATGTCTAGTTTGTGTATTTATGGATTTAATGATGGTTATTGTGCTATATATATATATAATGCCTGTGATGTTTTATATGATATATGTATAATGCCTGTGAAATTTGGTTGATGGGGACCTTTTAAAGCGAAAAACAAAAAAAACAGGGATTTTATGGCACGTTTGCCGTGCGCCGTGCATGCAGCGCACGGCAAACGTGCCATTCCTGTTGACTGTAATGGCGCGCACGGCAAACATGCCATAGTTTGTCGTGCGCCTACCAGCTGGCGCACGACAAAGAGGCAGCGTTTGCTGTGCGCCTACCAGCTGGCGCACGGCAAACGCTTCCGTCCCCGCGCCATCTCCGTCCGCCGTCATGCCCCGCCGTCACCGCCACCGTCCCTGCGCCGTGAGCACTTTACTTTGCCGTGTGCCCACCACGGCGCACGGCAAAGATTGTTTGCCGTGCGCGCGATATAAAGCGCACGGCAAAGGCTCCTTTGCCGTGCAAAGCTACGCCGTGCAGATTTTGCCGTGCGCATGGGCAAAATACGCACGGCAAAGCCTTTGCCGTGCGCTTTTGGGCCTTTGGCGCACGACAAACTGCCTGCCTCCGGTAGTGTACCGGTGAACATCTCGGTGGCCGACTCTCAGATCCGCTAATCATGGATTCATCGTGAGTGTAGCTGATGCCGGTCGGTGCGACATATTGGCGCAATCAGTGACCGACGGCAGGAGGTATATATTATTCAGTGAATACACATTGCAATGCATGGGCAACGTGAATGATTCCCGTCTCTCTGAGGACCTATCCACTCTCTTGCATGTACAATTGATAGAGGATCGGATTAGAGGCTGATATATATCAAGTACGTAGACACCAGCGTCGTCTACAGCCTCCGGATCAGCAACACGTCGTGGTCTGGTCCTCACATGATACATATGTGCATCACGTTGTAAAGCGTCCCAGTTATAGGTCTATATAGTACTCAAGAAGCACCACGGATGCACCGTGTACCTAAGCTTTGCTAAAGTGTGCCTGGCAGTCGTATTCTAATAAACTGCCAAAACAATTTAATTACAGGAAAAACTGTCAAGACCATGAGATTGAATGCTTACGGAACTAATTGCAGCGATTTATCATTTATGTGTGCTAAAAGTGGTAACTTTTCTATTAATGTGTTATGTAGTTTAAGATGAATCTGGATTTAAATATACGGAGTCTCTTCTTTCTACTTTTCTGTCCCATAAATATTTAGGCTTATCTTAAGATAAACATTTTTTTTATTCTGACTATGAATAAAAAACCATAGAGACTGACAAATAAAAATGATGTTAGTAGATCCATTTCTGTCCCATATGGAGTCGTAGTAAGCCACGACGACTGTAAACTAGCCTGATGCTTGAGCTTGTTAGAGCATCGAGCCTAAAGCTAGGCTCAAGCTTGGTTTATTTAAAATCAAGCCGATCTCAAATCAAGTTTAAAGCGAACCACACACGACCAATTAGCAAGCCTTAAGATTTTTAACAGTTATAATCTATCTCAATCAAAGACTATATAGTAATTAGATTTGATTTATTCCCTTATTTATAAACTATGGGGATTTGGATAATGCAATTGTATAAGAAAATTATAACACATGTGTATACATCTCAAATAGTTGCAACAAGCTTACTCAGGCCATTCGATCTTGAGTTTGAAAAGCTCGCGAGCTTCGGTTCAAGCTTGAGATTGGTTCATTTAGAGCTCGATTTAATCTCAAAACAAGTCTAAGACGAGCCAGACATGAATAGCTCACGAGCCTCAAGCTTTCTTTTGACAGCCCTACTGGGCCAAGCTCAGCTGCCATCATTGTGGATGGGGCGGTAGATCATGAGGCCATGGATTCACTTCACGACCCCTTAGCAATTGAGGCTTTTAAGGAAATCGCTTACAAATACGAACTCGTGAAAGGGGAAGTATATATATATATATATATATATATATATATATATGGATTTGAAATTGGGTGTTATTTCTTTGGAAAGATAAATTTTCAAGATAGACGTGACGAATGGATAAATTAACAAATACCCACTCCTCATGGATTGAGCGCAAGAGGAAGACTGGCTGTATCCGGCGACTCCGGTAAGTAGACAGGATTCCTCCAAGATGCATCCTCAAGTACTGGGAGCTGCACTTGCTGGGCCTCCCCCAGGCTGTCTGACCTCGTAATCCAAAAATGGAGAGTCAGACAGCCGGAGAGTGTGGATTGTCCACCGCCGGAGGCCAAAGTAGTTGATTGAGCCTTCCATCAACTTTTCTAGTTGGCTCAATCATTCAACTGCTTTTCTTTGAAAGGGGTTCCGGGAAACCTCATGATTTGAAAAATTATGAAACGACATCCGTAAAAATTTTGCGATAAAAAAACCCTCCCCAAATCGTGCTTGCATGAAGGTTTTTTGCCTACTACCTTCGTCTCACAAAGTAATTCAGAGATTCAAAAGAAGAATCTCTAAAAAGTATAATTATAGCAGCAATTAGTTTGACCACAAAATTCAACTACTTTCATGCCTTTTTAGCCGCGCACGTTCCGCAGGCCCGCGCTCGTTTTCATGGCTTTTGTTTTCTTAATCTTTTTAACTGCGTTCGCGTATGGATTTTCATACAATTTTTGCATGTTTTCTAATTGCTGCGCGCCGAAATCGTCTAGCACTAGTGCACGGACGGAACGGGCCAATATGTGCGGAAACGCCACGCCCCACACGACCAAAACGCGCCCATTTTCTCCTCCACTGATCAAACACCATGGCTGCGAGCGCGCAAAATCATGTCACTTGTGGCCGACTAAAATATGCCCTGTCCTCCTCTTTGCTGTCCCGGTCGTGGGCTCCCCCTCCATCGAATCCCATGTTTTCATCGTGGCGAATCGACCAAAAATCATGCATCTTTACCCGCCAAAACCATGCATCTTTACACGCCATCTTTGGTACTTTTAATTTGGCCCCACGAGGAGATGTAGAAGCTCCCTAGCTTGCCTTATAAATTGGAATATACAAATTAATAAGCCCATTGACTCATTGAGAGGCATCCAGCCGAATCGATCCAATTAATGCAGTTCCAACGTGCGTACATACAAACAAGTGCAGTGAGATTGTTGGTCGCGGCGAGATGGCATCAGGCGGTTGCGGCGGCCGGCGGCGCTTCGCCGTGGCGTGCGGCGTGCTCAGCCACTACGTCAGGGCGGAAGCCGCGGCCGGGAAGGTAGCGGCGGCGGACGCTTGTTATCACGCTCGCCCCCTGGCGGCGGCGGCGACCATGCTTCTCATGCCGGGCGCCGACGTCGCGGCGGACGACGTCAGGGAAGAGGCCGACGCAACGCCGGCGGAGGCGCAGGTGCAGCTGGCAATGATCGACGACGTCCCGGCGGACAGGGCGGCCGAGCTGGCTCGCGTCGCCGCCCTTCAAGTCATCCTCGGCGGGATGACGGCCGATGTCCCCGTGGCGAGGAAGGGGTCGCTGCTGCGGTTCATGGAGAAGAGGCGGGACAGAATCGCCGCGCGGTCGCCGTACGGCGCCGCTGCGTCGTCGTTCCGGACGGCAGCGGCAGCGTCCAAGAAAGGGGACGAGGGAGAAGCTGGCGACGGGTGCTGCCTCGAGCTGGGTGTTCCAGGTGGAAGCAAACGCTGACGAGGCCGATCGCCACAGCGTCACAGCTTGGGCTGTTTGATTTTCTTTTTTTTTCTCTTCGGACGACTAGTAAATTCACTAGCGTGTATAGTAAATTAGTAACACATTTTTGGCTTAATACGATCGTTGCAGATGGCGACGCGAGTTAGCAATATGCCATCTTCTTGTTCCAGCTATTGTTTTGATTTTATTGGCGAACGACCAAATGTTTTGCACGTCGTATATAAGAATGAATGGGTAGCCGTGTCGCAAAACCTTTCAACGTGGTTCTGCCCCTGGACTTCAGTGCGACCCAAAGCAATCGTAAAAAAGATTAGTACGAGCGAGATCTTTACATCCGCCCCTCCCTCCATCCGTCTGGTGGAACCTCCATTGCTCACGGTCCACCTCGCGTCGTACGCCGTCCCTTACGCATCCGATGCTCAAGATCCATTCCCAGAAGAAACCCTAGCCGCCCTCCATATCTGCACCACCCTCCTTCCCTCCCACCCTCTAGGAGAACCAGCAAACCCTAGCCGTCACGCGCAGCCAAACTCCGACTCGACAACTTTCACGTGATCCGCCCGCCGCCATTCACCGTGCGCAACGTCATCCACTCACCACCGGGCAAATCAGGGTCTATTAATTGCTTAGATTTTGCAGAAGAGGAGAACATCGTGAGCTGTTGCAAGCACAAACAGAGAGAGAATCCAGACTGGGAGGTGTGAGAGAGCAGAGCAGCTCAAAGAACATGTTAGCAAAGCTGAGGAAGATTGAGGGGGAGATGCATGTGCTGCTGTTGTTTATTTGGATCGGCACTTTTATGTTTCAACTGAGGCGTGTGGAAATGGTATAGGTCAATTTTTTATTTGGTAAAAAATGCACGTGCGTTCCTCAAACTGTAATTTTGCTGGTGTTCGACGACGTGCCGGAAGACAGGGCCACCGGGCAAGACAGGCCGGGTGGTGTCAGGACAGGACGCCCCAGCCCGGTGGCGCGGAAGGCGTCGCCAACGCAGTTTTGACATGATCGTCGTATTATTTATTATTAGGTCAATCTCAGTGCACAATTTACTACACAGTTATCTAGATTAAAAACTAAGTAATCATGTCATGAAACTCTCCCTTCTCTCTTCTCTTCCACATCAACAAATTTAATGTCATAAAACTCGCATGAAACCCCCATTGAGACTGGCCTTAGGCGAGCCAACCTATTGACAAGTGTACTAGATTCTTGTTTGCTGATCCAGCTATTTAGCAAAAAAAAGGAACTATATTTTGTAAAATACAATAAATAGGAAACATCACACCTTATAACAAGGTAATGGTACATCATTACCAAGCAAGAGAGCACTTTGTAATAGTACATCAGCGTTTTGATCGAGCAATTCTTGTTGCTAATCCACCCTTAATAACACGTTTAGATCTGTGTGAGGGCACGTAGCAAGGTGCGCTCGAACTGCCGTTGCTTCTCCCTATCGTCTTGGGATGGTGGCAACGCAAAGGTGAGAGGGGATAGCAAGCTGGGGCGGTAGCCCCCGCAGATGTTCCATCGGCAAGATGGCAACAAATCCGAGTCAGACCAAGATGCATCCTCAAGTACTGGGAGCTGCACTTGCTTGTCAAACAACAGAGGACGACCAACATCTGAAGACGACCAGTATCCATTCGTGGTGTCATACTTGTACAAGGAGTTCTTATACGTATAGCACAACATCTGGGCATGATCAAGCCAGGCGCTGCCCCTTGGCTTGCCGAAGGTCAAAGGGTCACCACACAGATCGAAGCAGTAGCGTAGATCCCAGTACAACTTATCGTCATCTATGTCCTCAGTCTCACCCGGCAGCTCCATGACCCAGAACTGGAGCTTCCGGCGAGGGTCGGAGACGTTCACGGCGAGGCACATCTTCCCGTTCAGTTCAAATCCGTTCTCCCAGGACGTGTGGCAACCAGAATGACGGTAGTTGTATGGGAGATGGTACGTACGGCGCGTCTCGGTCGCCACATCTATCACCCACATCTGCGCGGCCCGTTCCCCACCGAAACTAACCGTCTCCTCCGGCACGTATAGGTTGCCATCGATGTGCACCGGCCGTGGCACATCACACAACAACCTTGGGTGGAACCGGGAGGGGTAGGAGCATTGGCGCCAGCCGTCACTACCACCTATGGTATACACGGCTATGTAGTTGTTGGTGTTATTATGTAACGATGGGCTGCTATCGCAGGAAAGTCGGAACATCTTGTATTCCTTGGTTGACGGACTAAACCCTAGGAGAAAGCAATGTGATAGTTGTCTCACACGACCACCACCTTCCCTCGATTCTTCAGAGAGTGGAGGAGCCTTTGGAAGCTGCTGCGTCTCGCCGGTGACAGGGTTGCACACGACGACCGGCGCCTCATCGTAGTCGATCGCGAAGCAGAGGAAGCCGTTGCACACGTTGGCGCGAGGCTGTATCCGCTGGGGATGGTGACACGGCACATGGGCTTGGCGGACGAGAGGTTGAAGACGCTGGCCTCGTCGCGGCTGCCGGGCTCGCGGGTCTCGGAAACGAGCAGGACCTCAGACTCTGACGGTTCTGCGACATGATTTGTAGCGTGGAGCTTGGAGAAGGAGGGGTCTCGGACGATGCTGCACCACAGCTTGGAGACGCACGATGACCGGATTACGTCCTTGGTCGGCAGCCTCACCAAGATGTCCTGTAGGATCTCGGTAGGGATTTCCTGCTTGGTGCGTTTAGATTCCTCACGGCGTCCCGTCATCGAGGGTAAACAAAGAATAATCCACGGCGAGAGAAGAAGAGGGCAGGCAAGGAGGTGTACAAGTTTTATTTATAATTTGTAGGCCTGTCTGTCTGCGTGCAATGCGAGAGGCGGTTTGAACAGAACAAAAAAAGTAACACGACATCGTATCGTATTATGACAAGGAAACTATTAACCCGCCCTACATCGCTTAACTACTATATATCTCCTCTCTTTTCCTAATTTAAAACGAAGCAAAGCTCCACATGTGTGTATGTATAGGAGAAGGGGGTACTTGATATCACACACGTCAAGGTCTGTTGGAAGAGTATTGCCTCTCTTATGGCTCCACATGTGTGTATGTATAGGAGAAGCAGTACGTGACTATTTGGAAGGCAAATCAGGGTCTGTTGCTTCGATTTTGGAGAAGAGGAGAACGTCGTGAGCTGTTGCAAGCACAAACAGAGAGAGAATTCAGACTGTTCGTTTGGCTTATCAGCCACCAGCGAGCAGTGTTTTTCTCTCAGCAAAAACCAGTACCAGCCACCAGCCATCAACCAGCCAACATTGTTTTTCTCTCAGCAAAATCAGCATCAGCCACCAGCAACCAGCCAGCCGAACAGAGCTGAGAGGGAGCAGCAGCTCAAAGAAAATGTTAGCAAAGCTCGGGGAGATTGAGGGGGAGCGAGATCCATGTGCTGCTGTTGTTTATTTGGATCTGCACTTTTCTGTTGTCCTCTCCGATAGAGGTAAGGGAGCACGAGAGGAGCAAGCTAGACATGCCGTGCTGAGTGCTGCTTCGAGTGGAAGAGAGAAGAGAAGGGAGGAGGTGAGTGGCTGCGGCACGGAGGAAATGGAGTTGATATGTGAGGGTAGTTTAGGTAAAAATAGGATTTAGTTAAGGTTAGGAATTGTCTAGATGGATTTTGGATGGGTCGATTGAGCCAACACGATATAGTTAAATCCATAACATAATTTGGATACGGTTTTATCTTATCTTATTATTACTAATTGGAGGCTCCTTTTGAAGCCCTCCACGTTAATTCTAGTAAGACACCCTAGAAAAAAAGATAAATACTAAAAATTCTCACAATAATCAAAAACATCTAGCCATCAATCTGATAGATTCTAATAATCTAACCATTGGATCTATTATATTTTTCTAAAGAATTACCCACCCCTGCCATTATAAAATTAGTTTAAAGTAACCCCTAATAATGTATCTAAATTACCCGTCTTTGCCATTATAAAAACTAACTTAAAACAATCCCCTAATATCCATCTGAATAAACTAACTCTGTCATTAATCTACTAGCCCCGGCAGGTCGCGTTACTGATGCTGCGGATGGGGGACGGACGGGAGTGACGAGTTGCTGCTACAACTCCTGAAGAAAGAGAATACCGAGAAGTTTCATACTGCCACTATTGAAAGTTTCTAGCTAGCATGTGGTTAGGATCACTAGATCAATGGTAGCCTGCTGCCCTGCTGGGCACATCAAAATAAGGGGACCTATTTGACCCACACATTCGTATGATTCTAGGATCTTGGCAAACTAATTCTACTATTGGAGCAAGTGATGTTAAATTGCAAGATCGAGAAATTGTTTCGGGGTTGAGACCTCTTGATCGACAAGCTCTATCATACATAGGCTACACGCAATCTAAAATCAAAGTAACAAAATCCTGATTACATATTGGTCGATAGCTTATATATTGTTATTCCTAAATAATTGTATCATTCGGTGCTGTGAGCCAATGACCGATGATCAATCAATTAGATTTGACCTGGTGTACGTCTAGACTAATTAATAAGAATTCTAAACAACAAAGGGTCATGTGACCGTATTGCAAGGGGTCCACATGAAGTCATGAAAGATGCCGACCATGATATGGCAATAACAATATCAAGCAATATGATATCCTAAGAACTATGTAATGGAGTTATTTCATATGGGTAAGTGTGCGTGCTTATTTGTGAGCATCTACGTCTGTACTGTGTTTCTCAAAATAAATATATTGGGGACCAAGGCTCCAAGTTTTTTCTTTTAATTCATTAATTAGGGCCTATAATATGATAAGGTTCTACGGCCGGGGTCAGTAGCCATAACGTGAACCTATGCAGGATCTGCGTAGTGCCCTTTGAAACAAATGAAGAGAGTGTGACCCAAGGTAACATTGTTGAGTTATAGTCAGATTTATAAACCATACACATAGCCGTGTTCGTTTACAGATTTTAACCATATCTTTTAGATAATTAAGGTAGACGAATTTAAAGTATGGTACGCCAGTCAGTGTATCTAAAGGAAGGGATGATAGTTTGCAGTTAAAGTGTTACATGGAAGTAGGATAAACCCGCAAAACTTCGTGCATGTAGCTTTTTAAATTATTTCCTTTTGTTATTATCTCAGACATTGATGTTAGGTTCCATGTCCTAAAGTTAAAGCATTAGAGTGATGTAGAAAACTTTAGCTAAAACTAAAAATATTGAGGAAGTAATTCTTTTTTAACCAATGTTTCTATGTGGATTTTATTCTAAATACAGTTAAATTGGTGTGGTAAATTAAGATGATGAAAAATAAATAAATTTTTATATGGATAAAAAAATATGAATTATGATGTTCTTTATGTAGCCCTCCACAACCAAAGATATGAAGAATTGAGAATATTATGTATATTGTAATTTTTTATCTATTTCTATTTTCTAAAAAATATTAATCCGTGCGGTAGCTCGGGTTGATAGACTAGTTTTAACTAGTAACAATGCCCACGTGACATGCGCGAGCTATCTTTATATGACTGCAAATATAAAATAATCTTTTTTATACTACATAGATATAAAATCAATAACATTAGATTTAAAGAAATAGATAATGTATATAGATTTTTTTTCTGTTATTGAGGTCCAAAGAAGATTGCTATTTTTTTAGCCAGCTTCCAGATATCAATACAGTCAAATAAACGATCTTACATAGGATAATTTAGAATCCTCTAAATAAAAAGGAAATCAAATAAAAAAACCATGATATTAAGCAGATAATGACCAAATCGTTTGAGGTGGAGAGCACCCGCAGCAAGTGTCCCCCGCCGACGGCCAAGCAGAAGCAGCCCGTCCGGTCTCGTGCACAGTGGCGGAGGACGGAAAAAATTTAAGGTATGGCGAAGTTGATAGTGTACACAGCTAAGTAAATTTTTTTCAAGTATTGTAGTCTATACATGCTAACACAGGAGACATGTAATTGTCTTTCAAGAATTAAATATAGAAGTTTATAGCATATGCATAGAAATAATGTAATATTTAAAGATTCAAGTGAAGTCAAGAGAGACAAACCAAGTGACATTTGAAGCTTCATTTGCGTTTAGGATACCTAGGCAACTGCATTTGCCTATCTTTTTTCTTCTGAAATGCTTTCTTGATTGTCTCCGGATTAATTCTTTTAAATATCTCTCGCTCAATGTAGCATACCATTAAGTCATTAAGCCAGGCATCGGACATAATGCCAACTCAATGAGCCGATAAACCAATGGAAATACAATATGCCTTTCAAGTTCAACCATTTTTGCGGCCAGGCTTGCAAGATTATGACAAACTCTAAACTCATCAATTCTTCTCACATGAATAATAAATGTTTCAAGCTGATCTCTTATGGTGTCCCTATTAGAATCAGAGAAATCATCACGGTATATCTCTGTAAGCCAAGCAAGCTTCTCCACATTAAATTTAGAGAAGGATTCTCTTGGGTCAAGACAAGAAAAGCAAACGAGCAATTCTGAAGATGTCTCATTAAACCTATGATCCAACTGTGGTAATAGCATCTATAGCAGCATAGAAGGTATCAACACGAAAGTGATGGTCTTGAGTTATATTGTTCTTCCCACCTTTTCTAGATCTGCCAAATCTTGGTACTGGTTCATTCATATTTGGTACTGGAATATCATTTTCATTGAAAATTTTGTGGCTTCTTGGAGTAGTGGTTCCCAACCATTGTTCCTCAGGTTTATTAAACGTGTATTCACATCAGCAACCAAAGTCATGGCCTGTACAACATTCTGATCCTTCCTTTGCAAAATAAGAGATAGTTCATTTGTGATCCGTAGGATTTTCAACATTAACTTCATGATGAAGACAAAGCTAAAAGACTCCATGATTTCCACCAATCCTCCTGCCCTAGATGGATTACGCACCTCCTGATGCACAATTTGTAGAACTTCAATCACTGCATCCCACATTGATTCAATACGAAGTAAAGTCTTGTAATGAGAACCCCATCTTGTATCTCCAGCTCTAGCCAAGGATGTTGCCCTCTTCCTGAAGAAATCTCTCCACTGTTCAACTTACCCAAAAGAATCCTGCGTTGCTTTTCTAGTAATGTATTCATTCCTCTTGCAAGATGAAGTAGTGGTGTTCACAATCAAAGAGACATATTCAAAGAAATCCTCAATAGACGAGCAACATCTTGAGACAACAACAACCACTAATTGCAATTGATGAGCAAAGCAATGGATATAGAAAGCATATGGGTTCTCGTCACGAATCAACTTCTGAAGGCCATTGAATTCTCCTCTCATATTAGAAGCTCCATCATACCCTTGCCCTCGTAAATTTTAAATATGTAGCCCATGCCCACCAAGTACTTCAATCACTGCTCTCTTCAATGCTTCTGAGGTTGTCTCCCTAACATGCTTAATACCCAAAAATCTTTTGATTACTTTTCCTTTATTGTTCACAAACCTGCAACAAAAGGGGTAGTATGATAATTAATTGCTTATGTGGTCAAAAAATATGATAACCAATTGGCAATAGATAAACAAATGTTTACCTCACAACTACGGCCATTTGTTCTTTGACTGGTATATCACGAGACTCGTCGATAAGAATGGAGAACAGACAACCTTCCATCTCTTGCTTTATTGCTTTGGTGACCTCCGCTGCACAACATTCTGCAAGTTCTTTTTGAATTGTTGGGGAAGTCATCTGGGCATTTTGGGGGCATGTCTGATCATCAAATGCAAGCTTCACTTGTTCATTCCTTTCTTTGTACCAATCAAGAAATTCAAGGAAATTGCCCCTATTCAAAGAAGTAAGCGACTCATCGTGTCCACGGAATGGTTCACCTTGCAATGTGAGCCAACTCACAATACCCAAAGATGTATCCAAACGAGTCTCGTACTTGATTAGTGCATCTTTGGTATATTTTGTAACCTTGTGTTTCACACTGGTTCTCTGATTATCAAAATCCTCATATGCTGTCCTACATTGATTATGGATTCTTCCATCATGCTTTGGGAGTGCCATGTATGCATTCTTCCAAGTGTTAAACCCCAATGTTGTAAAGACATCATAACCAAATTTGTCATCCATTCAATCATGCTTAAATAGATAACAATAAAAGCAATAAGCCTTGTCCTTCTCCACACCGTATTCAAGCCAATTATGTTCCTTGAACCATCTTTCCTTAAAGCATCTATTGCCCTTTGTTCGAGGGAAATTATAACCAATAGGTTGAGTTGGACCCTTAGCTATGAAAGCCCTCCTAACTTCATCTCTAATGTCGACAGAAAATTGATCAATTGGAATACGAAGTCCCGGGTAAGTGATAATGTGATCCAGGTTGAACTGAGTTATAATACCTTTAGCTTCACCCGCCATGTCATTTTCAATCTCTTCTTCCATTTGTTCGGTTGCCATATCATTTTCGAGCTCCTCTTCTACTGCAGCAACGGCCTGTTCAAACTCATCTGAATCGTAATCATATTCCTCCTGTTCTGCTTGCTCTTGAACCTCTACTTCAGCGTTAGAAACATTTGAGTTGCTGCCATGGGACCAAAAAGTCCTTAAATCTGCATTTGACCAACACCCATCACTCGCCCTGTTCGTCTGGATGGTTTCCAGTCAGTGAATAATGTTTTTCTCTCAGCAGAAACCAGCACCAGCCGCCAGCCACTAACCAGCCAGCAGTGTTTTTCTCTTAGCAAAAACCAGCGCCAGCCACCAGCCACCAGCCAAACGAACAGGGCAACTAAAGATCTAAATATATGAGTAGAGCACAAACACAAAATAAGTTTATTTCTACATTTGCCATACAAAAAAGTGCAATACGTACCTCTGCTTTTGAAATTGCCTTTGCCCTTTCCTTTTGGTTCCATATTTACTTGATTACTTTCACTGCATTCATAAATTAACCAGCCAAATTCATAAATTAACCAGCCAAATTCAGTATTTCAATAATTAATCAAATAAAAAATTTAGATAAACAACAAAGGAAAACAAAATGTTTCCATAATTCCATTACGACATTACCTGATGACCTGATGTCTTGATCCTTGATGGGCTGATCAGAATCAGATCGTACACCTGATGCCCCAGCTCCTGGCCTGTGCTGTTTGTGGCGTTGCACTTGCTGGTATTTCATTGCCGCCCTGCCGGCTTACTCGTGCTGCCCTGAAATTGTGTCGCGTCGGGCGCCGCCGCTGCCGCCGGCATGCAGGAGAATCGAATGGCAAAGCCAAAATACGACCCGTCGCTGCGTGCCTGCGTCGAGGGTAAGATTCTGAAGTCGAAACGAACTCGTCATTTAGGCCCAAAAGAAAGGATTCACTTTATTATTTAAGCCCACGTGTAGACAAAGCCCAGCCACAAGCCCACAAGGCCCAAATACCGGTTCAGGGACTTCTTCTTCCTTGCTAGTCTGTACGTGAGTTCAGAGAGCTCAAGACTTCAACGTTTGGCATCCATGGCGGATGGATGGCCGTGGCAGGCGATTCAATGGGGGGGGTCTCCAAAAAAATCAAGGTATGACGGCCGCCATACCTTGCCATACCGGGCCCTCCGCCCTGCTCGTGCACCTGCATCCTTGCACGCTGTTAGTAGCCTGCTCCCCTGCAGCTAACTCGCACGTAGCCCGGTGTAGAGGCCGGCAGTTAGCTCTCCGCTCTCCTGCAATCCCAGCTGCCGGTGCGCTGCTTCTTCTCCCCCCGCCGGCCGCCGTCGAAGCCGCTTGCAGTGTTCGTGGTGCGCCTCCCATCCGCCAGATCTCGCTCATGCCCGAAGACCTCGCTGTCCTTGCCGACACTGGAGGACGACCTCGCCCGCGCCATTGCCGTCCTAGCCCTTCCCGCGCTCGCCGATAATAATGTCGAGGTAACGGCAACGTTTTCCGTCGCTGACCCAAAGAACGAGTCGCCGCCGACAAGTAAACTGTTGAACGACGTCTACACCAGGGCTAAAATGGGCTGGGGATTCCCGGATTTCATCACCTTGGCAGATGCCAAGTCACAGTATGCAGGGCACGATGATAATGGCTCCCTTACCATATGTTGCCATGTTGAGGTTCTCGCCAAGTCCTGCACCAGTAGTTCTAGCGCAGCTGCCACCGTCGCTGGAGGCGGAGGCGGAGCCACCATCCCCGTGCCGCCGTCCAACATCGCGTGGCACCTTGAGCAGCTGCTGGTTAGCGAGCAAGGCTCAGACGTCAAGTTCCTAGTGGAACAAGGGACAAGCGTGTTCCACGCGCACAGGCTCGTGCTCGCCGCACGGTCACCGCGCCTATATGAGGCAGCGGCGGCAGAAGCCGCCGGCTACAAGGACGATGATGGCCATGTACGGATCGATGACATGAAGGCTGTTGTCTTCAAGGCCTTACTCCACTTCATCTACACCGACCAGCTGCCGCCATGTTTCGGTGGTCGCCTCAGAGATGACATAATGGGGGCAGCCAGGTGACGTGCTCGCGGCGGTGATTCGGTACGGTCTAGAGAGGCTCAAGGCCATGTGCCAGAACATACTGGCCGAGTTCATCTCCACGGAGAATGCGCTGAGCGCGCTCAAGATAGCGGACCGGCTCCATTGCCAGGAGCTCAAAGATTACTGTCTGGACTACATCTCGTCGCCACATGTAGCGAAGCAAGTGATGAAATCTTTCAGGTCCTTTTTTGAGTAACTAATCGCTAGCTTTAGATATGTATATATACTTATACTGTTACATGGAATTGGGATTGTGTTCTTTTTTGGATATGGATAAGTTAAAGTTACATTGATGTATTCTCCACACCAATGCAGATTGGCCATAAAAATATGTGATGATGAACTAATTAAAATAAGTTTGTAAAGTTCTAGTGCATGCATGGGCCAAACCTTTTTCTTGTTGTCTTGCTGGCCTCTGACCTTCAGAGTCCAATGTTGGCATGTTACTAGAATTTAAATATAAGTCTAACTATAGGTTAGAGGCCAGTTTCCAAGGTGGAATTTTCTACATACTCACATCCGCATCTTTGGTGAATAGCTTTGCCCGAGCGGCTCGCCCCAGCGCGCCGCCAGGCCCCCCTCCCTCCCCTTGCCTCTGCCATAGCAGCTCGCGGGAAGTCCGGCACGTGCAGGGATGGCGGCGGCAGGGATGTCTTCCTCGTTGGGAGCAGGGCCCTTTGCTCCTCTCGCCAACGAGGATGCAGCGGCTCACGCGGTCGTCGTGTTCGTGCTCTACTCCGGCACTGCTGCAGCCGGATCTAGCCATGGCGTCATTGGATTTGTCGCCCCTATGGCTGGATCTAGAGTGCCCCGGCGCGGATTTGCGGTAATGGTGATCGGGTGCTGGCGTGGCTCCTATTGGCTTCTCGTAGGAGCTGTATGGCGGTCTGGCCAGCGTGTTGGAGTGGAACCGGTCGCCGGTGATCCCCGTCCATGGTGCATCCTCGCAGGTTGCCTGATTTTCAAGTAAATGTAAGTGCATGGCCTACGCTGGATCTCTTCTTCGCCGCAAGGTATGTCGGCGGCCGGTCGGACCAAGGATGACAAATCCAGATTGGAATGACTCGTCCTGGTCGGATTTGATCGTCGACGGGCCTTTGCAGTCTTGGGAGACCAGCGGTGGGTCGTCCTCACCCAGGCTGCTCATGAGGTGTGCAACGCCCGGGCCCTAGATCGATGTACCTTGTTGGCGGCCGGAGGCGGCGTATACGGTACGCACATGAATGATTGGATCTGCTTGTTGGTCAGTAGTTTCTTTATTGGTTGTCACATCAGCAAGTGCTTGGCGTAACTATATAAGTCACTTGGGCCAATGGGCGGTGAATTCGGAACGACAGTGATGCTCCTTTGCTTGTCGCCACTCACTGCTTGATGGCGGTGACACCTACGGGGGCCACTTCTCCTCGCTGGAGGCGTCGTTGCACCCTACAATGCCGAATGGATTTCTCCCGAGTGAAAGCCCAAGATTGGTTTATCCAGTCACGCGACGGCGACATCTTTGATGTTGTTTTCTTCCTGAATACGTCACATTGGGAGGATCAAAGTGACTTCAATGTTGGTTGTTGCACTCCAGGGCTTGGTTGCCACTCGGTATCCGGTGTCTCCAATGGCAGACGGTGTCTTATGGAATCACTTTTCCTGGTGGGAGGTGAAACCGTTATGACGCTATTCTCAGCTTGGTGGTCAGAGTTCGTTCAATGGTTGAAGTTACTATTGCATCTTTGTTAGATTTGGCTAAGGCTCTGGTTGTGTGTTCACCTGCATGTGGCGAACCTGCTTCTTTTGGAGTTGATGTCACGTAACAAGCCGGAATGTTGCAGACGACTACGGGTGTGTTTGGATACTTGTGCGTCTTTAGCCTGCCCCGCACCGCTGAGCCAGTCCCCCTCTGGCTAGGCCGGTTGCATGCACAACAGCATGATTGGTTGCATGCATGTCTTCAGTCTGGCTCATCAAAACAGTTGTTTGGTTGCATGTCTTTTTTTCGTTTTTTATGCACAACACCTATAGCCTTTTCTACTTGTGCTCTCATTGCATTGGTCCAGCTTGGCTCTCTAGATATGGCCGATTCGCTCGTCTCTTTGGAGCGTGGCCGTGGGGGTTCTTTTGCACGCGTGCAGCCTAGCTCGCATGGTGGACCAGGCAACCAAACTGGCGGCACTTGCATCTCGCCAGTCTGGTTCTGCCTCAGTCAGGTAACCAAACGCGCCCTACATGAACTATCTGTTAGAGTTTTTTTTATCAGTGATCATATGATGTCTTAGCTATATGTCATCTTGGATGTGTGCTTTTGTTTATTATGGTGGCATTTGTGTGTAAGAATTATGGATGGATGCATTCTCAATTGAGAATGACTTAAGCCAAAAGTAAACTTTCCATCATCGGAGAAAGGCTCCAAGTTGTCAGTATAATCTCATGTTCACTTTAGTATGCATTCCGCGTGGACGACGTCATTGTATCGTACCAGTACTGGCTAGCCAATCCATTTTGGCGAGTACAAAGATATATATAAATTTTAAAAATGTTACGCTTATTAGATAAAGAAATTTATTTACGGACGCAAGTTGTGAAAATTGATAGCATGTGACAGTCTCCTTTTTTCTCAACGTACGATTGTTGCTGGACATCGTGGAAATACACATACTTGTCATTTACTTGACACACTAATATACGTCCAAGTTCTTTATTAAATAGCTCTTTCGATGTGGATACGCAGCCAAAGAATTTATTCATGTTTTAATATGTAAAAATTCTACTGTCACTAATTTGAGACTCTAAATCTTCCAGATCAATCCTCATAAGACATCAGAGAAAAAAAAGACAATCACCTTAAAAAATTTTAGAAAGATTATAAATCTGTGGCCATCACGTCGGTAGACTCTAATCACCAACAAGAATAGCATGATCTATTTTGTTTTCTAAAAAATTACTTACCTCTGCCATTATCAAATTACACAAGTTCATCCAGGTTCTGTAAGCTCTCAAAAAAAAAGATATGGAAAATGGCGTCTGTACATCCAGGTTTCAGAAACGCTTTATTCCCATATCATCCGTATGCATGCTCATCGAGTTCCTTCACAGTTGATAAGCAGCCGAGTACAGGATGAATTTGCATGGAAATTAATGATGACCCACCCGGGAGCCCTTGACGCGACGTCGTTTAGACGACTGTGTGAGAGCACGTAGCAAGCTGTCCTCGAGCTGTCGTTTCTTCACCTTTTCGTCTTCGGATGGCGTCAACGCAAAGATGAGAGGGGAGAGGAGGCTGGGGCGGTAACCTCCGCAGATGTTCCACCGGCAAGACGGCGACCAAGCCGAGTCAGAAGAAGATGGTGACGAAGACGAAGCTTCCGGGAGCTGCAGTTGCTGGCCAAACAACAGAGGACCAACGTTGGAAGATGATGAGTATGCTCTCGTGCTATGCTTGTACATTGAGTTTCCATGCATGTAGCACAACATTTGCGCGTGGTCAAGACAGGCACCACTTGGCGCGTTGAAGTAGAAGGGGTCGTCGTCGATGTAGAAGCTATAGCGTAGATCCCAGTACAGCTTGTCATCGTCGTCGGCCTTGTCCTGGAGCACACCCGGCGGCGCCATGACCCAGAATTGGACCTCCCGGCGGTGAGGTTTCAAGACGTCCACAGCGAGGCATATCTGCCCATTGAGATCAAAACCATTGGCCAGCATCTTGGTACGTGTATAATCATCGTAGTTGAATGGTCGACCATACATGGAGCGTGTCATCTTGGCACGTGTATAATCATAGTTCATGGAGCGTGTCATCTTGGTATGTGTATAATCATCGTAGTTGTATGGTAGACTGTACATGGAGCGCGTCTCGGTCGCCACATCGAGTACGAGCATTCGCGCGGCACGGCCTCCTGACATGGCATCCCTTTCCACCGTCACGTATAGCCTCCCGTCGATGTACACTGGCAGAGGCGAGCTGTGCATCTGGCGATAATGGGAGAAGTAGGAGTATTGGCGCCAGACACCGCCGCGGCCGCCGCCGCCGTCTAAGGTGTACACGGCTATGTAGCTGGTAAAATGCAACCATTCGTCTAAGGTGTATCGTGGGAAGGAAAACCTGAACATCTTGTATTCCCTGGTGGACGGGCTGAACCCTAGGACATAGCGATGCGACATTTGTATGACATCATCGCCGCCCTCCCCGGAGATTACGATATCGCCGGCCTTCGTCCTGAAGACAGAGAGTGGAGGCGCCTTGGGGAGCTGCACCGTCTCGCCGGTGACGGGGTTGCACACGACCACCGGCGCTTGGTCGTAGTCGAGGGGAGCTGCAGCTGCTGGCCAAAGAACAGGGGACCAACGTTGTTGGAAGATGATGAGTATGCACTCATGCCATGCTTATACAGGGAGTTTCCATGCATGTAGCACAACATCTGTGCGTGGTCAAGACAGGCACCCCTCGGCGCGTTGAAGTAGATGGGGTCGTCGATGTAGAAGGTATAGCGTAGATCCCAGTACAGCTTGTCATCATCGTCGTCGGCCTTGTCCTGGAGCTCACCTGGCGGCGCCATGACCCAGAATTGGAGCTCCCGGCGGTGAGGCTTCTAGACGTCCACAGCGAGGCACATCTGCCCATTGAGATCAAAACCATTGGCCAGCATCTTGGTACCTTTATAATCATCGTAGCTGTATGGTAGACCATACATGGAGCGTGCCATCTTGGTACGTGTATAATCATAGCTCATGGAGCGTGTCATCTCGGTATGTGTATAATCATCGTAGTTGTATGGTAGACTGTACATGGAGCGCGTCTCGGTCGCCACATCGAGTACGAGCATTCGCGCGGCACGGCCTCCTGACATGGCATCCCTTTCCACCGTCACGTATAGCCTCCCGTCGATGTACACTGGCAGAGGCGAGCTGTGCATCTGGCGATAATGGGAGAAGTAGGAGTATTGGCGCCAGACACCGCCGCGGCCGCCGCCGCCGTCTAAGGTGTACACGGCTATGTAGCTGGTAAAATGCAACCATTCGTCTAAGGTGTATCGTGGGAAGGAAAACCTGAACATCTTGTATTCCCTGGTGGACGGGCTGAACCCTAGGACATAGCGATGCGACATTTGTATGACATCATCGCCGCCCTCCCCGGAGATTACGATATCGCCGGCCTTCGTCCTGAAGACAGAGAGTGGAGGCGCCTTGGGGAGCTGCACCGTCTCGCCGGTGACGGGGTTGCACACGACCACCGGCGCTTGGTCGTAGTCGACCGCGAAGGAGAGGAAGCCGTTGCAGACGCCGGTGAGGGTGTATCCGCTTGGGATGGCGGCACGGCGCATCGCCTTGCCGGACGAGAGGTTGAAGAAGCTGGCCTCGTCGCGCCTACCGGGCTCGCGGTTGACGGAGACGAGCAATGCCTCCGACGATGACTCCGACGGTGTGGCGGCATGGTCGTCGGCCGCGTGGAGGTTGCGGAAGGAGGGGTCTCCGACGATGCGGCACCATAGCTTGGAGACGCATGACGATCTGACAACGTCCTTGATCGGCAGCCTCGTGAAGATGTCTTGTAGGATCTCGATTGGAATATCCATGCTACGCTCAGATTCCTGAGGGCGTTCCATTGGGAGAGAGAATAGATTATTGAAACCCTAATTATTTGATGGCTTTTCTTGCGCTGGTCCTCCGGAAAAATATATATGGTAGTAGGAGCGAGGGCCTTTTCAAGCTTATTATCTCTATATACTTTTCGTAAGGGGACTGGTAAACCTATTTTATCTCTAGTTACACCGATCTTCGTTGATTAAGAAACTATCAAGGTTTTATTTGCAAAATTATTCCCAACAGCTGAATTAATGCTTATACTTTATTATTATATAGGCATAGATATACTGTAGATTTAGACTTATATATTTTATCCCTAGGATTCGTCGTACCTATCTTCATTGATAAAGAGATTGTTGGCAACTCCATGCACGCCCAAACTAAATGGATTCTAGCCTCAGAAATGTGTATATTTGATCTTAATAGGATATTCAACCAAGTAGCCCTATAAATCTTGTTTTAACTAGGTAAGTACTCGCGCGTTGCTATGGGTATAATATATGGAGCAAAGATAAATTGGGCATACGAAAATTCAATTTTAATAGCTACAGGATCGCACCAAAGTCCATGAAAGCTAGTTACTTTTATTTATTTTTCGCGCTCAACCTCTGTCTCATCCAGAAAGTCATCTGCATCACTGTCAAAAGACACCTCATCCAGTTGGCCCTCTAAACCCTGCTCGCCAATCTCCATCACGACATCCGTCCCATTAGAACTAGACCCCGATGGCAATTCTGATTGTTTAGATGAGCTAGATCCATCCTCCTTCACTTTACCTTTACTACCCCTGACTTATCTTTCTCAATCTGGTCCTTATCCTTTCCTTCATCTCCTTCTTTGTCCACATCCATATTTGCCTTGGATGAGAGCTGCTCGTTCAAAAGGTATGGCTCAACGACAAACTGAAGTTCAAAATATCTTTTTCCAATTACCACATCCATCTGAGTTGGAACCGAAGCCGGGTTAAGCACTGCAACTTGAAACCGGCCAAAGTTATTCTTCCTCGTAGAAATCATATCCACCTTTAGAGTCACTCCAAACTCCTCTTCAAACTCCTCGAATTTCAGTGTCAAGCCATTTTTGAGATCAGCCGCCCCAAAATTCACTATGCACTTCAAGTCAGCCTTTGAGGGAAAAGGAGCAATCTAAACATTGGGGGTGTGAAGCTGGATATCCCACTCAAAACTGCCAGGAACTAAGAGCTTTAGATGCCCGACTAACTGTTCTTACGTCAGGTTACCGCCTTGCACCTTAACCAAAGCAGTGTTTTTGTCCTTCTTAAGCATAGGGATGGGGGCCACGAGGGATATAAAAAAACCTCAGATTGTCGACACCCGAACCCACCAAAAAAGCCATAGGACGATTCTTCTTCGGGGAACATTTTGCATCAACATGTTGAACACTTTCACATATCTGGTAACAAATCACCGCTGTGCAGTCCGCTACAACATGACCCTTCGAGCTATGGCAGTAGTTCTTGCTTTTCTTGGAGGGTTAATTTGATTTACCATTACAAATGTCACGGATGAGAGAAATGCCATTACAATTCACCTATTCGCAAATATGCCATTATAATTCTTACTATATTTGAACGGTGCCATTTTCTACGTCTTTGATTCTTTTAGATCCGTCTTTGATTCCGTTGGACCCACCCATAACCTCCGTATTTTCGTATGGTCCAGAATACCCCGGCTGCTTCTCCTCTCACCACTCGCTGACATGTTGGCCCTACACCATCTTCTTCCTCCTTCCTTTCTTCTCCAACCGGCCAAGCTGCTGTCCACCCCCTCCCCCTCGCGTGCACCGCCACAGCCATGCTTCCCCGGCCCCAATCCTCTTCCTCTCCACCTCCTCAGCTCGGCAGCAAAACTCAGCTCGGCACCATGGCCGCACATGGATGGGGATGCTGCTTGCGGCCGGCGAGCAGAGAGGCCGCAATCCATCAGTGACATCCTCCACGCGAGCTGGCAAGCAGCGAGCGCATCTTCGGCGAGCAAGCAGGCGGTGACGGTGACCGCGCGAGCCAAGGTGTGCCGCCACCACCGAAACGGACGTGGCCGCCGCCAAATCGAAGCGCCGGAGCCGAGCTAGAGCTGGCGCTTGTGGAGTTGCGTGGAGTTCCCATCCCCGGCGGCGGCTGCAGCGGCGTAGTACCGCGCTCCGACCATGGGGCCATGGAGGCGCGTCCTCGAGCCTCACGGGCCGCGCGCGAAAGCTCCGCCGCCGCCCCGAGGACCGCTGCAGCGCCGCGCTGTCCTCCGCCGCCGGCGCGCCGCTGCCCCTGCCGTCTCCGCACTCGCCGCTGGATCTCCAAGGCCTGCCACCGCTCCACCCCGCCATGGCCGCCGCCGCAGCAGGCGCAGGCGAGCAGGAGCAGAGCGCGCTCGGCAGCGCAAGGCCGAAGAAGGCGGCGAACCTGGAGATGAGGTAGGAGAAGACGCCGTTGGCGAGGAGCAGCGCGTACGCGAGCACCTGCAGTCGGACTTGCCGTGGAATCCAAGAACAGAGGAAGGGAGGGGGAACGTGAGGAAGGGGATGACAAGTGGGCCCCACTCGTTAGTAACTAGTGTGAGAAGAGTACCCAAGGGTAATATTGTCCATATGAAAATACTTGTGTGCCCGGTACCCTGCAGCTGGGCCCAAAGACTTCAAAGACGTATATAATGGCATATTTCAAAGGGAGTAAAAATTGTAACGGCAGTCTTCAGAATAGGTGAATTGTAATGGCATTTCTTCGATCTGTGACGTTTGTAATGGTATAAATCAAATTAACCCTTTCTTGGATGCCTTCCCCTCCCCAGCTGCTAATACTTGCTTTCCCAAAGCAGCAGAGGCCACTCAGGCCACTCCTGCTAATTTTTTCTCCTCCCCAGGAATTACTACTGCATGAACCGGTACACCTGCCGAAACAAAACCTTGCTGATTCACCTGCTGCTGCGTGGCTGTTGCTTGCAATCCCTGAGCCTTGTTATGTAACACATGTGCACCAGGGGCGTGCTGGGAACTGAATGGAGCTAGGTGGTATCCCCCCCGTTCCATGCTGTCCAGGGACCTGCATCACACCACTAACAGTCTGCCCAAACGAGTGACCACGTCCTGCCTGATTCGGCCGCTGATTATAGTACTGACCCTGACCCATCTGGTGTACAGGACCTCTTCCCATTTGATGCCGACCACGCCCACGATCACGACCCCGTCCACGCTTCCGAGACCATCCACGACCACCTCCATAACCTGGCTCGAAATGCGTTGCCCCTCCGAAAAACCCCTGAGCGACCCCGGCCATGATGACCGACAGAACCGAACTGATTACCTTGACCATGTTGGTAGCCGCCCTCCATGAAGCCTCCGAGAAACTGCCCCTCTTGCTGATTTTGGACGTTTTGATGCCCTTGAAAGCCCCCACTGCTAGCCCCTCTCAACTGATGGTGATTGCCTTGACCAGCTCCCAAGTTACGATTCTGCTGACCACCAGCGCCATCGAAGAAACCCATCTAAACATTGCCTCCGTGTGTGAACTGTGTACCTTGGCCTGCCGCACTAGGAGCCCCTCCACTGCAAGTGATGCCCGGACCACCACGCCTAGTACCCTGCGCACCGAACCCTCCTCCTGCGCCATCGTTCCCCGACGAGTAACGTCCACTACCAGAATGATCGACATCTGCACCGGGTGGGAAAGCCCTTTAGCACCGGGTTTCCCACCCGGTGCAACTAATCCGAGGCTAAAGGGGTACCCCTTTAGCACCGGGTTGAATCCTTTAGCATCGGGTGCAGCCACGACCCGGTGCTAAAGGGCCTGCCCCGCAGCGCCGTTAGCAGGGCCTTTAGCACCGGGTCGTGATAAATTACTAGAAAATCTTATAAATTACTAGAAAATCTTATAAATTACTAGAAAATCTTATAAATTACTAGAAAATCTTATAAATTACTAGAAAATCTTATAAATTACTAGAAAATCTTATAAATTACTAGAAAATCTTATAAATTACTAGAAAATCTTATAAATTACTAGAAAATCTTATAAATTACTAGAAAATCTTATAAATTACTAGAAAATCTTATAAATTACTAGAAAATCTTATAAATTACTAGAAAATCTTATAAATTACTAGAAAATCTTATAAATTACTAGAAAATCTTATAAATTACTAGAAAATCTTATAAATTACTAGAAAATCTTATAAATTACTAGAAAATCTTATAAATTACTAGAAAATCTTATAAATTACTAGAAAATCTTATAAATTACTAGAAAATCTTATAAATTACTAGAAAATCTTATAAATTACTAGAAAATCTTATAAATTACTAGAAAATCTTATAAATTACTAGAAAATCTTATAAATTACTAGAAAATCTTATAAATTACTAGAAAATCTTATAAATTACTAGAAAATCTTATAAATTACTAGAAAATCTTATAAATTACTAGAAAATCTTATAAATTACTAGAAAATCTTATAAATTACTAGAAAATCTTATAAATTACTAGAAAATCTTATAAATTACTAGAAAATCTTATAAATTACTAGAAAATCTTATAAATTACTAGAAAATCTTATAAATTACTAGAAAATCTTATAAATTACTAGAAAATCTTATAAATTACTAGAAAATCTTATAAATTACTAGAAAATCTTATAAATTACTAGAAAATCTTATAAATTACTAGAAAATCTTATAAATTACTAGAAAATCTTATAAATTACTAGAAAATCTTATAAATTACTAGAAAATCTTATAAATTACTAGAAAATCTTATAAATTACTAGAAAATCTTATAAATTACTAGAAAATCTTATAAATTACTAGAAAATCTTATAAATTACTAGAAAATCTTATAAATTACTAGAAAATCTTATAAATTACTAGAAAATCTTATAAATTACTAGAAAATCTTATAAATTACTAGAAAATCTTATAAATTACTAGAAAATCTTATAAATTACTAGAAAATCTTATAAATTACTAGAAAATCTTATAAATTACTAGAAAATCTTATAAATTACTAGAAAATCTTATAAATTACTAGAAAATCTTATAAATTACTAGAAAATCTTATAAATTACTAGAAAATCTTATAAATTACTAGAAAATCTTATAAATTACTAGAAAATCTTATAAATTACTAGAAAATCTTATAAATTACTAGAAAATCTTATAAATTACTAGAAAATCTTATAAATTACTAGAAAATCTTATAAATTACTAGAAAATCTTATAAATTACTAGAAAATCTTATAAATTACTAGAAAATCTTATAAATTACTAGAAAATCTTATAAATTACTAGAAAATCTTATAAATTACTAGAAAATCTTATAAATTACTAGAAAATCTTATAAATTACTAGAAAATCTTATAAATTACTAGAAAATCTTATAAATTACTAGAAAATCTTATAAATTACTAGAAAATCTTATAAATTACTAGAAAATCTTATAAATTACTAGAAAATCTTATAAATTACTAGAAAATCTTATAAATTACTAGAAAATCTTATAAATTACTAGAAAATCTTATAAATTACTAGAAAATCTTATAAATTACTAGAAAATCTTATAAATTACTAGAAAATCTTATAAATTACTAGAAAATCTTATAAATTACTAGAAAATCTTATAAATTACTAGAAAATCTTATAAATTACTAGAAAATCTTATAAATTACTAGAAAATCTTATAAATTACTAGAAAATCTTATAAATTACTAGAAAATCTTATAAATTACTAGAAAATCTTATAAATTACTAGAAAATCTTATAAATTACTAGAAAATCTTATAAATTACTAGAAAATCTTATAAATTACTAGAAAATCTTATAAATTACTAGAAAATCTTATAAATTACTAGAAAATCTTATAAATTACTAGAAAATCTTATAAATTACTAGAAAATCTTATAAATTACTAGAAAATCTTATAAATTACTAGAAAATCTTATAAATTACTAGAAAATCTTATAAATTACTAGAAAATCTTATAAATTACTAGAAAATCTTATAAATTACTAGAAAATCTTATAAATTACTAGAAAATCTTATAAATTACTAGAAAATCTTATAAATTACTAGAAAATCTTATAAATTACTAGAAAATCTTATAAATTACTAGAAAATCTTATAAATTACTAGAAAATCTTATAAATTACTAGAAAATCTTATAAATTACTAGAAAATCTTATAAATTACTAGAAAATCTTATAAATTACTAGAAAATCTTATAAATTACTAGAAAATCTTATAAATTACTAGAAAATCTTATAAATTACTAGAAAATCTTATAAATTACTAGAAAATCTTATAAATTACTAGAAAATCTTATAAATTACTAGAAAATCTTATAAATTACTAGAAAATCTTATAAATTACTAGAAAATCTTATAAATTACTAGAAAATCTTATAAATTACTAGAAAATCTTATAAATTACTAGAAAATCTTATAAATTACTAGAAAATCTTATAAATTACTAGAAAATCTTATAAATTACTAGAAAATCTTATAAATTACTAGAAAATCTTATAAATTACTAGAAAATCTTATAAATTACTAGAAAATCTTATAAATTACTAGAAAATCTTATAAATTACTAGAAAATCTTATAAATTACTAGAAAATCTTATAAATTACTAGAAAATCTTATAAATTACTAGAAAATCTTATAAATTACTAGAAAATCTTATAAATTACTAGAAAATCTTATAAATTACTAGAAAATCTTATAAATTACTAGAAAATCAATATAAAATGCTAGAAAATCTTATAAATTACTAGAAAATCTTATAAATTACTAGAAAATCTTATAAATTACTAGAAAATCTTATAAATTACTAGAAAATCTTATAAATTACTAGAAAATCTTATAAATTACTAGAAAATCTTATAAATTACTAGAAAATCTTATAAATTACTAGAAAATCTTATAAATTACTAGAAAATCTTATAAATTACTAGAAAATCTTATAAATTACTAGAAAATCTTATAAATTACTAGAAAATCTTATAAATTACTAGAAAATCTTATAAATTACTAGAAAATCTTATAAATTACTAGAAAATCAATATAAAATGCTAGAAAATCTTATAAATTACTAGAAAATCTTATAAATTACTAGAAAATCTTATAAATTACTAGAAAATCTTATAAATTACTAGAAAATCTTATAAATTACTAGAAAATCTTATAAATTACTAGAAAATCTTATAAATTACTAGAAAATCTTATAAATTACTAGAAAATCTTATAAATTACTAGAAAATCTTATAAATTACTAGAAAATCTTATAAATTACTAGAAAATCTTATAAATTACTAGAAAATCTTATAAATTACTAGAAAATCTTATAAATTACTAGAAAATCTTATAAATTACTAGAAAATCAATATAAAATGCTAGAAAATCTTATAAATTACTAGAAAATCTTATAAATTACTAGAAAATCTTATAAATTACTAGAAAATCTTATAAATTACTAGAAAATCTTATAAATTACTAGAAAATCTTATAAATTACTAGAAAATCTTATAAATTACTAGAAAATCTTATAAATTACTAGAAAATCTTATAAATTACTAGAAAATCTTATAAATTACTAGAAAATCTTATAAATTACTAGAAAATCTTATAAATTACTAGAAAATCTTATAAATTACTAGAAAATCTTATAAATTACTAGAAAATCTTATAAATTACTAGAAAATCAATATAAAATGCTAGAAAATCTTATAAATTACTAGAAAATCTTATAAATTACTAGAAAATCTTATAAATTACTAGAAAATCTTATAAATTACTAGAAAATCTTATAAATTACTAGAAAATCTTATAAATTACTAGAAAATCTTATAAATTACTAGAAAATCTTATAAATTACTAGAAAATCTTATAAATTACTAGAAAATCTTATAAATTACTAGAAAATCTTATAAATTACTAGAAAATCTTATAAATTACTAGAAAATCTTATAAATTACTAGAAAATCTTATAAATTACTAGAAAATCTTATAAATTACTAGAAAATCAATATAAAATGCTAGAAAATCTTATAAATTACTAGAAAATCTTATAAATTACTAGAAAATCTTATAAATTACTAGAAAATCTTATAAATTACTAGAAAATCTTATAAATTACTAGAAAATCTTATAAATTACTAGAAAATCTTATAAATTACTAGAAAATCTTATAAATTACTAGAAAATCTTATAAATTACTAGAAAATCTTATAAATTACTAGAAAATCTTATAAATTACTAGAAAATCTTATAAATTACTAGAAAATCTTATAAATTACTAGAAAATCTTATAAATTACTAGAAAATCTTATAAATTACTAGAAAATCAATATAAAATGCTAGAAAATCTTATAAATTACTAGAAAATCTTATAAATTACTAGAAAATCTTATAAATTACTAGAAAATCTTATAAATTACTAGAAAATCTTATAAATTACTAGAAAATCTTATAAATTACTAGAAAATCTTATAAATTACTAGAAAATCTTATAAATTACTAGAAAATCTTATAAATTACTAGAAAATCTTATAAATTACTAGAAAATCTTATAAATTACTAGAAAATCTTATAAATTACTAGAAAATCTTATAAATTACTAGAAAATCTTATAAATTACTAGAAAATCTTATAAATTACTAGAAAATCAATATAAAATGCTAGAAAATCTTATAAATTACTAGAAAATCTTATAAATTACTAGAAAATCTTATAAATTACTAGAAAATCTTATAAATTACTAGAAAATCTTATAAATTACTAGAAAATCTTATAAATTACTAGAAAATCTTATAAATTACTAGAAAATCTTATAAATTACTAGAAAATCTTATAAATTACTAGAAAATCTTATAAATTACTAGAAAATCTTATAAATTACTAGAAAATCTTATAAATTACTAGAAAATCTTATAAATTACTAGAAAATCTTATAAATTACTAGAAAATCTTATAAATTACTAGAAAATCAATATAAAATGCTAGAAAATCTTATAAATTACTAGAAAATCTTATAAATTACTAGAAAATCTTATAAATTACTAGAAAATCTTATAAATTACTAGAAAATCTTATAAATTACTAGAAAATCTTATAAATTACTAGAAAATCTTATAAATTACTAGAAAATCTTATAAATTACTAGAAAATCTTATAAATTACTAGAAAATCTTATAAATTACTAGAAAATCTTATAAATTACTAGAAAATCTTATAAATTACTAGAAAATCTTATAAATTACTAGAAAATCTTATAAATTACTAGAAAATCTTATAAATTACTAGAAAATCAATATAAAATGCTAGAAAATCTTATAAATTACTAGAAAATCTTATAAATTACTAGAAAATCTTATAAATTACTAGAAAATCTTATAAATTACTAGAAAATCTTATAAATTACTAGAAAATCTTATAAATTACTAGAAAATCTTATAAATTACTAGAAAATCTTATAAATTACTAGAAAATCTTATAAATTACTAGAAAATCTTATAAATTACTAGAAAATCTTATAAATTACTAGAAAATCTTATAAATTACTAGAAAATCTTATAAATTACTAGAAAATCTTATAAATTACTAGAAAATCTTATAAATTACTAGAAAATCAATATAAAATGCTAGAAAATCTTATAAATTACTAGAAAATCTTATAAATTACTAGAAAATCTTATAAATTACTAGAAAATCTTATAAATTACTAGAAAATCTTATAAATTACTAGAAAATCTTATAAATTACTAGAAAATCTTATAAATTACTAGAAAATCTTATAAATTACTAGAAAATCTTATAAATTACTAGAAAATCTTATAAATTACTAGAAAATCTTATAAATTACTAGAAAATCTTATAAATTACTAGAAAATCTTATAAATTACTAGAAAATCTTATAAATTACTAGAAAATCTTATAAATTACTAGAAAATCAATATAAAATGCTAGAAAATCTTATAAATTACTAGAAAATCAATATAAAATGCTAGAAAATCTTATAAATTACTAGAAAATCAATATAAAATGCTAGAAAATCTTATAAATTACTAGAAAATCAATATAAAATGCTAGAAAATCTTATAAATTACTAGAAAATCAATATAAAATGCTAGAAAATCTTATAAATTACTAGAAAATCAATATAAAATGCTAGAAAATCTTATAAATTACTAGAAAATCAATATAAAATGCTAGAAAATCTTATAAATTACTAGAAAATCAATATAAAATGCTAGAAAATCTTATAAATTACTAGAAAATCAATATAAAATGCTAGAAAATCTTATAAATTACTAGAAAATCAATATAAAATGCTAGAAAATCTTATAAATTACTAGAAAATCAATATAAAATGCTAGAAAATCTTATAAATTACTAGAAAATCAATATAAAATGCTAGAAAATCTTATAAATTACTAGAAAATCAATATAAAATGCTAGAAAATCTTATAAATTACTAGAAAATCAATATAAAATGCTAGAAAATCTTATAAATTACTAGAAAATCAATATAAAATGCTAGAAAATCTTATAAATTACTAGAAAATCAATATAAAATGCTAGAAAATCTTATAAATTACTAGAAAATCAATATAAAATGCTAGAAAATCTTATAAATTACTAGAAAATCAATATAAAATGCTAGAAAATCTTATAAATTACTAGAAAATCAATATAAAATGCTAGAAAATCTTATAAATTACTAGAAAATCAATATAAAATGCTAGAAAATCAATATAAAATGCTAGAAAATCAATATAAAATGCTAGAAAATCAATATAAAATGCTAGAAAATCAATATAAAATGCTAGAAAATCAATATAAAATGCTAGAAAATCAATATAAAATGCTAGAAAATCAATATAAAATGCTAGAAAATCTTATAAATTACTAGAAAATCAATATAAAATGCTAGAAAATCAATATAAAATGCTAGAAAATCAATATAAAATGCTAGAAAATCAATATAAAATGCTAGAAAATCAATATAAAATGCTAGAAAATCAATATAAAATGCTAGAAAATCAATATAAAATGCTAGAAAATCAATATAAAATGCTAGAAAATCAATATAAAATGCTAGAAAATCAATATAAAATGCTAGAAAATCAATATAAAATGCTAGAAAATCAATATAAAATGCTAGAAAATCAATATAAAATGCTAGAAAATCAATATAAAATGCTAGAAAATCTTATAAATTACTAGAAAATCAATATAAAATGCTAGAAAATCAATATAAAATGCTAGAAAATCAATATAAAATGCTAGAAAATCAATATAAAATGCTAGAAAATCAATATAAAATGCTAGAAAATCAATATAAAATGCTAGAAAATCAATATAAAATGCTAGAAAATCAATATAAAATGCTAGAAAATCAATATAAAATGCTAGAAAATCAATATAAAATGCTAGAAAATCAATATAAAATGCTAGAAAATCAATATAAAATGCTAGAAAATCAATATAAAATGCTAGAAAATCAATATAAAATGCTAGAAAATCTTATAAATTACTAGAAAATCAATATAAAATGCTAGAAAATCAATATAAAATGCTAGAAAATCAATATAAAATGCTAGAAAATCAATATAAAATGCTAGAAAATCAATATAAAATGCTAGAAAATCAATATAAAATGCTAGAAAATCAATATAAAATGCTAGAAAATCAATATAAAATGCTAGAAAATCAATATAAAATGCTAGAAAATCAATATAAAATGCTAGAAAATCAATATAAAATGCTAGAAAATCAATATAAAATGCTAGAAAATCAATATAAAATGCTAGAAAATCAATATAAAATGCTAGAAAATCTTATAAATTACTAGAAAATCAATATAAAATGCTAGAAAATCAATATAAAATGCTAGAAAATCAATATAAAATGCTAGAAAATCAATATAAAATGCTAGAAAATCAATATAAAATGCTAGAAAATCAATATAAAATGCTAGAAAATCAATATAAAATGCTAGAAAATCAATATAAAATGCTAGAAAATCAATATAAAATGCTAGAAAATCAATATAAAATGCTAGAAAATCAATATAAAATGCTAGAAAATCAATATAAAATGCTAGAAAATCAATATAAAATGCTAGAAAATCAATATAAAATGCTAGAAAATCTTATAAATTACTAGAAAATCAATATAAAATGCTAGAAAATCAATATAAAATGCTAGAAAATCAATATAAAATGCTAGAAAATCAATATAAAATGCTAGAAAATCAATATAAAATGCTAGAAAATCAATATAAAATGCTAGAAAATCAATATAAAATGCTAGAAAATCAATATAAAATGCTAGAAAATCAATATAAAATGCTAGAAAATCAATATAAAATGCTAGAAAATCAATATAAAATGCTAGAAAATCAATATAAAATGCTAGAAAATCAATATAAAATGCTAGAAAATCAATATAAAATGCTAGAAAATCTTATAAATTACTAGAAAATCAATATAAAATGCTAGAAAATCAATATAAAATGCTAGAAAATCAATATAAAATGCTAGAAAATCAATATAAAATGCTAGAAAATCAATATAAAATGCTAGAAAATCAATATAAAATGCTAGAAAATCAATATAAAATGCTAGAAAATCAATATAAAATGCTAGAAAATCAATATAAAATGCTAGAAAATCAATATAAAATGCTAGAAAATCAATATAAAATGCTAGAAAATCAATATAAAATGCTAGAAAATCAATATAAAATGCTAGAAAATCAATATAAAATGCTAGAAAATCTTATAAATTACTAGAAAATCAATATAAAATGCTAGAAAATCAATATAAAATGCTAGAAAATCAATATAAAATGCTAGAAAATCAATATAAAATGCTAGAAAATCAATATAAAATGCTAGAAAATCAATATAAAATGCTAGAAAATCAATATAAAATGCTAGAAAATCAATATAAAATGCTAGAAAATCAATATAAAATGCTAGAAAATCAATATAAAATGCTAGAAAATCAATATAAAATGCTAGAAAATCAATATAAAATGCTAGAAAATCAATATAAAATGCTAGAAAATCAATATAAAATGCTAGAAAATCTTATAAATTACTAGAAAATCAATATAAAATGTTAGAAAATCCTATAAATCAATAGAAATTACATGGCATCATCGTTTACTCGGACACTAATAAACTTCCTCTTTACAAATGTTCCTTGATTGTGATCACGCCGTAGATACGGTGTCTCCTCCGCCGCTAACAGGATGCTTGGGTCATCAGCCACTGAGAATGGAGGCCGGCCATCGAGCATATCATAATCTTCATCCGTCTTGTCCTCAACTCCTACGATTTTTCTCTTTCCAGGAAGAACTATATGACGCTTTGGCTCGTCTTGTGATGGGTCCAATTGCTTACCCCCACCTTTCTTATCCGCCCCTTTCTTCGGTCTGCTAGCCATGTCCTTCACATAAAAAACTTGTGTGACAGCTTTGGCCAGGACGAACGGTTCGTCTAGAAAGCCAATCTTGTTTAGGTCCACTAACGTCATTCCATAGTCCGCTTCAACTTTAACACCTCCTCCAGTCAGCTTCACCCATTGGCACTTGAACAGTGGGATCTTCAAAGGTCCGTACTCTAGTTCCCATATCTCCTCTATGATTCCATAGTATGAGTTTGTATTGCCATTGGTGTCTGTCGCGTCGATCCGGACACCACTGTTTTGGTTGGTGCTTTTCTTGTCCTGGGCTCTTGTGTAAAATGTATACCCATTGATGTCGTATCCTTGGAATGTCAAGATCGTGCTCGATGGACCTCTAGCTACAAAAGCTAGCTGCGCATCAATGCCCTCGACACCCATAAGACGTCTTCGCAACCAATCGGCGAAAGTACTATTGTGCAGACGCTGAATGAAGGCCGCAGACTTTGTTGAGTTTTCGTCCCTGAGAATCTGCATGTGCTCCTCGATGTACGGAGCAACTAAGGTTGATTGTTGCAAAACTGTGAGGTGCGCTTTACGAAATGTCTCAACGTCCTTGATCACCATCGATCTTCTCCCTAGTGTGCCCTTTCCACCAAGTCTCCCCTCGTGATGGGATTCGGGCACACCAATCGGCATAAGATCGTCGACAAAGTCAACACAGAATTCAATGACCTCCTCCGTTTCGTATCCCTTAGCAATGCATCCTTCTGGACGAGAACGATTACGGACATACTTCTTTAGGACAGCGAAGAACCTCTCAAATGGGAACATGTTGTGTAGAAATACTGGGCCCAATATACGAATCTCTTTGACGAGGTGAACCAATAGATGTGTCATGATATTGAAGAAGGATGGTGGAAATATCATCTCAAAGCTGACAAGACATTGCACCACGTCGTTCTGTAGCTGATCTAAGTGGTCTGGATTGATCACCTTCTGAGAAATTGCATTGAGGAATGCACATAGCTTCACAATGGCTTTCCGCACGTTTACTGGTAGCACACCCCTGAGTATGACGGGAAGCAGCTGTGTCATCAACACATGGCAGTCGTGAGACTTCAGGTTTGTGAACTTCTTCTCTTTCATATTTATTATTCCCTTAATATTGGAGGAGTAGCCAGACGGAACCTTGATACTGTTCAAGCATTCAAACATGCTTGCCTTCTCTTCTTTGCTGAGAGTGAAGCTGGCAGGATGCAAGTACTGGCGTCCTTTGTCTCTCTTTTCTGGATGTAGATCAGTCCGTTGCTTCAATCGTTTCAGATCCTGACGTGCTTCCAGTGTATCTTTTGGCTTCCCATAAGTACCCAGGAAGCTTATCAAGTTCACGCAAAGATTCTTCGTCAGATGCATCACATCAATCGCGTTACGGACCTCTAAACGTTGCCAATAAGGTAGCTCCCAAAAGATAGACTTCTTCTTCCACATCGCGGCACGACCATCCTCGCCCGTCGGAGCAGCCTGGCTTCCGTCTCCCTTGCCAAACACCACGTGTAGGTCCTTCACCATATCAAATAGCTCTTCTCCACTCCGGTGTCTCGGCTTTGTACGGCGGTCAGCATTCCCGCCAAAATGCGCACATTTCTTTCGTAGCTCATGCTTCGCCGGAAGGAATCGACGGTGACCCATGTACACAACTTTACGACAATGTTTCAAATACATGCTTTCGGTTTCCTCTAAACAGTGAGTGCATGCTTTATATCCTTTGTTTGATTGTCCTGATAGGTTACTTAGTGCAGGCCAGTCGTTGATGCTTATGAAAAGCAGTGCTCGAAGGTCAAACTGCTCCTGCTTGTCCTCATCCCACACGCTAACACCTTCATTCTTCCACAGCTGCAAAAGTTCGTCAACCAATGGTCTTAGGTACACATCAATGTCGTTGCCAGGTTGCTTTGGGCCTTCGATGAGCACTGGCATCATAATGAACTTCCGCTTCATGCAGAGCCAGGGGGGTAGGTTGTAGATACAAACAGTCACGGGCCAAGTGCTATGACTACTGCTCATTTCACCAAAAGGGTTCATGCCATCGGTACTTAAACCAAGCCTAACATTCCTCGCATCAGCATCAAACTCTGGGAATGCTCTGTCGATGTTCCTCCACTGGGATCCATCGGCGGGGTGTCTCAACATGCCATCCTGCTTACGTTCTTCTTTGTGCCAGCGCATCAGTTTGGCATGGTCTTTGTTCCTGAACAAACGCTTCAGACGGGGTATCAGAGGGAAATACCACATCACCTTCGCAGGGATTTTTTTCTTAGAACGCTCTCCCCCAACATCACCAGGGTCGTCCCGCCTGATCTTGTATCGCGCGCAGGTGCAAACCGGACAACGATCCAAGTGTTCGTACTGTCCGCGATAGAGGATACAGTCATTAGGACACGCATGTATCTTCTGCACCTCCAAACCGAGAGGGCAAACAACACGTTTTGCTTGATACGTTGTCGATGGCAATGTGTTACCCTCTGGAAGAATCTTCTTTACGAGTTTCAGTAGCTCCTCGAAACCCTTATCAGTAACACCATTTGCTGCCTTCCACTGCAGAAGTTCAAGTGTGCTACCCAACTTCTTTAGCCCCTCTTTGCAATCTGGGTACAGGTCAGTCTTGTGGTCCTGCAACATGCGCTGTATCTTTTTCAGTTCCTTATCATTGCCGCAGTCTTTCTCGGCATCACGCAACATTTGCCCGAGCCCATCAGTAGGTTCATTTTCCTGAGCAACATCTTCCTGAGCATCGCCTTCCCGAGCAACATCTTCCTCATCGGCATCACCCATTGCAGCATATGCAAAGGAACCGTAGTATTGAGCCAATAACGGAATGTTGTCATCGGCCTCGTCTTCTTCATCTTCATCCATTAGAATTCCTCTTTCACCGTGCTTCGTCCAAACAGAATAATTCCTCATGAAACCGTGCCTCATCAAATGCACTTGAAGACAACCTCTTTGTTTGTACGATTGTATATTTTTACAATGGGTGCATGGGCAGAACATGAAACCGGACGGCGTCCTGTTAGCCTCGGCGGCATCGAGAAACGTCCTAAGGCCATCACGTAAGGCCTGAGCGTGGGGGTCCCCGTACATCCATTGTCTATTCATCTGCATTATTAACCAATAACAAATATACAATACAATTTAAAGATAAAAAATTTAATATATAAATAAATACAAATTATAATATATATTCCATTATATAAATAAATTTCTAAAACTACATTACTATATTCATTAAATATAACATTACTATAAGCCTTATATGATTTGTACTATTTATAAGATTTTCTATTAATTTATAAGATTTTCTAGCATTTTATATTGATTTTCTAGTAATTTATAAGATTTTCTAGTAATTTATAAGATTTTCTAGTAATTTATAAGATTTTCTAGTAATTTATAAGATTTTCTAGTAATTTATAAGATTTTCTAGTAATTTATAAGATTTTCTAGTAATTTATAAGATTTTCTAGTAATTTATAAGATTTTCTAGTAATTTATAAGATTTTCTAGTAATTTATAAGATTTTCTAGTAATTTATAAGATTTTCTAGTAATTTATAAGATTTTCTAGTAATTTATAAGATTTTCTAGTAATTTATAAGATTTTCTAGTAATTTATAAGATTTTCTAGCATTTTATATTGATTTTCTAGTAATTTATAAGATTTTCTAGCATTTTATATTGATTTTCTAGTAATTTATAAGATTTTCTAGCATTTTATATTGATTTTCTAGTAATTTATAAGATTTTCTAGCATTTTATATTGATTTTCTAGTAATTTATAAGATTTTCTAGCATTTTATATTGATTTTCTAGTAATTTATAAGATTTTCTAGCATTTTATATTGATTTTCTAGTAATTTATAAGATTTTCTAGCATTTTATATTGATTTTCTAGTAATTTATAAGATTTTCTAGTAATTTATAAGATTTTCTAGTAATTTATAAGATTTTCTAGTAATTTATAAGATTTTCTAGTAATTTATAAGATTTTCTAGTAATTTATAAGATTTTCTAGTAATTTATAAGATTTTCTAGTAATTTATAAGATTTTCTAGTAATTTATAAGATTTTCTAGTAATTTATAAGATTTTCTAGTAATTTATAAGATTTTCTAGTAATTTATAAGATTTTCTAGTAATTTATAAGATTTTCTAGTAATTTATAAGATTTTCTAGTAATTTATACGTAGGAGCTTCCGGCGGCTGTGTTGGTGTGAGTTAGGGTTGGATGTTTTGGGCTGCGATGGGTTCGATGTCCATACCGAGATCGGCATCCTACCAACCGCACGGAACGCCTTCTTCCTCGTTGGGTTCGACTTCGCGATCGCCTGACACTGGAGCTCAGACCCCGGTGATCGTGGGCGAGATGTGGATCCCCCTCTTTGATCAGTAGCTGGGCAGTCTCCAGACGTTAAAGGCGGCGACACCCTCAAACTTGGAAGCGGCCCCTTCCAACTTCCAGCCGCTTGATTGCGATCATGAAACAGCGAGGCTACGATTTTCCGCGCCATGGACATCGACCGATCCAAAGTCATCCACTACCAGAATCATGCACATTGGCACCGGGTGGGTTCGGTGCTAAAGGGTGGCACCCGAAGGTGCCACCTTTAGCACCGGGTCAAATAACCGGTGCTAAAGGTGGGGGCACTAGCCAAAAATATTTGGATATTTGCGCGTTGCGGGATTCGAACTCAAGACCTCTTGGCTCGCGCGCGTGCACCCACCTAACCATCTCACCTACACAGCGCATGTGATAGGATTAAAGATGCACTCCTTTTGAAGTAGCATGTGACACCTACATTAGCACTGGATCGTATTTATGAACCGGTGCTAAAGGGCCTTTAGCACCGGGTCGTAACACCATCCGGTGCTAAAGGGTGACCTTTTAGCACCGGGTCATAATACCACCCGGTGCTAAAGGAGGGGGACCCTTTAGCACGGGGTTCTAACACCAACCGGTGCTAAAGGGTTCCCGGGGGCGTCCCAATTTCGCACCCGGTGCTAACGTTACATTAGCACCGGATCTTAAGTGCACCGAGACATATGAGGGGTGCGGATGTGAGTTATTCTTGACACAGACACAATCAATCGCCCAGCTTCTTTCGCTTTGCGACATAACGATGCTGTCGACGGCGATTGAACCTGAACATTAACAGACGACGTGAATGTGTCATCGTCTTCGCAAAAACGATTATAGACACCCTGTGGCCGAAGACCATCCAAGGGATCTGCACTACATCGTGTGGAGAGTATTGACGACGACAACACCACTTCATCTGTTTCCTCATCGTTCCTCTCATGAACTAAATCTTCTACTTCATACCTTTGTTGCAGATCACTAACAGCTGCTTGGTTAGCCCACCGATGGCGAAGGTCGCCAATGGGAGCGAACCTCAACCCCTGCCGACCTTTCATCAGCGTACATACCTTTCCTGGCCGCAGCTAGTCCCCGTCGATTAGCAACTCGATCTGCGTCGCTCAGCAAAGGCACAATGCCATGCACTCCACTCGCCGGAGAGAGCGAATATAAAGTATTTTTAAAAGCGCTTCACACAGCTGGTCTGTTTAGTACCTACATGTCATCAATAAACGTGCGTGACACATGAGTTGAGACAAATGTATAGAAGAGAGTTTAGCACGCGCGCACGCGCGGGTTGCAACTATATTTTATATGTTATGTTTAATTTATTTTATTTTATACATGTGCGTGCACACATGTGCCTTTGCTAGTACTATAAAGATCCAAAATTTTTAAGGCCGACGGTCCCACAAATCAGACACACTTGAATTTTTTTCGAACCCACGATTTTCGTCGGACTCTTTAGTCACACTTTTGAAGAAATCATAAAACGTTTCGCCTCGTCACGGAAAAAAACACGCGCTTACGTAAAATCGTCGAGTTCATTACAATACAGTCTCTGACCAACTATCCATTATATAATCTTATTTTCTATTAAACGTAATCTTTATAGTATAGATTTTATATTAAACGTGTGTGTCGCATGTGCATTCTTGCTAGTGATTATGTAAAGATGGACGTTAACGATAGGGAAACATGTGCTTCAATAGTAAAATTTGAATATTTGTATTAATTAAAAATTAACAGGTAACCTATGCTTTTATCCCAACTCCACAAATGGACTGTATAGATGCACCTTCGACCATTTTGACCATGTGCACAATTTCATAATCTATAGGATTTAAGTGCCTCGAACTCCTCGCCCCCACGACCGGCGGCGCCACGAGTTCCCTTCTCCGACGGCCGACCCTGCCCCGAGCTTCTCTCCGCCGACAGCCAGCGCCGCTCCGAGCTCCCCGTCGCCGACGGCCGGGGCCGCCCCGAGCTCCTCTCCCCCAATGGCAGCGCCTCCCCAAGCTCCTCGCCCCCGACGACCAGCGCCGCCACAAGCTTATTCCGCCGCCGCCGACGCACAACCAATCACGTCCACCGATGCCGACTATCGTCGACGGCGGGCGCGGGCGCCTCTTAGCTGCCACGCCACGTCGCCGCCGCGCACCGGTCGGCGCCCCGGCATCTCGCCGGCGCCCGCGCCTCCCTCTCCCGGCCAAGCCTCCCCCTCCTCTCCTATAAAACGAAGCCGCCGGCACCACCCACGAAACCCTAGCCGCTCCTCCTCCTTCCTCCATTGCCGCCGCCGCCCGAAGCTCCGCCTCCACCGTCGATCTCCCTCTCTGGTGAGTCCCCGTCGCCATTCTTCGCGCCCTCGCATGTTCCCGCACCACCTCCATCCCCGCCGGCCTACACCCCTTCCTCTCCTCCACCGTGTAGGGCCGCCGCCGTTCGCCGCCATCCGCCGCCGCTGGAGCTCGTAGAGAGTGGAGCTCGTGGAGCGCCGCCATCGCCGCTCCTCCTCGCCGTCAATGACCTCCGGTGAACTTGCCGCCCTCGGGAACACCTCGTGCTCGCCGTTCCGCTGCAGCTCCACCTTCCTCGTCGCCGGCGCAGCTCCGCCGCCGCCGTCGCGCCATGGCTGCGCCGTGCGCACTCCCGTGGCGTGGGCTGGCCTGGGCCTTTCCCCACGCTGCTGGGCTTTTGCCTCGGGCCGCTGCTGGGCCGGATCTGATCCCTGGCCCGATGTTGGATGTGCTGTGCATGTGTTGATATGTATATATGTGTGTGCTGTTGCTTTCGTGATTTTAGTAAATCCTGTAGAGCTCCAAAAATCGTGATTCTTGTTTTGTTAGATTCCTGTGATGTTGCTCTATGATCTAAAAATATGAAACGACCATGCTACTGTGCCACTTTTTGAGTTATAGATTTATTTTCTCTAGGGATGAAAAATGCATGATAAATTGTATATTGCTCCTAAAATTGCAATTCCAACTTTGTTAGATTCCCTGAGTCATGCTCTGTCCAGAAATGTAGATCAAGTTCACTGTTTGCACATTTCCCTACTGTTTTAGTTTAATCTACCTTTCTAGGGCTGAAACTTTCTGTATTTTTCATATATTGTAGAAATATGATGAAATGGTAAATCCAACTCTGACATTCTTCCCTCACTGTCTAGTTTATGATAAAAATGTGTTTGGCATTTTTACGCTTTGTTTAAATCTGTTTCTTGAATTATATGCTTTAGGGCTGCTTACTTTAATTATTTTGCTGCTATTAAATGAAATTAGATGTTAATATGAACCCAACTCCATCAAATGGTTAGGATAATATTCTGTTGTATTAATTTTACCTTGTAATATTTCTGTTATGTGTGATTTTATTTGAGTAATATCTTGTTATCTAGTCTCGCATGCTAGGAAATTGTTTTATGGTAATTCTTGCAAGTTATGGTGCTTATGTGTAAATTGTTGTGGTGCTTGTGTAATGCTTGCTCGTTAAAGTTCATGCCTTGCCATCATTGTATTGTGTCCAATACTCTATGCATTTCATAAGCATTCTCATTTGCATCACTCCTAATACATGCATATATTCATACATTTTAGAGAGCGAAATGCTGGAGAGCGAAGCCGTTGAGCCCGTGTTTGAGCCCGGTGTTGAAGTGGTCGTCGAAAACGAGGATAACCAAGGTAAGCCGCTAAGCATATTTCTCGACCCTCTTTTACAATAATTTGATTATTATGCTATATTATGGGTTGCATTTGGGTATCTATCTATTTATGTATTATTGGGTAGCACCTATGTCTTTGATGCATTTACCTTCCTTGAATTTCCTACCAATACCTTGTCGCTTGTATAGTTGGGTCAATGTTAATTTAATTTGTTAATGGCTTAGCTATGCTTAGAGTTAGAGAAATGTCACTTGGGTCAAGGGAATGGAGTCATATGTTAACATCACTACTAAAATGGGGTCCTTTCTTATTGTTGGTTAATAATGGAACATGATGATAAAAGTTGGATACGAGACTTGGGCGGATTGTAGGGACACGAGAACGTAGTTGGTGACATAGAGCCGCTCGAGTTCATTAAGGCCCGTCCGTGGATGACCATTGTTTTGAGCACCCTTCCATGCTACCACATATTCAATATAATGGTAAGGATGATCCCATTATCTTAGTTGTCTTGTTCGTTTGGGGCACGGTCCGAGATGTGTGGCCACGGGCTATGTAGAGGGGCCTAGGGGTGTCCCCGGTGGACCTAGTGTTGCCTCCGCACAAGCTAGGCGTGTCTTAAAAGTTTGAGGCTCTTTGTGTAGGGTTGTCATGAGTACCCCTTGTCCACCTTTGGCTGGGTGGGCGAGCCACATGGTCCTCGTGTCGTGTGGGTAAAGTAAGTACACCCTTGCAAGGTTTAAATCAACTCGAATTGCCGCGCTCTCGGTTATGAGCAAGCTCAAAAACATCGGATTCTTCGCTAAGTTATCATTTGGTTATGATATATGTTCCAATGTTCATGCTCTATGTTTATATGATGTTGTCCATGATAATTCACTAAAACTTGTGGTGGGTTTGGGCAAGATTAATATAATATGCTAGCTGTCCATAGGGTGTTATTTCACTTGCTAATGGTCAAAAAACTAAGGCTAGGGTGACTTAAGCTTTTGCAAACTTTACTTAACCTTAAAGCCTCATTCCTTACTACGTCCATATGCATAATCCTTGCTTATATATATTGCGTAAGTCTTGCGAGTACCTTTTGTACTCATGGTGCTGCGGTTACCCAAGTTGCAGGAAGTCCGGAAGTGGTGTTACCCCAATATTGGTGACGAATAGTTCGTGCGGCCAATGCTTGCATCGATGGTGTTCTTGGGCAACAACACCATTCGTTATCTCTTCTTTCCGCTGCGATTCAATGTCTTCGTTAGAGGTTGTTGTTAGGAAGTTTACACCTAAACTCATGATACCCTATTTAAATTTCAGATTTGACCCCTTTTATGTTGAACTTGTAAGCTTATTTGTTGAACTCTTGTAATATCTAAAATTTGCCTTCTATGGTTTATGTGGTGATGAGGAATTTGTAAACGGTACGTGTGCTTGATCTTGGGCATGTTGTGAACACATACCGGGACTACCGGGTTTGCTCTCGCTTTAAGTGAATTGGCCTTGACTACGTGTCCACTAGATGTGGGTTAACACATGGCAAGTTGGAAGACGAGCACGTGTTAGCTCTCATCTTATGTTGAAACGTTCGGCGATTCATTTAAATCGAGTGCAAATTGGGCGGTTCTTTACAGCATCTACCGGTGCTCATCGTCGGAGCTGGGCCCGTTGGGCTCGTGCTCTCCTTCCTCCTCACCAAATTCGGTAAGAGCCTCGTGTCCCTCGCGCAACACCTGTCGCAGCACCCGTTCCAAATCGTGCTTCTAAAGCAGTGCTAGACGGTGGCGTTGAGCTGAGCGGAAGTTCAATGAGGGACCTGACGAATGTGATAAAAAAAAAGTCACCTTTGTGCTTGTTTGGATGGGTTGCTTAGTGGTTCAATTAGCCGCTTAAAATTTGGGATGAGTTGAGAAATTCTTGCGAAGAACGGTAGCCTTTGATGCAGTTATTCGGTTTATTCAAATTCTGCAGGGATCAGATGTGCGGTGATAGAGAAGAATGTGGAGTTCACTCGGCACCCCCGAGCTCACTTCATCAACAACCGCACAATGGAGGTGTGCATTTTTGCAAATGCACTGCTACTTCGCTATTTCAGCTTATGGTGTGTTGTTTTGGGCGGTGGTGTCACGGTTGGCTGGCATTTTCAGATCTTCTGCAAGATGGATGGCTTGGCTGGGGACATCGAGAGGTCCCAACCACCAGTGGATTTGTGGAGGAAGTTCGTCTACTGCACTTCACTCTCCGGTTCCATTCTTGGATCGGTTGATCACATGAAGCAGGAAGGCCAGTTCAGTTCCATTCACGTCGAGCGTTTCATGATTTGCACCTCTCTGCATATGTCTTATGACTGACTATTTTAGGCAGATTTTGACAAGGTCATTAGTCCAATATCAGTTGCACATTTCTCGCAGTACAAGTTAGTCGATTTGCTACTCAAGAAGCTGGAAGGTATTGGTTTCCAGACATGCTTTCCTGGTGAGGTTGGTAACTCAACACAGGGTGTGAGGCTGGAAAGGAAGATATTAATGGGACATGAGTGCACATACCTTCAGCAGACCGATGAGGGCATTTTGGTTGGAGCATCAGTTAATAATGGGGGGAGGATACTAGAGAGAAAGCTACACTGTGATCTTGTACTAGGCACGGATGGTGCAAGAAGCACAGTGCGTGAATTGGCAGGTATATCTATGGAGGGTGAGAGGGACTTGCAGAAACTAGTGAGTGTACATTTCGTTAGCAGAGATTTAGGCAGATATTTATCTAGTGAGAGGCCTGGGATGCTGTTCTTTGTTTTTAATCCTGGCGCAATTGGTGTGCTGGTTGCACATGACCTGGAGAATGGGGAATTTGTATTGCAGGTATGTTGAACTACTATGTTAGAAGGAAGACCTCAGCATATGATACGTTTGAAATTGTTCATTCTCATAAATGGAATATCACCTTCTATTATGTTTTCAGATTCCATTTTATCCTCCTCAGCAGATGTTTGAAGATTTCAGTGCTAAGGTGATCTAATTCTTGTATTTTTCTTGATTCTAGTTCATTATCCACTGAAATATTGTGTGTTGCATTCAATTGTGTTTCAACGTTTATTTCTGAAGCACTAGGGCTGTAACCTTTTTGAAACAACCTATTCCTAAACTTGAATATGTTATGCGTAGATGAGTTTTCTGCCTAAATTTGGTGCGTATAAGCAAAAGCATCCCTGCTTAACTTTTAAGTTTCCTTGCCATTCTAGGTATGTGAGCAAATTATCGTCAAATTAGTTGGATGGGAACCTGCAGATGTTCAGGTTTTAGACATAAAACCATGGGCAATGCATGCTGAAGTTGCAGAGAAGTACATTGGCTGCAATAATCGTGTTATCCTTGTTGGTGATGCTGCTCATCGTTTTCCTCCTGCTGGTGGTTTTGGTTAGTGGTTCACTTCATTTTTTATACTGAAATATTGCCATGTAGATTTGCTTTTGTGTGGATCAGAAGTGTAACAGTCAGAATCACGCACTTGCTTTTTTTTTGCAGGAATGAACACTGGAGTTCAGGATGCACATAATTTAGCTTGGAAGTTGTGCTTACTCTTGAATGGTTTTGCTTCGCCATCAATAATGCAAACTTATGAATTAGAGCGCCGACCTGTTAGACTCTTCTCACAGCCTGTCTTTTAACATCTTGTTAACCTAAAAGTATGATGCACGTGCTTGCCTTTTGCAGGTTGCTATTTTTAATACAGAACTTAGTGTGGAGAATTTTAAAGCGGCAATGTCTATTCCTTCTGCCCTTGGTCTTGATCCAACTATTGCAAACTCAGGTACGGCATGCTGTTCCTGCAGGACGGCAGTAAATGCTTAGTTGTTTTCTTGTTAAAGTAAATACTGACAACAGTTACAATTGTGCTTAAGTTATTGTTGAATGTTAAGTACCTTGCAACTTGTCCCTTGTCATCATCTGACCATATGTACCCTTTTCATTTATTTGGCAGTGCATCAAGTTATCAATAGAAGCTTAGGACCAGTCATTCCAAGAAATTTACAGAAGGTAGTTCTGGAAGGATTATTTTCCATTGGTCGGGCACAGGTCTCAGACTACATTTTGAATGAGAAAAACCCCCTTGGGTCCTTGAGACTAGCAAGGCTGAGAAGAATTCTTGATGAAGGAAAAAGTCTACAGCTGCAGTTTCCTGCAGAGGATCTTGGTTTCTGGTAAGGCTCACTGGGGTGAATCTTGTTCCAAAAGGGCATGGATTTCTCTTTCTTTCTCCTTGTTCAGATGATGAATGAGCAGATTGCAGTCTTGTAATAGTAATAGTAAGGCCACTTCTGGATAAGATTGTAATTTTGTGCTTTCAGCTATGAAGGAGCCCTTTCCACTGAATATTGTGCTGAATGTTGTGATATGATTCAAATTCACCGACGGAGCGAAGCGGAGGCCCATCACCAGAGGTTTGGGCCGGAGCGAAGGGGTAATGTGTTTTCCTCTCATGAGTGCACAGTTTAGTCTCACATCGGCAACGCAACCAAGCACGGTCACGTGAGCTGCCTATATAATAGAGCTTTGCCCTTGATGAAAAATCATCCTCTTGTAAGCCGCCAATAGGCGTTGTAAACACACATCTGATATAGTAAAGTTTTGCTTGCTGGCGCCCGTGGTTTTTCCCTTCTACACTGGGAGGGTTTTCCATGTTAAAATCTCGTGTCTCATGCGGTTTGATTCTCTTACTTCTCGTCGTTTATTCGTCATCATTTATAACAAGTGGTATCAGAGCCGGTTTCAGATTCGGTTTCCTTGATGTCGACGACGATGAAGTTTGATCTACCGCTGTTGGATTACAAGACGAGGTTCGCGCTGTGGCAAGTCAAGATGCGGATTGTTTTGGCGCAAACTCATGATCTTGATGAGGCGTTGGAAAAGTTTGGTGGCAAGTCGTCCAACGAATGGTCTAATGAGGAGAAGCGCAAGGATCATAAGGCTCTGTCTTTAATTCAGCTTTATCTGTCTAATGATATTCTGCAAGAATGTCTGCAGGAACAGACTGCTGCAGCACTCTGGCTGAAACTGGAATCGATCTGCATGTCGAAGGATCTAACCAGTAAAATGCATATGAAGTTGAAGCTGTTCACGCTCAAGATGAAGGAGAGTGATTTAGTGATGAGCCATATATCTGTGTTCAAGGAGATCGTTTCTGACCTAGCGTCGATGGAGGTTAAGTATGATGATGAGGACTTAGGTCTCCTATTGTTATGTTCTCTGCCAAACTCTTTTGCAAATTTCCGTGACACCTTGTTGATTAGCCGTGATGAACTAACCGTTTTGGAAGTTTATGAGGCACTCCAATCAAGGGAAAAGATGAAAGGCATGGTGCAGCCTGACGGATTGTCGTCGTCCAAGGGCGATGCTTTGCAAGTGAGAGGCAGACCGGAGCACAGATCTTCCAATGAAAGTAATGATCGTTACAAGAGCCAAGAAAGTAGAGGGCGTTCTAAGTCCAGACCACCCAAGAAGTTCTGTAAGTATTGCAAGAAGAAATCACATTTTATTGAGGAGTGTTGGAAGCTTAAGAACAAAGAGAACAGAAAAAATAATTCGGATGGTAATGCCTCTGTTGTTTCTGGTGCTGGGAATACTTCTGATTCAGGAGATTGTCTGATTGTTCTTGCTGGTTGTGTTTCTGGTCATGATGAATGGATACTTGATTCTGCATGTTCGTTTCATATCTGCACTAACAGAAATTGGTTTAGTTCGTTTAAGCCTATGCAGAAAGGAGATGTTGTGCGTATGGGAGACGATAATCCATGTGACATTGTGGGGATCGGCTCAGTTCAGATCAAAGCTCATGATGGCATGACACACACGCTACAGAATGTGAGATACATACCAAGGATGACCAGAAATCTGATTTCGCTCAGCACACTTGATGCAGAAGGATTCAAGTACTCCGGTTCGGACGGAGTTTTAAATGTATCAAAAGGTTCTCTTGTTTGTTTAGTAGGTGATCTGAATTCTGCAAAGTTATATGTCCTAAGAGGAAGTACTTTACATGGTTCTGTTTCCGCTGCTGCTGTTAGTAATGCCGAACCTAATAAGACTAACATTTAGCATATGCGTCTTGCACATATGAGTGAACTTGGTATGACAGAATTGATGAAGAGAAACCTACTGGATGGTTGTATTTTGAGTAGCAAGAAGTTCTGTGAGCATTGTATTTTCGGGAAGCATAAAAGGGTAAAAGTTCAACACTGCTGTTTATATCAACAAATGTACTCTTGATTATGTACATGCTGACTTATGGGGTCCTTCTCGTAAGCCTTCTTATGGTGGTGCTCGTTACATGCTTACTATTATTGATGACTACTCTAGAAAAGTATGACCTTATTTTCTGAAAAATAAAGATGATACTTTTGCTGCTTTTAAAGATTGGAAAGTGATGATAGAAAGGCAAACTGATAGGAAGGTGAAGGTGCTTCGTACTGATAATGGTGGAGAATTTTGTTCTACTGCATTTAATAATTATTGCAGGCAAGAAGGCATTGTCAGGCACCACACCATACCGTATACTACGCAGCAAAACGGTGTGGCTGAGCGCATGAACAGGTAGGCACCACACCATACTGTATACTCCGCAGCAAAACGGTGTGGCTGAACGCATGAACAGGACCATCATCTCGAAGGCTCGTTGCATGTTGTCCAATGCACGGATGAGCAAGCGTTTTTGGGCTGAAGCAGCTAACACCGCATGCTACTTGATAAATAGGTCGCCTTCTATTCCACTTAATAAGAAAACACCTATTGAGGTATGGTCTAGCACACCCGCTGATTATTTACAGTTGAAAGTTTTTGGCTGCACTGCTTATGCTCATGTTGATAATGGAAAATTAGAGCCTAGAGCTATTAAATGTCTTTTTCTTGGTTATGGTTCGGGGGTTAAAGGATATAAGTTGTGGAATCCCGAAACTAAAAAGACTTTCATGAGCAGGAGTATTGTTTTCAATGAATCTGTGATGTTTAATGATAGTTTGTCCTCAGATCATGGTCCAGATAATTTTGATAAAAGGCTGCAGCATATGAGCGTGCAGGTGGAGCATGTGGGTGATGAGAAAAGTGCGCATGTGCAGCAACATGTGCATGATGATACAGACGAGCAGGAGGAGCCGCTTGTGGATGATCAGGAAAATCAGGCTGTTGATGATGAGGCTCATGATGATGTTCAACACTTACCACCTGATTTGCAGCTAGAGGAGGATTTACCTGTTGCTCAGCGCAAGTCAAAGAGAAATTGTGGACCTCCTAAATGTCTCATTGATGAGTGTAATCTAACCCATTATGCTTTGAGTTGTGCTGAACAGGTGGAGAATTCACATGAGCCGACCACATATGTTGAGGCCATTGATTGTGCTGATAAAGAGAAGTGGATTTCTGCTATGCATGAGGAGATGCAGTAGAAGAATCACACATGGGATGTTGTACCATTGCCAAAGAAGAAGAAGACAGTCCGCTGCAAGTGGATCTTTAAGAGAAAGGAGGGTTTATCTCCAAGCGAGCCTCCAAGGTATAAGGCAAGGTTAGTAGCGAAAGGCTACAGTCAAATTCCTGGTGTTGATTATAATGATGTTTCCTCTCCTGTGGTAAAGCATAGTTCCATTCCAACATTCTTTAGTATTGTTGCTGCACATGATCTTGAGCTCGAGCAGTTAGATGTGAAGACTGCATTTCTGCATGGTGAACTTGAGGAGGATATATACATGGACCAGCCAGAAGGGTTCATAGTGCCAGGCAAGGAGAATTTTGTGTGCAAGTTGAAGAGATCCTTGTATGGTTTGAAGGTACTCCTATTGCATCTCATTTTAAATTGTCAGCTGCTCAGTGTACTAGTATAGATCAGGATATTGAGTACATGTCCAGAGTTCCTTATTCTAGTGTTGTTGGTTCTTTGATGTATGCCATGGTCTGTTCTTGTCCGGATTTATCTTATGCTATGAGTCTGGTTAGTAGATATATGACTAATTCTGGTAAAGAACATTGGAAGGCAGTTCAGTGGATTTTCAGGTACCTCAGAGGCACTGCAGATTCTTGTCTGAAGTTTGGCAGAACTGAAAAAAGACTTATTGGCTATGTTGATTCAGATTTTGCTGCTGATGTTGATAGGCGAAGGTCGCTCACAGGTTATGTGTTCACTGTTGGCAGTTGTGCTGTGAGCTGGAAGGCCACTTTGCAGTCTGTTGTGGCTTTGTCTACTACTGAGGCAGAAGGTGCAGGTATGCATCGTCTGAGTCCATCTTGTATAATTAATTTGGCTGAGCGAATTGTACTCTGAGCTGGTTGGGGCTGATTCTTCCATTGATCTATATTGTGACAGACAAAGTGCTATTTACCTTACCAAAGATCAGATGTTCCATGAGAGGACAAAGCATATTGACATCAAGTATCATTATGTACGAGATGTGGTTGAGGAAGGTAAGCTGAAGATATGAAAGATCAACACTCATGATAATCCAACTGATATGATGACTAAACCTATTCCTGTTGCTAAGTTTGAGCTGTGCTCAAGCTTAGTTGGTTTAGTTAATTAGCCCAAGAGGCTATTTGGCGCCAGTTGTATTTTCTTCATGATGATTCAAGATGAAGTGAAGATGCTGCAAGAGAATTTGTCTCAAGGTGGAGTTTGTTGTGATATGATCCAAATTCACAGACGGAGCGAAGCGGAGGCCCATCACCAGAGGTTCGGGCCGGAGCAAAGTGGCACCGTGTTTTTTCTCTCATGAGCGCATAGTTTAGTCCTCCACATCGGTAACGCAACCAAGCACGGTCACGTGAGCTGCCTATATAATAGAGCTTTGCCCTTGATGAAAAATCTTCCTCTTGTAAGCCGCCAATAGACGTTGTAAACACACATCTGATATAGTAAAGTTTTGCTTGCTGGCGCCCGTGGTTTTTCCCTTCTACACTGGGAGGGTTTTCCACGTTAAAATCTCGTGTCTCCTGCGGTTTGATTCTCTTACTTCTCGTCGTTTATTCGTCATCATTTATAACACTGAAGACACTCAGAAAGCAGAGAAAGTGAAGCATTTGAAGAGGTCATCAGAGTACATACCATCTGCTAAGGTCGCTTCACGGCTACCGCATATGCTAGTAAGAGCATGTTCGGCTTCAAGTGAGGTAAATCTCTTGGACGCCTAACTGACGCAGCATGTTTTTAGCTATTTCTCTAATGTTGCATACATTGTGACTTCAATTATTCTTACAGGGTGTGTTCTCAACACTGGACCTAGTAAGCGGGGATAAGCTTGAGTTTGTTCTCATCACCGCACCACTGAAAGAGTCGTACAAAATTGCCCGAGCCGTCCTCAACATAGCAAATGAGTTTAAGTTGTCAGCCAAAGTCTGCGTCATGTGGCCACAAGGTTCATCCGATGCAGAAATGGAAGGGAGTAGATCTGAGTTGGCACCTTGGACGAACTACGTCGTTGTAGAGGAAGTGCCTAGAGTACCTGTTAATTCTTGGTGGGAGATGTGTCAAATTAGTAGGAAAAGTGTCATTCTGGTTAGGCCTGACGAGCACATAGCATGGAGGACGGAATCGGACATGGTGACAGATGCTGAATCAGAAGTTAGGAGAGTCTTTTCTCATGTTCTGTGCCTAAATAGACACCGGGCGTAAGCATTTGTAAATTTCCTTCAGTTTTTTTTCCACAATGGGCAAACCCGAATTTCATTCCCAAAAGGCAACGAAATTACAACCATCCAGTTACTGTCTGTCTATATCAAACTCAACACCACCAAATCTAAAGAGACTAGCTGAACCAGCTGCTACACCAAGGGTAACAACTGGACAGCTTTAACAAAAGAAAACCAACCACCGAACATCCATCTACCAGAAAACATCATAGATTGGTTTAAGACCTCTCCTCGCTCAACACTGAGCACCATCCCCTTATTTACATGCCACAAAAGTACTCCATCATAGCAACTATTTGTCCAGCTTCGATGTAACAGCACCCATTCACTATCATCTTGATACACATGATCTGCTTCATTGGAGCAACACCATTCCAGTATCATCTTGTCCGGCTTCTTGAGGATCGAATCTGTGTTGTACATTTCCTTCAATTAGTTATATATAAGAAAGAATCCGTGTTGTACATTGTGATAATACGGACCGGCTTAAGTAAATTTTTTCCTGCAATATGGATGGCTGATTGACTGCGGGGACAATATTCATACTACATGATATGATAGATTGGCTGTTCTGGTTCTCTTTGGAGGAGTGCCATATATGTATCGTGACAACTCCTCTTCCCCCTTATTTACCCCCTTGCCTTGATGGAAATTGGCTTCGCAGCACCTTGAATAAGAAAAAAGCTGCATGAGAAGATTCATCCCATTTTGGGCGAGAGGGAGGCAGCGGATCACCTGGGCTACGGATTTGTTGGTTAGTTGTTTCTCGAAATCAGGTCATTCGGACTAGTCAAAAAACTGTCGGCCTTATTTTGCCAGTTTCTTAAGGCTTCAAACGAACAACTAGTCATTTATTCATGATGAGCACATCCTAGTTCAAACTTCAATCTTCTACGAAGGTGAGTAGATCCATTACCGGTGGATGCGGCATATCAAGGAATTGATTTCCAAAAGCTGTGCTTAAGGCTGTTGTTGTTCCTGGGCAGGATTCGACTGGCGAGATAGACTACTTTGTTTGCGACTTTCCGTGCTTGACTTTCAACCGCGATGAGGTCAGCGTTTCTTAGCGGATAACGTGTTGAGCTATGCCCAATAATAGTCGTAAGATGAAGTAGCAGATCCTGAACCAGCTTTGGACATAGTTCTTTCTTTTTTGCTGGTGAGATAGACTACTTTGTTTGCGACTTTCCGTGCTTGACTTTCAACCGTGATGAGGTCAGCGTTTCTTAGCGGATAACATGTTGAGCTATGCCCAATAATAGTCGTAAGATGAAGTAGCAGATCCTGAACCAGCTTTGGACCTAGTTCATTCTTTTTTTGATTAGAGGAAAGACGGAGGATGCTTGCCTTGCGAATTAGCAAAGGACTAACGAGATTGTTTCTATCGCCAAGATGAGCCGCTTCGGGCTCAGGAGACTATGGTGGTCTATGATCTAATAACTGGTGGCGAGACTGCGGCTCAAGTCCACGTCGTGAGAAAGACTGAGCTATTCTTTACTTTTCTAACCCTTTGAAGGATGAAGATGGTGCAGGCACGGGCCCATGATAAGGATTCCCAAGCCTACTTAGTCGATTTGATTGATAACTTTTAGTATGCCTAGGGCGGAGACTTTGCATTTCCATGGGTAGAGCACTACTAGAATGTTACTTAGCTCAAGTAGGTATTGAAGCTTCTTGGTGCTAACATCATTTATCCTATCTCTGACAGTCAGTGGGTCAGTTCAATTCATATTGTATCCAAGAAAGGAGGGATGACTATTTTAGCAAATGAGAAAGGACAAATGATTCCCACTAGGACTGTCACCGGTTGGTTTCAGATTCGTTTTTTGCTAAATGTTACGGCCTAAATGGTGAACTATTGACCCTACTTGTTCGGATGGGTGTTCACCCCAAAGTGTTTCCGGACTGCATGCATACATCCGTAAGTAACTTAGTGCAACATGGCAAATTTCATTGAGAGGAATCAGCAAAGAAAAGAAATCTTCTCATTTGCTTCGACCTCTCATAAAGTCAGCTCGTTTTTTTAATATATATATTGGTCAGAGCCTTAGCTGTTGTGCAGCCGCCTTCCCCACAAGTTGGTGCTGTCGGTGTTGAGATTGGTCGCCCAACCTCGCACCACACAGAATGTGTTGTGTCCTGTCCCCTGACGGTTGATGCAAGAGCTAATAGGCTATGACACGAGGTTCCTTAGCAGTTGGATGGCGTAACAGTTCGATATTCTCAGGGCGGAGGAGGCATTGGATGGCGTAACAGTTCGGATGTTGGTTGGCAGTATCTGCACCAAGTCTTCATGCTGTTGCCCTGAAAAAGCATCAATGGTGGTGGGTGTCCAGCGTTATCAGTTCTTTGTAAGGTCTGTCAAACGTGTTATAGTGATCTTGGTGGTCGCGTAGGACTACTAGAGTCCCACATGGAATGTAATTTTCTTGTTTTTGTTTGGCCGTAGCCATTTTGGTCAAGGCCGGATAATATATTATCCATTATCTAAAAAAGAGCCTTGACCTTTGCTTGCGATGCGACGCCACGTCGACGACTGAGGGATCTGGGCTGAGGACGAGGACCCATTTCGACCAGGTCCATGCCACAACCAAAGCCTGGTCCAGAACTTTGCGTTCCGAAACTCCGTGGCCCAGGGCCTCTTTCGCCCCCCAAACTTCTTCTATCACTCACTATTCCTTCTTTCTCCTCCTCTTATGCTAGCCCAACACCAGGCCAACCCGCTCGACCTTCTCTCCTCCTCCATCTCTCTCTTTTCGCGCGGCCCAACTTCTTCCGCCCACGGCCCAGCACTCGTTGGCCTGCTCACGCTCGAAGACCAGCTGCTTCCGCGGCGCCGGCCCGCTCGCCTCCCCGCGCTAGGCTCACGTCGGCCTTGCGCGCGCGGCCCAGGCACACGCCCCGTCGGCCAAGCTATGCTGCGCGCCCCGCAGCCCAGCGCCAGCCGCCTCTAGCCCAGTCACGCGCCGCACAAGGCCCATTGCGCTCCCAGCCGGCCCAGGTGCTCGTCCCCTCCTCCACCGGGAAACCTATATGGCTTCCACAAGTTTTTTTTTGCCAAGCTAGCTTCCACTGTTTGAGATCCGTGCAACGGTTGGGATCCCATATTTATTCAGATCGGAGATGGTTTCACAGCGGACGGGTGAGAGCGGACGACATCCGACGTCAGCGACGGACGGACGGACGGGAATCTAATTTGAGTTTCAATCTTAAATGCAATTTTCTCCTAAATCGTTAATCATTTTTCGAATCCGTTTAAACTATCATGTTATTTACAATTAATGTGACAGAGTAAGGTCCAATATGAATATATTTTTATTTTATATGTGTATCTTTAAATATGCTATTTCAACATTTTAAATAACTATCTCAACATTTTAGACTTACTGCTTCAACATTTTCACGCAAAATGTTGATCTAGTTTATACGAATTGTTGAATTAAGTTTGAAAAAAATGTTGAACCTAGTATATGAAAATATTGACGGTATTAGTTTAACACTTTGAGCATGTTAGTTTAGCTTTTATGTGAAAAATGTTGAAAAATTCAAATGCGAAGATGGTATAATAATACGCTATGATGACAATGCAGCAGTTATCATTGATCAAAAAGGAAATCCAAAAGGAACTCGAGTTTTTGGCGCGATTGCCGAAGAATTGAGAGAATTGAATTTTACTAAAATAGTTTCATTAGCCCCTGAAGTATTATAAACACTAGTAGACGAGATATAGATCAAAGAAAAAATTAGTAGATTGTGTCTCACGTATATGCGTTAAAATCCAAAATGAAAAGAAAAAGGAAAACATGTTGATTATAGAAAAATTAGGAGGAACCTAGAATTAGAGTCTTATGGGCAAGGACACTATTGCTGATTTACTAACCTCTATAAGAAACGCAGACATGAATAAAAAAGGAACTGTTCGAGTAGTATCCACAAATATTACCGAAAACATTGTTAAAATACTTCTACGAGAGGGTTTTATTGAAAGTGTTCGGAAACATCAGGAAAGTAACAGATATTTCTTGGTTTCAACTTTGCGATATCAAAAGAGAAAGACTAGAAAGGGAATATATAGAACTAGAACTTTTTTAAAGCGTATCAGCCGACCTGGCTTACGAATTTATGCCAACTATCAAGGAATTCCTAAGGTTTTGGGCGGAATGGGAATTGCTATTCTTTCTACCTCTCGAGGTATAATGACAGATCGAGAAGCTCGACTAAACAGAATTGGGGGAGAAGTCTTATGTTATATATGGTAATGGCCTCCCCTATAGTACCCGAATTCTATCTCGAACTTCCTATTTTGAAAATAAAAATCGAAAAATAGGAGAAAAAAATATGACAGAAAAAAAAAATTGGAGAGAAAAAAAAAACCCGAGAGAAGCAAAAGTTACTTTCGAAGGTTTAGTTACGGAAGCCCTACCCAACGGAATGTTCCGCGTTCGCCTAGAGAATGACACCATCATCCTGGGCTATATTTCAGGAAAGATCCGGTCTAGCTCTATACGAATACTGATGGGGGATAGGGTCAAAATTGAAGTAAGTCGTTATGATTCCAGCAAGGGGCGTATAATTTATAGACTTCCCCATAAGGATTCAAAGCGTACCGAAGACTCGAAGGATACTGAAGATTTGAAGGATACCAAAGATTCAAAGGATTAGGTTTTTCTAGGGTAATAACTTCCAAGTTTCAAAATTTAAGTGAAGAGACTTATTTTTTCCAAAAGAATAGATTCATAGTTATAAGAAAGGAATACCTATATATGAAAATAAGAGCTTCCGTTCGTAAAATTTGTACAAAATGTCGACTGATTCGCAGGCGTGGGCGAATTAGAGTCATTTGTTCCAATCCGAAACATAAACAAAGACAGGGGTAATCTTTCGAAAAAGGAGCTTTTCTTTCTAAAAAGTAAAAAAAAGTACCTACGGAAATGTCTAAATTCCAAATAAAAAAATGAGAGTAAAGGATCTATTTTACCCTGAAACGGATATCTTTGTATCTTTTTTTCTTTTTGTTACTTCTAACTCATATTTATGAGATAATAAAATATGACAAAAGCTATACCAAAAATAGGTTCACGTAAGAAAGTGCGTATTGGTTTGCGTAGGAATGCCCGTTTTAGTTTACGGAAGAGTGCACGTAGAATAACAAAAGGGGTTATTCATGTTCAAGCCAGTTTCAACAATACCATTATAACCGTTACAGACCCACAAGGTCGGGTGGTTTTCTGGTCCTCCGCAGGTACTTGTGGATTCAAAAGCTCAAGAAAAGCATCACCCTATGCTGGTCAAAGAACAGCAGTAGATGCAATTCGTACAGTGGGTTTGCAACGAGCAGAAGTTATGGTAAAAGGTGCTGGTAGTGGAAGAGATGCCGCATTACGGGCCATTGCTAAAAGTGGTGTACGGTTAAGTTGTATACGCGATGTAACACCTATGCCGCATAATGGATGTCGACCTCCTAAAAAAAGACGTCTGTAAAAAAATGAAACCGCTTTCAAGAGAAATAAACGATTCAATGATCAAATAATAATACTAGTCTGTTATGGTTCGAGAGGAGGTAAGAGGATCCACCCAAACACTAGAGTGGAAGTGTGTTGAATCAAGAGTAGATAGTAAGCGTCTTTATTATGGTCGTTTCATTCTGTCCCCGCTTAGAAAAGGTCAAGCAGACACTGTCGGTATTGCCTTGCGAAGAGCTTTACTTGGAGAAATAGAAGGAACATGTATCACACGCGCCAAATTTTGGAACGTCCCACACGAATATTCTACAATAGTAGGTATTGAAGAATCCATACAAGAAATTTTACTAAATTTGAAAGAAATTGTATTGAGAAGTAATCTCTATGGAGTTAGAGACGCATCAATTTGCGTCAAAGGTCCTAGATACATAACCGCTCAAGATATAATCTTACCGCCTTCCGTAGAAATCGTTGATACGACACAACCTATAGCTAACTTGAGAGAGCCCATTGATTTCTATATTGAGTTACAGATCAAGAGAGATCGCGGATATCATACGGAACTCAGAAAGAACTCCCAAGATGGAAGTTATCCTATAGATGCTGTATCCATGCCTGTTCGAAATGTGAATTATAGTATTTTTTCTTGTGGGAATGGAAATGAAAAACACGAGATACTTTTTCTAGAAATATGGACGAATGGAAGTTTCACTCCTAAAGAAGCGCTTTATGAAGCTTCTCGTAATTTGATTGATTTATTTCTTCCTTTTCTACACGCAGAGGAAGAGGGCACTAGTAGCCTTATCACGTCAGGTAGCTTGCTATCCGAACAACTACGATATATGCCGCTTCGCTACAACTACTACGCCTATGGGCAAAGATCACTTGAAGATAGAGAGTCATGGGCATCTATCAAGTACTGGAGGCAAGCTCGTCAACTAGTACATAGCCATAGCATAGCTATGATGAGTCCAAGGTTTACGCATCCTATTTTCGCCAGCATATCTTCTCAATCAGCTTCCGAACAAGACGACCCAGCGCAACACTACTACGCCCTATTGCAAGCGTTGTCAACAATACATTAGGAATGTGAGGCAAGCAAGCTCACGTAACTACATTCACATATCTTACGCAACATTACGTAAGTTAACAAAGCAAGCTAAAGCTACTCTACTTATCTATCTACTTCACACATGAGTAGTTCTGATAGGAATCGAATATCAGTGCCTTGCAATAGATCAGTTCTAAGCATTACATTAGTAACATCTTTATGCAAAAGATGCATTGCATCAGAGGTTTTTTCTTTCCGAGTTGCGTGCTACTACTGATGCCGATTGGGCCTTCAGATAGGTGCTCAACTACAGGCTTCTCTATTTTTTGGGGAGACTCTCCACTATCTTGGATGAGATAAAAGCAATAGACAGTTGCTCCTTCCACAGCCGAAGCGGAGTACCGTGCCATGGCACACTACTAGATAGATTGTATGGCTCCGTTGGTGACTTTCTGATCGCGGGTTTCATTTGCCCAACGCCATTCATCTTGCGTCAAATCCGATCTTTCATGCAAGAGTTTCATTTTTGGCCGCTACTACGTTCCGTTCGTCGAAAACTTCTTGATGGCACCATCATCTCATTACCTTATTTTTTTCCTTCGACTTCGGCTATGACCAATGCCCCACCTAGCTGAATAGGCGTAACAAAGCTACCTGAAAAAGGCAAGGTGTACCTTAAATTGAAATCGAAAAATTGCGTTTTGCCAGATGGATTCTTTAGAAAGATTCCCGGATAAAGTTCAGTATAATATTTAGTTAGAATCTAAATAAAGGCGCATACGTGGGCGGGCAGGGGGCCCCACTACTTCTTCATTCAGGGGGGGCTAGCCTCATGACTTCCCACTGGGCGAGGGGTGCACCTAACCCACCTACTCACTCATCAATTACGGTGTTCAGCTGACTTGCACAGAAAGACCCCTATTGTTTAGTAATTTGGCGCCCCATCTTTTGATTGACTGTTGTCAACTAATCTTTTCAATGTTCGATTCTACTCTATGTTAGAACATTTCAGTGAATGCTATTTCGATCTAAGTGGTCCTATTCTCTGTCCCGTGCTAGGAAGCATTACTCCTCTTTTCATTCCAAATTCTTCAATAAGACTGATACGATTGATTGGTCTGTGCGTTTCTCTTATTACTTTTTTGTATCCCCCTGTTCCTCGGATACAATTCGATCCTTCTACGGCCAATTCTCAATTTGTGGAAAGCCTTCGATGGCTTCCTTATGAAAACATCCATTTGTATATGGGTATAGACGGTCTTTCATTATTCTTCGTGATATTGACCACATTTCTGATCCCTATTTGCATTTCAGAAAGAATCAAGGTCCAGGTTGGTTGGTGAGCCTAGTGATAGGAGACTATCTAGCTTGGTTCGGAGAGCACTTGTTGGGTTTCAGATTCGTTTTTTGCTAAATGTTACGGCCTAAATGCTGAACTATTGACCCTACTTGTTCGGATGGGTGTTCACCCCAAAGTGTTCCCGGACTGCATGCATACATCCGTAAGTAACTTAGTGCAACATGGCAAATTTCATTGAGAGGAATCAGCAAAGAAAAGAAATCTTCTCATTTGCTTCGACCTCTCATAAAGTCAGCTCGTTTTTTTAATATATATATTGGTCAGAGCCTTAGCTGTTGTGCAGCCGCCTTCCCCACAAGTTGGTGCTGTCGGTGTTGAGATTGGTCGCCCAACCTCGCACCACACAGAATGTGTTGTGTCCTGTCCCCTGACGGTTGATGCAAGAGCTAATAGGCTATGACACGAGGTTCCTTAGCAGTTGGATGGCGTAACAGTTCGATATTCTCAGGGCGGAGGAGGCATTGGATGGCGTAACAGTTCGGATGTTGGTTGGCAGTATCTGCACCAAGTCTTCATGCTGTTGCCCTGAAAAAGCATCAATGGTGGTGGGTGTCCAGCGTTATCAGTTCTTTGTAAGGTCTGTCAAACGTGTTATAGTGATCTTGGTGGTCGCGTAGGACTACTAGAGTCCCACATGGAATGTAATTTTCTTGTTTTTGTTTGGCCGTAGCCATTTTGGTCAAGGCCGGATAATATATTATCCATTATCTAAAAAAGAGCCTTGACCTTTGCTTGCGATGCGACGCCACGTCGACGACTGAGGGATCTGGGCTGAGGACGAGGACCCATTTCGACCAGGTCCATGCCACAACCAAAGCCTGGTCCAGAACTTTGCGTTCCGAAACTCCGTGGCCCAGGGCCTCTTTCGCCCCCCAAACTTCTTCTATCACTCACTATTCCTTCTTTCTCCTCCTCTTATGCTAGCCCAACACCAGGCCAACCCGCTCGACCTTCTCTCCTCCTCCATCTCTCTCTTTTCGCGCGGCCCAACTTCTTCCGCCCACGGCCCAGCACTCGTTGGCCTGCTCACGCTCGAAGACCAGCTGCTTCCGCGGCGCCGGCCCGCTCGCCTCCCCGCGCTAGGCTCACGTCGGCCTTGCGCGCGCGGCCCAGGCACACGCCCCGTCGGCCAAGCTATGCTGCGCGCCCCGCAGCCCAGCGCCAGCCGCCTCTAGCCCAGTCACGCGCCGCACAAGGCCCATTGCGCTCCCAGCCGGCCCAGGTGCTCGTCCCCTCCTCCACCGGGAAACCTATATGGCTTCCACAAGTTTTTTTTTGCCAAGCTAGCTTCCACTGTTTGAGATCCGTGCAACGGTTGGGATCCCATATTTATTCAGATCGGAGATGGTTTCACAGCGGACGGGTGAGAGCGGACGACATCCGACGTCAGCGACGGACGGACGGACGGGAATCTAATTTGAGTTTCAATCTTAAATGCAATTTTCTCCTAAATCGTTAATCATTTTTCGAATCCGTTTAAACTATCATGTTATTTACAATTAATGTGACAGAGTAAGGTCCAATATGAATATATTTTTATTTTATATGTGTATCTTTAAATATGCTATTTCAACATTTTAAATAACTATCTCAACATTTTAGACTTACTGCTTCAACATTTTCACGCAAAATGTTGATCTAGTTTATACGAATTGTTGAATTAAGTTTGAAAAAAATGTTGAACCTAGTATATGAAAATGTTGATTGCATTAGTTTAACACTTTGATCATGTTAGTTTAGCTTTTATATGAAAAATGTTGAAATGGTATAATCGGAATGTTGAGCTGTTATTTTTAAAATATCGAGTGCAACATCGTACCTCCTATAACTGCATACTTAGTAGTGATAATTGAGTACGTTCAAAAAAGTTAAAGCATGAGAAAAAAGTCCGTTCAGAAAAGTCAAAGTGGGGGCAACAACACAGGAACAAAAAAATCCCGTGCGCGTCTGTTGTTTGGGTTGTTCTCTCATCGTTCCTCCCGCGCTCGTGGGCTTTAGTGGGCTCTAAGCCAACTAACTTAAAAAGTGCATGGAAGCTAGATAGGCTCCCCCCTCCTCCACCCGTCTCCAGACTCCGCCCAGACCCGCGCCTTAGATCAACTCCAGCCAGGTGACAAAATAGATCCCTATTGGGCCTTTTAGTCACTCTGTCCAAAAATCACTCTCCAACAGGACGACTATTCTGCGAATTGGCTTGTAGTCCAATGGTACGACGATCTAGTGGGACGCTACCCACCAAGGTTCAAATCCTGGTGTTCGCACCTTTTCCTTGGATTTTTCCAGGATTTACCGGCGCTATGCGTTAAGTGCTAAGCGGCGTTCCCGTCGACAACGAGGTGCCAATGGTGACTTCGCGAATCTCCAGATGTGCCGGCTGCTCAGTTCTTTGGAGGTGCTTATAGGGGTAGGGTTTGCATGCGTGTATTCATAGGGGTGATTGTGAGTGCGTGTGTGAGCGTCTGCGTTGTACTGTGTCAATCTCAAAAAAAAATTGAACGACTATCCTTGCGACTAAAATTGGTAGCTCACCAAATTTTGGGGCAAAGCCCATAAATCTGGGGTCCCTCTATCCTCCCCCTTGGCCCACTTTTTTCTTTCTTTTTCCTCCCCTGACGCTCTGGCCACCGATGCCGCCAAGCTCTTTCCCCCGAAGCCGCCGCCCACCGATGCCCTCGCCGATCCCTCAGCCGCAACTGGTCGCGCCGCCCGCCGACGGCGAAGCGCGCCGTGCCACCGCGAGGAGACGCCGCCGCTGCCCAGCTTCGCCCGTCGCCTCCGTGCCCGCCTGACCGCCTTGCTCGGCTCCGCCACCACCGCCCGTTGGGAGGGTGTTGACGCAAAATATGCAGTTCGCGCCAAGCACACAGCAAGCCGAATTAGCTAGCTTCAACACGTGGCCCGGTGACCCGCGCGTATGAATCCGAAAGCGTGCCAGTCAGTTTGCCTGAAAACTAACAAAGGGATAAAAACGTTTAGATCAAAACCTGGAACGTGCCGGGTGAGACCAGACAGTTCCATATTTACGGCAGTGAAGCCAATCTCGAGAGACATAAAGCTACGGACAAGCTATCTGTCGTTACTCAGAATATCATTCGGCAATCGATAGAAGCATGTAAGAATCGCGCTGCCGAACGCACAACATCAGCATGACGTAAGGTCGGTCTTTAAATAAGCAAAGGAAGTAAAGTACATCCTTGACCGATTAACGAGGACAGGCATGATATGAAAAATAAATAAAGGGTGAAGCATGATCATAAATCCGCAGTAAACAAGAATGCATAGGCCGAAAGCAGCACCCGTCAAGCATGATAACAAACAAGTTAATCCACCGCATGATACAACTCGTTTGAGGCCACACCACCAATCAGATTAGATCAATCCACCGCATGATACAATCTAACCATGAAAAGCTAAAAGCATTCAATGTTTAGTTACGAACCCACAACACAGTCACGAATTTACATTGAAACAAGAATGCATAGGCCGAAAGCAGCACCCGTCAAGCATGATAACAAACAAGTTAATCCACCGCATGATACAACTCGTTTGAGGCCACACCACCAATCAGATTAGATCAATCCACCGCATGATACAATCTAACCATGAAAAGCTAAAAGCATTCAATGTTTAGTACGAACCCACAACACAGTCGCGAATTTACATTGAAACAAGAATGCATAGGCCGAAAGCAGCACCCGTCAAGCATGATAACAAACAAGTTAATCCACCGCATGATACAACTCGTTTGAGGCCACACCACCAATCAGATTAGATCAATCCACCGCATGATACAATCTAACCATGAAAAGCTAAAAGCATTCAATGTTTAGTACGAACCCACAACACAGTCGCGAATTTACATTGAAACAAGAATGCATAGGCCGAAAGCAGCACCCGTCAAGCATGGCAACAAACAAGTTAATCCACCGCATGATACAACTCGTTTGAGGCCACACCACCAATCAGATTAGATCAATCCACCGCATGATACAATCTAATCGTGAAAGGATAAAAGCATTCATTGTCCAATGCAAACCCACGAACACGTTCACTCGTGAGAGCACTGCCGAATGCGGCTATTTAGCCGAATCGGGGTCCATGGCGAAGGAACAAGCCTAATCGGTAAAGATAAATCTATCAGATCGAATCGAATTCTAATCCACCGGATGATTAGCTCTAAGACGACCCAAAAACCTGCATCTACCGCATGATACCCGGTTCTGTCAAGATCTACACAAGACCAACGAACTTGAACCCGCGACACGTAGCAACCTAGATCGGTTTCGGATTCGGCTATGAAGGGATAAGTCGTCGCACCGTAAAGCAGAGCCGATTAGACCGGTTTGGCAAAACGGTCAGACCGGTTTTGCCAGACTGGTGCCAGTTGAGTGATTTTGCTTGTGTCTTGTCGTGTTGTCTTCCAATATTCAGAGTGTTGACTTTCCTGCTCATGACAAGACTTTGCTCTACTAGAGAGCCATTAAAAGCACCATGCGGCATGTATTGAATAAATTCATGAAAATAGTTTTAGTCACTATCAAATGTCACACGAGTTCAAGAACTCGAAAACACTTGATCCTACCAAAGGAATGAGTGACTGAAACTTAGTCAAATTAAGTACAATTTTACCGAGATGTCATTGGGTAAGAGTTACAGAGCGGAAGCAACTTATCTTGGCTAGACACTTGTACATGAGTGATTACTCCCTAGCCAAGCTTCCAATGCATCTCGTCGTCCCTGCTAACTCATCAAGCACTCTTTGCTACCCAACTCATGTTGGGTCCAATAAGGTTAGTCACAAGATGCTTAGGAACCCAAATGGACCTTATGCTAGTTTGAGGTGAGTCAATCACTCTAGTAGCATAGGTGCTCACTTTGTCCTTCCTAAGCTTAGCAAAGTCATAATGGACGAGGTTGGATTTGGGAACATTACCATTTGGACAATCCTTACCCAAATGTCCCTTGGTCCGGCACGTGTAGCAAATACGGCTTCGGACCCCTCTTGAACCTCTTCTGACTTTCTTCTTGTGGCCATCATCAATTTTTGGCCTTTTGCTTGATGTCTTGACTTGACTATTGGTTGCATGGGATCACATACACTTGTTTGC